>JAAOAW010000211.1:0-37289 GCA_013186925.1 Fusarium succisae | reverse complement strand
TACAACGCTATTACGGGCACGAATCGTAACATTTAGTATCTATTCCTTATTAAGAAAAGGATTAGAAATATAGTAATATTATTCTGCTTTAAATCTATTATATTCTAATCTTATTATATTAATAGTTTTAATTACTATTTAAGGTTTATTATTATCCTTTTTAGTAATACTAACTATTTTACCTTTTAGTACTAGTTTATATTTTTAATTAGTTTTAATAAGGTTTTTATATTTTTAATTAAAGTATCCTTTCTTACTATAGTTCTAGTAAGTAATTTTAAACTTATTTTTCTTAGTAATACTAATAGTTATTAGTTTTACTTTAATTCTATAGAAAGTATTATTATTTTATTTTTTTCCTTAGTTTATATTATAATATAGTTTATTTCTTTATTATCTTTAGAAGTTTTAGTTATTATAGGTTCTTTATATAAATTAGTAGTTATTAATTTTTACTACTATATTAATATATTTTATAAAAGTATTAAGTTATAGTAATTTATATAGTTTAGCTTAGATAGTTTCCTTAAGTTTATTAAAAAAAAGTAATATTAAGGTATTTTAATTTTAAGGAAGTTTAGATATAAGTTACTAGTATTTAGTACTATATTTAAAGGCTAATTTTATCTATTTAAGAGCTTTAATATATCTTTCTATATATCCTTTTTTATTAACTATTCTAAAAGCTTACTTAAATATATTTTTAAATATATTATAACTATTATATAGTATAAATATTTATAGTTAAAGTTTAGTTTCTAGTTTAGTAATATATTCCTTTATAATAGGTTAAAACTACTATATTACTATATCCTTAAGGTATTTAGCTATATATATAGTTTTAGCTAAATCTTTTTTAAACTAGATTAAATAGTAAATTATAAAGGCTTTATATTAGGTAAGGAATATAGCTAGTTTACTAAAGGTTTTATTAAATAGCTTAGGCAGGTTAGGCTTAAGGATTTCTTTAGTATCTTTACCTATAGCTATAGTAATAGTAAGATTATAGAATTCCTAGATATTATTTTAGTTAGTATTAGCCTAAGTAGTTTAAAGTATAACTATTTTTTCTAAAAGTTAGTATATTTTATTAAGGTTATTAGTAATGCCTATAAGCTAGTTATAAAGTTATCTTACCTTTAAGTCTTTAAAGCTATTAAAGGACTAGTTATTTATTTCCTAATTAATAAGTAGGTTATTATTTTAAATAGGTACTTAGTTAGTAATAGCTTATTACTAAATAGAATTAATAATATAGTTATTATATAAGTATTGCTTAGTATTATATAGTATAGTCTAAATAAGAGCTATTAATATATAATAGTTAGGTCTAACTATATTAAACTAAGCTATGCTTAGGTTTATTATTAGCAGATTATATAAGGTATATACTAAGCGTTATTAAAGTATTATATCTCTTAATAGTAGATTTAATATATATTAGGCTTAATTAATATAAAGAAATATTATTAATAGCTGGTTTAGAATCTATAAAAGTGCTAATAAATGTGGTCTATATACTTAAGGTGGTCATGAAGTGACTTCCGCGGTTACTTTGTGTAACGGTTGCACAAGCCGTTAAACTACAGGGCAAAAGATCGGGCCATAATTGCTATGTAAGCAATTATAGGTGTGCTACAGCTGCCTTATAGAAGCCTTACAGCGCTGTTACGGGCACGAATCGTAACACTTCGTAATTCCAAGAATCACTGGTGTTTTTAGAGTGACCGTCGTGACCGGGTCTTGGCGGTCACGGGTAGAGTCTCTTTGTTTGTAGTGACTGTGTATAATTAGTGGAAGATGTAGGGTACACGTAACGCAACCGCTAGGTTCGTAACGGACCTAACTATTATATTAGTTAATATAATACTATTATACTTACCTAGCCTTTTATTAAGATATTATAATAGTAATATAATATAAAACTACTATTAGTTTTAAAGTAATATAGTTTTAAAGTATTATTAGTTTAATATTAATTAACTTAATTTTAGTTAGTTTAATATAAGTCTTTTTATTATTTAGTTATTTCTAGATATAGTATTTAATTAGTAAAAATTATAAGGTACTTGTTTCATATATAACGTAACTACTAGGGTTAATGTACGCAATAAGCAAGCGGGATAGATAACCAAGCAGTATAAAAATCTTAACCTTCTTAAGATAAAGTACAATAAAAGCATAATAGACTATCTAATTAATTAAAATTAACTACTATACTTATCTTTAAAGGCCTTAATTCCTTCCTAATAAGTTCTTATATTATATCTAGTTTTACTATAAGTCCTATAGTACTAAACCCTTAGTTACCCTAACCTTCTTTAACTACTACTTCTTAATAATTTAGCTAATATTTATATACTTATATCTATTTAATTAATTAAATCCTAACCTTTTTATATAATTAAGCTTTTTTTACTTTATAAGTATATCCCTTTTACCCTATACTACTAGCTAAGTATATTATCTACCTTATAAAGCTTTTAATTTTTAGCCTTTAATAAGGTAATCTTTTATATATTTTTTATAACTGCCTTTATAAAAGACTAAAAAGCTTTAAGGATTAACTTTAAGGAGCTATTATAATATCTTTTAATTTAGCCTTAAAGGTATTTAAACTATAATCTAGCTTTAAGAACTATTACTAGGGTCCTTAAAGTCTAAGCTACCTTTTTGTGACGGTTGGGGTTCCAAACAGGGAAACTAGTCCGTACTAAGTTTATGTTTGCAGAATACATAGGGCGTTAAACTGAGCACGTTAGTTTAAGTCATGTCTCTTAATAGTCAATAGTGCGGGTAAGGCTTATTGAGGTAAAGAAGTATTATTGATAGCTGGTGAGCTAGGTTCTATGAAAGTGCTAATAAATGTGCTCTATATACTAAGTAATTATGTGAGGAACGATGAGTCCCTGGGACAAATCGTTCCTGGCGCGCGGCGTTCCTAGCGCGCAGCGTTCCTAGCGCGCAGCGTTCCTGCGTCCGTCGTTCTAATATAATAAGAGCGTTGGTTAGTTAGTATAAGTTAGGTGGGTCTCCCACGGCCGATGCCTTGCACGGGGTTTTTATAGGGTACACGTGACGTAACCGCTAGGGTCGTAACACGATCTCTCCCCTCCGTTAGGTCTTGCCCTCGAGACCTGTTATCCTGGCCGCCAATATTCTTCTTCCGGTTGGTCCTAACTTAACTCTTTTACTATCATGTTACGCGATGTCTAACCATGTTTCTAAACAGTATTCCTGCAAATCTCGTCAATCTCGCGAGGTCAATAAAAAGCTTAAGCGAATTCATAAAGAGCGTAAGATTACTACGCTGGCTAATTCCGTTTGTGACTTTAGGGACAAGGCCGAAATGCCCTGCACTCGTTATTTTCGTAGGAACAAGCGGTGCGTAATGTCTGCGGATTCTAGTCGTTATGATGAGTGTATTTGAAGTAAAAAATCTTGCGACGGTACGCGGGTTGCTTCTTTGCGTAAGTCATTTCTTGCAGTCTTGTTGTTTGTTTCCTAGGGTACTGACTTCCTTAAGTTATGACTTTGATAAAGCAGGAGAAGAAGTTGGAAAATGATGAGGATGAAGCGAGTAAAGATCTACTTAGGCTTTACGAGGAAATGGCTGCCCTGCAGTCCCGTCTGGCTGCCGCTGCCGGTCGTTTGTTGCGTATCCGCAAAATCAAGAGTAGGGTAAGGGAGAAGCGTTCCGAAGCTACCCGTCGGGGTTTGCAGGAAGTGGAGCAATAAGATAACTTGTTATTGATGTTAGACGCTCACGAAAATGCGTTAGTTGAGGACCTCCAGGTTAACCACGTCCCGAATGATATTAACTGGTCTGCTCTTGGTTTAGGGGATAATTTTCTTAATGCTTTGCCTCTGTTCGATTCTGGTGGAAATTCTTTAGGAGCCGTTAAGCATTAGTGAGGTGTTTAGGTGGTTCCTATGTGTTTTCGCTTTCTGGGTAGTCCTTCTATTTAATTAGATACATGGTCTGTCTATTGATTTTATCTATGTCTCTGATGGCTTCTGCTTTGTAAAGTTCTGGTCTGTTGATTTCTTCTGGTTCGTTGCCGATTTTAACGTGGATTGTGTCGGCTGCTAATTTAAGTAATGCTACGTAAAAGACTTTATGGAGTCTGATTTTTATAGGTAGGTCTAGCTTATAGTTATTCTTTAAGATCTTCCTGACTATCTTGTAAGGTCCGATGTATTTAAAATCAAGCTTATGGCTTGGTCGTTTTATTATGATATTTTTAGTGGATAGGTATACCATGTCTCCCTCCTTGAAAGTTAGTCCTTCTAACCTTTTAGAGTTATAGTACCGTTATATCTGTTTATTGACGAATTCCAGTTCTGTTTGGAGTTCATTATGTACGTTTTTCAGGTCCTTGCTCTTGATTATGGCTATAGGGTTGACGATTTCGGTTTCTCGTGCGTTATAGTATGCCTTTAGTGTGTAACTAAAGTTAGCGTCTAAGGGTATAAGTCTAGTACTTTCGTTGTAGGCGGTGTTATAGGCTAGCTAGGCATATAGTAGCTTCTTGACCTAGTTGTCTTGTTTATAATTAATATAATACCGTAGGTACTGTTCTACTACTTAGTTTATTTGCTCCGTTTGCCTGTCTGCTTGAGGTCTGAATGCTGTTATAAGTCTGTGATTGACTCCTATGTAGGCCATTAGTGCTTGCTAAAATTTGCTAGTAAATGTTATGCCTCTGTTAGTGAGGATTTCTTTAGGCAATCCTTGTTCTTATACTACTCTATTATAGAAAATATATGCTATTCTTTTAGCGTCTGTATCTTCTCTGTAGGGTATGTAGATTGAAAACTTTGTGAGTCTTTTAACGATAACTATAATACTATTATAATAGATTCCGGTTAAAGGTTCTTTTAACTGCGGTAATTTAGTAATGAAATCTATTGTTATTGAGCTCTATGGTGCTTCTATAACTTTAAGAGGTTATAGTTCTCTGTAAGGCTTGTGTTATTGTGCTTTTGTTCTTGCGCAGATGTTATATTGTCTGATAACCTTTTTTACTGTAGATCGTTTAACCTGGTATCTATGTTGTAGAAGTCTTTTTAGGGTCTTTGTGACTCCCTGGTATCCGTGCACTGGATGTCTGTGGAATTTACATATGAATTCTTCGGGTTCGCCTGGGATTTCCTTAGTGGTTGCTAGCTGTATCCATCCCAGTGTCTGCATCTGTTAGGTAAATCTGTATTCTCCCTTCTTGTTCTTTTCCAGTACTTATTCTTTTGCTTTCGTAGTACCGGTATTGTAGTCTGGTCTGTGACTAATTGCGTCTGCTCTACTATTTTCTGATCCCTTGCGATAAATAATTATAAAGTCAAACTTGCATAGATACTCTGCATAGCGTAGCTGTCGTCGGTTAAGTTTATAAGTCATGGCAAAGTATAATATGTTCTGGTGGTCAGTGTAGACCTTAACCTAGTGCTTACTTCCCATAAGATAGTGTCTAAACTCTTTAAAATAGTTAATAATTGCTAGAAACTCCTTGTTGTAGATTGGGTAGTTGAGCTCTGCTCTGTACAGCTTGTGCAAATAGAATGCAATAGGGTGTAATCTTCCTGTGTCGTTGCGTTGACCGATTTGTCCTCCTAGAGCGAAGTCCGATGAGTCCGTCTCTAATTTAATTTCCTTATCTAGGTCGAAGATAGTTAATACTGGTCTGCTGACGATAGCTTCTTTGAGTCGTTTAAAGGCTATCTAAGCCTTATCGTTCTATTCAAAGGGCTTGTCCTTCTTAGTGAGTTCCGTTAAAGGATTCGCAATCTTGCTAAAGTCCTTGATAAATTGTCGATAGTAGTTAGCAAAGCCTAAGAAGGCTTGCGTTTCTTTAACGTTATTGGGTATCCTCTATTCTGCTACTGCGGAGATTTTCTTTTCTTCTATGCCGATTTTTCTAGGTATAATGGTATGTCCTAAGAAGTCTACCTTCGTGACGTGAAAGTGACTTTTTTCCGGTTTGACCAGTAACTTAGCGTCTTGTAATGTTTTTAGGACCTTATGAACGTGTTTCTTGTATTCTTCTTCGTTATCTGAGAAGATTAGGATATCGTCTAGGTAGCAAATTACAAAGACATTGAGGTACTGTTGAAGTATACTGTTGATTATCTGCTAAAACGTTGCGGGTGCGTTAGTAAGACCGAATAGTATTACCACGTATTCGAAGAGTCCGAATCTAGTTCTAAATGCTATTTTCCATTTGTTTCCTTCCTTGATACGGATTAGGTTATACGTGCCTTTAAGGTCTAGAGTGGTGAAGATCTTTTTGCCTTGTAGTTGATCCTTAAGTTCTGTGATAAGCGGAAGCGGGGTTCGATCTTTGATAGTGCGTGCATTGACCGGTCGATAATCGATAATAGGTCTGGGTTTTCCGTTCTTCTTTAGTATAAAGAATATTGATAATGCTGAGGATAAGCTTGATTCTCTAATATATCCTTTTTTGAGCATCTTGTTAATGTATTCCTTCTGTGTCTTTAGTTCTCCTTTGTTGAGTGAGTATAACTTCTGAAACGGTAAATTATTATTAGTAAGATTGATTTTATGGTCCTATTGGCTGTGTTCGGGGACTCCTGTTTCTAGTTCTTCTGCGAATAGTTTATTATATATGCGGTATTCTTCCGGTACGTTTACTAGTCTGTCCTGGCTTGGTATTGGTTCTGGTTCCCTTTGTGGGTCTTGTTGTTAGAGAATGCCTAGGATCTGTTGTTTGCTTTATGTGCCTTTTTTGTGCTTGTGTCATGCTCCTTTTGGAGGTGGTGGTTGCTTTGTCCTACGCTTACCCATGCCTTCTCCGGTGGTCAGGGTTTAAGATCTCTCGTTGTTCTTTATGATCGCTTTATTATCGCTTTTGGGGTTACTAGGAAATGTAACCTGGCCATTCCTCCAGTTAATGATTGGGTTTTCTTGTCTAAGCTATGCTATACCTAGGATGATGTCCGTCTCCTGTCCTAAAGGTATGATGTTAAAATTTACTCTTTGTTTCCTTCCTTTGGCTAGGATCTCAAGGTGATTAGCCTCTTGATCTACGATGCTATTATTATAATTAAAGAGCTGTCCTTCTGCGTTGATCAGCGGGTAGGGCAATGATTTCTTCCTCTATAGTATTTTTAGCTCTGTGACTATTTTTAGGTTAATAAAGTTTCATTATGCTCCACTGTTAACCTAAGCTTTTAGCCATCTTCCCTTGATCTGAACGGGTAGCACTAGGCAGATTAGTGTGCTTGTAGTTCGCATTACTCCTAGAGCGCTTGCGTCTTATCGTAGACTTGGCTCTTTGCGTATCTGTGGCTCTGTTACAGATGGCGTCTTCCTTTTCCTAAGGCATTGCGGTAGACCTTTTTGCAGTCGCTATTGCAGCATCCTTTGCCATCGGTGCAGTCGTTAATGAATTCTTCGTTAAACAGTTGCTATTGGAAGTGTTCTTCTAATTCCTCAAATTGTTCTTTATCTATGTTTTATTGCTTATTGTCTAGATGTAGGTCGTCTGCCTCCTATCGATACTGTAATTCGTCGGTACTCTCTGAGCTAGTGTTGTCTATTGATACCGCTCTCTTAGGTGCGTACTTTCCTTAAGTTATCTTATCGAACTCTTTTTCCGCTTCTTTAATTATTTGTTGACTCTGTTTGATTCTGTCTAGGAGGTCCTTGTTTTTGTGGATCTGTCGGTAGTGTGCCATGCTGAATCGTAGCTCTAACACTCCAAGGTTGTTATGCCATATGAAGGGTAGGTATCCTTCCGTTTCTTTCCTTCTATAGGGTTTATCGTTAGGTGTGCCGGGTATCGTGACTAGGAAACAGTCGTTGTTGAGCTTTTCTTGTTTATGTATATTGCACTAATGGTTTCTGCATGAGACCTATGATATATCTTGGTGTTGTTTGTGCGTAGGAAGTGTCTGTACATTGTCCTAAGCGTTAAACTCCTTTTCCTTATGTTATAGGTTTATGGCGTCGTTAGTGTAATAAGCCCTGACTGGTATTATGCTAATTGTGTCGGTGTTTACATGTTCCCTGGCTCCCTGTATGCAGAAGTCCTTGTGATCTAGGTACGTTCTAGTTCCGTATTTGTTATAGAGTGGTTCGTACTCTTATTTCTACTTTTGTTCGATTTCTTTATCTCTGTAACGGAGGTATTGTACTGCTTGTCTAGCTGCGCCTCCTCTATGTCCTATACTTCGGTCTTTCTTATGTTATTGCGTACGGATGTTATCTCCTGCCTTGCGTTCCTGTTTCTATGCTTTTTCCGTATCCTAAAGCGTGGTTCTGGTTGGGATGCTATCGATGGTTCGTACGGCTTGCTTTTGCTTATCCTGGTTAGGGATAGCTGGGCTTCCTTGTCTTATTACTCCTAAGGTTTGAGGTTTTTCGAGCTTTCTCTATTTTCTAAATTCTTCGATTTTCTTTTCCTTGGCTTCTTGTCTTTTTCTTTATTGTTATGCTTGGATATGTTTTTTCTTCTTGGGGTCCTGTATATACTTATAGTAATTCTCTTTCTGTACCCGGTTTTTGCGTTCTTTTTGGTCTTCTTTGGTGATATTTTTGTCTCTCTTGCGTCCTGAAGCGTAGGGTTCTGGCTTTATCTACTTGATTCCCGTTTCTCTGTTATTGGGTATGTTATATCTACTTTGGGTCATTCCTAGAGTCTGGGTTCTTGCTGCTATTTGTGGTTCAAGCTGTTGGGTTAGTCCTAGAGTCTGCCTACCTTGGTTAGGATCTCGTGGTTTGCGTTCGCGATTATCGGGTTGTGTGGCTCCTAGCATCATAGGGCCTGATTGTGTTCCGTATGAGGTGTTATTGCAGTGATTTCCTTGTCATTGTCCTTGGTTTTGAGAGTTACCCTGGTGATTATTATTGTGTCGTTGGTTAGGGTAATACGGGTTAAAGTTATCTCTACGTTTATGGTTAGCTTTTTCTCTTTTGCGTTTATACTGTCGTTTATTAATCTTAATTGCCATAGTAATATAAGTAGTTAGGTTGTCGGGTCTGTCTGCGAGGTACAGTTCGTCCTTGACTTCTTCCTTGAGGCTTTGGTAGTAGATTTCTATAAGGGCGTCGTCGTTCCACTAGGTCTTGGCTGCTAGCTAACGGAACTTGGCGGAGTGCGCGGCGCATAACTTCTGTTGTTTGAGCGCGAGTAACTTGGCTGCGGCTTGTTGTTCCTTATTAACTACTCCGAAATTATCCTTAAGTGCTTATTTAAAGTTATCCTAATCTGCAAAGATATTCTGGGTGTCTTGGTCTTAGAGATTCTCCTTATTCTCGAGATAGTCCCTTATAATAGGTTCGAACCATTCTTTAGTACTTCCTTGGATCAGGGGTGCAGTGAATAAGAGTTTTTTGGTAGTAGTGTCTAACTTGTTAGGGAATAAGCGGAAGTATCCTTTTATTTGGGTGAGGAATGGGATTACGTTAGTTGCTTGTCCTTTAAAAGGCTCCAGTTTAGGTAGCTTTAGAGCTTTGCTGAGGTCTCTCCCTCGATACTCTTTACCGCCGTTGTTATTGGTTGCAGTATTCTGCTGGTTGTTTATCTAAGCTTGTAAGGTTCTGACTAAGTTGCGAAGCTGCTAAACCTTAGCTGCGGTTTTGGCGTTACTAGGTAGGGTTCTAGTGTAAGGGGGTGCTAGGCCGGTGTTGCTAGATATCTCGATAGTATAATATTGCTTAGTCGTTCAATGCAGTACGTTCTGAATAAGAGCTATCAATGTATGACGGTTAGGGTTCTAAACAGGGAAACTAGTCCGTACTAAGTTTATGTTTGCAGAATACGTAGGGCGTTGAACTGAGTACGTTAGTTTAAGTCACGTCTCTTAATAGTTAATAGTGCAGGTAAGGCTTATTGAGGTAAAGAAGTGTTATTGATAGCTGGTGAGCTAGGTTCTATAAAAGTGCTAATAAATGTGCTCTATATACTAAGTGATTGTGTGAGGAATGATGAGTCCCTGGGACGAATCGTTCCTGGCGCGCAGCGTTCCTGCGTCCGTCGTTCTAACATAATGAGAGCGTTGGTTGGTTGGTATAAGTTAGGTGGGTCTCCCACGGCCGATGCCTTGCACGGGGTTTTTGTGGGGTACACGTGACGTAACCGCTAGGGTCGTAACACTTTTTAATAAGTATTAAAATTTATAGCTAAATATTAAGCTTTAAGATTATAACTTTAAGATTAAAAGGAGTAAATCTAGCTTCTTTAAAACCTCCCTTAATATTTAACTTAGTTATAGTTAATTAAAAAGCAATATAAAAGGCTAGGAAGAACTTAGTTTTAGAAATATAAGTTATAAACTATTTAATTAGTTACTTTATTTCTTAACTATATACCTTTTTTAATAGCCTAAAGTACCTAACGTTAAGTAGTTATAGTAGGTATAAAGAATAAAGAAATATATAAAGTATAATAATATTATTAACCTTATAATATAGTTAGAAATTAATAAATTAATAACTTTTATAGCTATTAAGGATTAGAAAATAATAAGTACTAACTAATTAGTTAGCTATATATTAATTAAAGTGCTTTAGCTAGTTAAGGCCTATTTTATTATCTATTTAGCTATTTAGTATTATAGTAATAGCCTAAGTGCTTAAAAAGTTACTTTTTTAATATTAATTAGTAAGGTAATATTAGTCTATAATTACTAAATACAGATTAATTACTTAGCCTTTTATATTAATTACTTAAATTATAGTAATTTATTTTTAATTTTTAGGCTAAACTAATTTTAGGTTTCTATACCTTTTTAAGCTACTAATTACTATACTGCTTAATATTATACTTATTATAAAGCTAGTTTTATTAAAGTTCTAGATATTATTTAATTAAATACTATACTTTATAATTATATTTTATATAAGCTTAAACAGCTTAAACTAGTTATAAATAGAAATTAGATCTTTATATTAAGCCTTTTAATAGTTATATTTATAAAAAAAAAAATATTTTAAGCTATAGTTAGTACTTAATAGAATTAATAGCCTAGTACTTACTAATTAGTAATATATTATAATTAGTAAGTAGTTAATTTACTATTTCTTTAATATTATAATATTAAGAAAGAAATCCTTATAAATCTAGGTTTAAGATATACTTAACTATAACTTATTTTTTCTAATTACTTAGTTTCTAACTATTAGGAATATAATTAATATAAGCTTAATAACCCTAAGATTAGTAATAAAGGGTCTAAAAGTAAATATTATAAAGAAATATAGCTTATTATAGACTTAATTTTAGGTCTTTTTAATAGGCCTAAAGTATAAGATTTATATAAGCCTTTTTACTAGTATATAATATATTATTTAGTTTAAATTTAATTAATCTAATAGTATTAATATAAGGTAAGGGATTTTTGTTCTGCTTAGTTGTCTGTCCTGCTTGCTTATTGCGTACGTTATAATAAATAGCCTATAAGACTTCTAATTTACAGTAAGCTTGTATAGTGCTAAGTCTAATAATTAAATCCACTTTTATAAAATCATAGCCCCTCCATATGCCCCATACTATAGTAAGAAAAGGCATAGCAAGAAGAAGATATAGTAAGAAGACCATGGGGTCAAGCTAGGCAGAGGCATGCCCAGGATAACAGCCTGTCAGCATCAGGGTCTTGTATCAGTACTATGTTTCAGATGTTAGCATAGGTGGAGCTACCTTCTTTTCATAGTACCTTAGTGTAATTCTTTCTGTAGTGCTTATTTTCAGGGGAAGTCATCATTCCAAAACTTCCTTCGTTATCTTACACTGTACCCAGAAGTTAACATTTTTAACCATCTGGACAGACAAAAGATGACTGTATTTATTAATCCTCTCTTGTACCAAAGCCAAGGGGTCGCGATTTCTGACTGGATCACTCTTCTCACTCTTTGTTTGGCTCCGCTCATTGCGCATGTTCTCATCGGTGCACCTTCACCGACTTATCTTTCCCTGAGTCGACCATCTTGGCACGAACGAATATGCCACTACAACCCGACTTCTATTCTCTGGCGATACGGAGCAATCACTGACCGTCGCATTCGGGCCAGGAACTGGGATCGATTCGATCTCGCTGCTAGCAATGCTTTGTTTTGGACTGACCAAGGCTGGGATGGATCTGAAGAGATGATCGCGTACAGCCGACCGCGTTGTGTTCAACTGCCCAATGGAGACAGAGTTACCTTGTTATCAAGAGACGCGATCAAGACCCTGATTGTTACCGTTCAAGGCATGCAGGCCATAATCCTGCTATTGGGCAGTCAAATTGATCCTTCTGCCCCTAGTTTCACGCTGTTGATGGCAGTCGATATTATTTTCTTCCCCATAGCACTTTTCGGATTGCTGAGGCTGTGCAGCTGTCTCTGGCTTACGGACGAGTTCTCATTCGCCTCGATGGAGGACATCCCTGCTGGTTCTCCACAACCCATTGGCTGCAGCACGACATCATTCGAGCTATTGGCCAATCCTGCGACAATAGAAACCCAAAGATTTCACAACTCAGGATTTTGGGGCAGCAGGATGTTTCGATGCACTTATGCTCTGGTGCTCCTCGCTCTCCTGGGGCTGGCTCTGTCGTTCATGGTCCCACAGGGAGACACTTTCTACACTACGACGACTTTCGTGGTGATTATCTTCTACCTAGGCGTGATCGGGATGACTGCCCTGATAACAGCCTGGTACATGGGCATCAATGGAGCCAAGTCCACTGTCTTGCCTTGCATATCGTCCATCTGGTACAAATTCTACACCGGCTTCCTATTTGGCTTTGGAATTGTCGTAATTGTTATCGCATGCATTGAGACCCGAAAGACTCCCTGCGGAAAGTTCACAAGCGGTCCAGGTATACAGGCTGATCTGTTGGCGTGCTTGCGTGGCAAATTCGACAAGACCGAGCATCGTGATATTGTTGACGGTCCATACAATGGCACCGTTAGTTATGGCTTCCAACGCCCCAACAATGCCAGCTACGTGGTAGCTCACTACGAAGACGATCAACGCAATGTCTTCAACTTTACTAGAATGTGTTTCAGTAGTATGTTTGGTATCTAAAAGCCGCGACAGCCCCGATCAACCAGGAGGAGTCAGAAATCTTCAGTCACGGCATAAGCAAAAGTCTTCATAAAACGAATCTGTTGTGGCCATAGAGGCGATAAAGGTAGAGAGGCATAATAGGAAAACAGGAATTCATCGACTTATTGGCACTAAATGACTTGCCAAGGAATGGCCAGTCACAGTATAATAGAGAAAATTAGGTCCGAAGACAAAAACCAAGTCCACGCCTTATCTCTCACACTTACGAGCTTTCAACGTAGGAAAGAGATAACAATAGATAAGGCAAAGCACCACATCTTCACATCTTGTATTATATCATCACATTCCAGAAGTTGGCAGTCATCGATTTAAGGTTTGCGTTATCCCTTTCAACAACGTGCTATATCGCACGGCACCCGAACCTGATTCGTTGAGTGCTAATTAGACTTTTCTCGCTTGCCAGTAAGAATAACGTCTTTGCTGAATTCGCTCTAGACCTTGAAAGATCCTTTCGTGTTAGCGGAGCTATTGTGTAAATCGGAGGTTGGCTGAGCAGCGGGCTATGAAAATGATCGGTTGCTCGGCAGTAGCTCAGCTGTAAAAGTGGTGGAAATATTATAATCACAGTGGTTGGGTTTTCTGAAGTGCGATTGTGATGCCAAATCCATGAGTCGGTCGTCTTAACATTGGCAACCCATTTGAAGAGTGGAGGTCTTTGACCGAGATCCTCTTCTAGTTCAAACTTTGGTTATGTCATGAGAGAAAATGGCACAATAGAAGGAGGTTGGTATGCTAACAGAATCAATGTTAGGCTTTTTCACGATGCGACTGACCATACCTATATAACCTCTGAGACATGCCGTCTGAGATTGAAACATCACCAACCCACGACAATACAGCACAACAGAGAACAAGAATACTTTCAATCCTCACACCCAATTACCCGATTGTTCAACTTCAGCCAACCATCTTTCCCAGTCATGAATAAGCTCATCTCACTTTTGACTCTTGTCTCAGCGGCGTTGGCCCTTCCTTTTACATCCTACGATGAATGTGAGAAGGTTTACAACGCTTGCATCGCGGCTGGAACACCAGAAGTAGCATGCTCTTGCACCCTAACAGCTTGTGTTGGCGAAGATAGTGCGCGAATTCGCGACTATTGTTCTTCTGCCACAGCATCTCTCGCGCAGCCCACCAAGACAGAGATTGCATCTGCTAGCAAGAACGATACACTTCCCGTTGAAACCGTCACTCCTATTCCTGGTATACCAGGAGGTTGCAATCCTGCTCATCCTGGATCATGCCCGCCGCCTTATCATACGGGACTTCCCCCGACCTTCACCCCTATCCCTATTGTCCCTGGAGGATGCAGCCCAGCCCACCTAGAACTTTGCGTCTCAGCTCATGCCACCTCTACTGCGACTTCAGCCGCAACCCACCCTTCCTATCCCGTCCCGACCAACGGCACTCAACCAGTACCTGGCATATATCCTAGACCCACGCCTGTGATTGGCAAGACTTGGGCTATCCAGAATCTCACGCGTTATTGCGGTGAAGATGACGATGGATGTGACTATAACTTTATAGTTGAGGCCGATAGCAAGACCGAGAGATGTACCATCGTCCGTATGCCTGGCTCCAATGCTGCTACAGAAAGTTGGGCCAATGAACCTTGCACTGATGGGTCTAGCTTGAGGATCTCTTGGGGTTATGTTACTGAGCCTGCTCCTGCTTTTGCTGTCATCACCGTCGTGAGACTTAAAGAGCTTGCTTGGTTCGGCGTCAGCGATGTGAACGGCCAGAAGGTCACATCATCGAATCCCTACGGCTCTGGGGACTATGGCTCTCTGGGGCCAGAACAGGTTTACACCTACTAGGCAATGAAGATCAATACTTACGCTTCACCTGGGAAACATAATAGAGACGGATTTGATGAGGAGATGTTGTGATGGGAATAGAATAATATTGGAATAATAGATTATACAGACGGATCAAGATGGTAATTTACTATACATAGTTGTAATAGAAACCGGTAGCAGGAATTGAATCTAAGATTGAACTATTTTGCTGCTTGGTTTGTGAGTCATTGGATTGCTACTTTTTGTACGGAGTATCTTGAGCATGAAACAATTAACTTTTAATAATGGATAACTCGATCATTGCCTATCTTGAGATTAGAGTGGAGTTTATGTCATCGGTAGATGTAATATTCAAGAGTTGCCAAGGTCTTGCCCCGTGGCTTCAAACCCGCCAAGTGTCTTGACAGACTGACACGGCCCGATCGTTTCTTGGATATCTTGGCTTCAATCAAACCTCGGGACAATAGACTCCGCAACAACCATTATGGGAATTGCGCCCGATTGTAGAGTATGAAGCGTGCTTGGCGCAGGAAGAAGTGATTAGAGATTAGAGATGAAACTCTCCGTCATTTGTGGAAACTTAAGGTTACTGCATCTTGGCTCAAGATCTTACTTGTAGTCTTCAGCAGCAACCTACAAAGCCAAGAGTACCGAGGTGCCAAGTGCGACGTGTATAATTACAGTGGCATCGTTGGAAACCCGAGCTTCCAGAAGGACGTGTAAAAGCATGGGTAGATGGAGCTACATAAGGAAAGAAGAAACCTCGTGAAATCGAATTTGAGCTTAAATCAAGATATTCATCTCATTACTTTTGTTTGCCGTTCTTTCGTGGGCTCGCTCCAATCTACATTCCTTTATCATGCTTATCTTCAAGTATATACTCGCCGTACTGCCTGCAGCCCTGGCTAAGGACATTTTCGTAGCTCCCAACGGGTCCAGCAGTGGTTCTGGCTCTAGCAGCTCCCCTCTGGCCGACATCCAGGCTGCAGTTAATGCTGCCAGCGCTGGAGACACTATCTATCTCCGAAAGGGAACCTACCGCCCGTCCAGGAACATCCACTTCACCAAGAAGGGATCCTCTAGCAAGCCCTACACCATCAGGTCCTACAACAGTGAAGAAGTAATCATTGACGGTGACAAGATGCCTGGTACTCCGGCTGCACTTGGAACTAGCCTCGCTGGCAAAGATCGCGGTATCTTTTATGTCGAGAAGGCAGAGTACTGGAGATTCATCCACATCACCCTCACCAAGGGCCCCTACGGTGTGTACGTGAAGAATTCACATAACAACTACTTCGAGCGCTTGACCACTCACAGCAACTACGAGACTGGGTTTCACATGCAGAACAGCATCTCGAACAACGAGATCGTTTACCTAGACACCTACAACAACGCTGATCCCCGCAACAATGGCCAGAATGCTGACGGCATGGCCATCAAGGAAGGCTCAGGCGCTGGTAACATCATCCGCGGCATTCGTAGCTACGAGAATGCCGATGATGGTATCGATCTGTACGAGTTCAAGTCTTCTGTCACCATCCTTGACAACATCATCTTCGACAACGGCGTGAATCGTTGGAGCTTCAACCCTTACAGAGGAGATGGTATTGGCATCAAGCTCGGAGGTGGATCACCCGCCAATCGAGTCAACGTCAACCATGTCGCTCGGAATAACTTCTCCTTCCGTAACCGCCGTGGTTTTAGTGACAACAACATGCCCGGTGACATGACTCTCATCCATAACACTGCTTGGAAGAACCGTGAGGAAGGTTTCAACCAACGCTCTTCCAAGGCTACCTACGAGAACAATCTTGCTGCGAATAATGCCGGCTCCAGCAGCCTGAGCAAGCAGAACACACTCGCTTCGGTGAAAGGTAAGGGTAACAACTGGGAGAAGGGTGGATCTTGGCAGGATGCAGACTTCAAGACTACCTCTACTAGCCTTATCAAGGGACGTCGGCAGGCGAATGGGAAGATCACTCGAAGTGACTTTCTTCGCCCTGCTAATGGCGGCAACTATGGAGCTACTACTCACTGGGTCTGAAGCCCTTCATATGTGACGATTGGCAGGCTTTCTAATTCGTCAGTAAACAGCGTTGAGGTTTGAACAGGGCAGGGTCTTCAATACAGTCGAATCTCAGTTATCATCTTCACTCTTGCTTCTCACGTGAATGCTTTCAGGTTGCATGAAATGAAAGGGTTCTGAACCCTTATATGTATATTGAAGGCAATAGAGGAGACCGTGAATGATCGACAAAGTGCATTGGCACAAAAGACAACACCAATGGCACAATTTAGCAGCTAAGATCCGTGCCAAGTTTACGGAAGACGAGTTATTTTGACTTGGTCAATGTCCTTGTATCAATCAAGTCATCGTATGCTGGTTCGATGAATGGTCAATTCGACCAGACATAAGAGCTCGGTTCTTGCCACCACTCTCATCAACCAAAGTTGGAGTATTCTTGAATCGCCAAGCAGGGATATTTCGGGCATAAAGCTCATCGAGCTCCCAATAACTTCGACCATAGGTCTAATGATGTTAGTGTAAGTCGCTTTGTAGCCATTTGGGGCGCACTGACCTCGGGGTAGAAGAACCAGAGAAGAACAGTCGTGGGTACCAAGAGTCCAGCCCAGACAAACACAGCCTTGACCCCAAGATTACCAGCATCCGGGCTGATCATGTAGGAGACAGTCCATTGGAAGACAACACTGAAGACGGTATGTTAGCCGACAGTACGAGCATCGTTTAAAGCAACTTACAATCCAAGACCATAGCAGCCCAAATTGAATGAGGTCGTCTGAGCTCGTAGACGTGGGGTAGAGGTTTCGCCAGCTGCAACAAAACCGATTGGTCCGGCTGAACAGCCGTAAGCGATGACCCAGAGGAGAAGACATCCCAAGGCAGCTTTATCGGATGCTGGGTTCTTGAAGAAACCAGTAGTTCCAAGGCCAACGTTGAAAAGCATCATGGCGAAACATCCACTGGATAATCGGTCAGCATCGACTTCATCTGCTCTCTGATTCGGACTCACCCAACAAGGAGAGGTCTACGACCAATGAACTCGCACGCGATGAGAGACGACACAATTGCGATAATCAGTAGAACGAAGCTTAACCTGTTAGCGGAAGAAGAACGGTGGACTCGACACTCTGATACTTACGTGATGATGGTGACGAGGAAGGGATCCTTCAGACCAGCAACAGCGAAGAAGTACTGGCAACGTACATGTCAGCTCTTTACAACATACACGATTGCAGACAAGACTTACTGTCGAGTACGAAAACACAATTGGTGCTCCAGCAGCCCATTGACTGCAAATACCCATGCATCCAGCCAGTGTTCTTCGCCAGTTATGCTTGTCGAAGATCTCGAAGAAGGACGAAGACTTGGACTCGAGATGCAGCTGGCGCTCAGCTTCAATACCGTGCTGAATGACGCGGTACTCATGTTCCTAGTAGGCGATAAAATTAATATCGGTTGCGGGACCTGTTTATGAGACGGTACTTACCACATCGTACCCATCAATATTGCCATAGAGTGTGAGCATAGACTTTTTGGCCTTGTCATCCTCTCCCTTACGAGCGTAGTAGATATGAGACTCAGGAACGAACCATACCATCAAGATCAGAAGCTTAGAGAGGGAAGTCAGTTTGCAACCCCCCAATTGTTAGACAGTGGATACCTACTCCAGTAAAAATGAACTCAGTGGCAATCAGAGGTCTCCATTTGGTCGGCTGATGAATAGTAATGAGCTGTGTTGCGATCGCGCTGATGAGCTGTCCGATACCGAGGCAGAGCTGATAGGCACCAATCATCAGACCTCGAATCTGGAAAGGTGTGAGCTCCGAGACGTAGGTGATAAGGATCGACTGTGCAAGCCCGACACCAAGCCGGACCAGAACGGCAGCTCCAAGCCAGCTCTTTCAGTCGGAAGCTGTAATCTCGGCAATAGAACCTCCAAGAAGTATAACGATCGCACCGCAGAGAGCCTTCCTGGAGACTAGTCAGCATGTTGACACGTC
This sequence comes from Fusarium succisae, assembly GCA_013186925.1. Classification (NCBI taxonomy): domain Eukaryota; kingdom Fungi; phylum Ascomycota; class Sordariomycetes; order Hypocreales; family Nectriaceae; genus Fusarium; species Fusarium succisae. Next base: position 18,397 of record JAAOAW010000211.1, on the reverse strand, counting down.
GAGCAAGTCCAAAGACTCACTTTCTACCCAACCTATCGGCAAAGTAACCACCAGTGAACATGCCGAGAGTCTTGGACATCTCAGCAAAGCCCTGCCAGTAGGAAACAACTCGAGCGCTGACGGCTGGCTTCCCGTTGATGGTGGTGTCGTGCATGGTGTTGATGAAGGCTTGCATCGGGATGACGTTACCGGGGATCTGTTGCTGGAACTACAGTGGACTTTTAGCAGAGATCAAGAGGGAGGTGCAGAGAAACACGCTTACGCCATCGTTCAAGGCTGCCCAGTTCAAGATCATGCAGAAAAGGAGAGCCTTCCAAAAGGTCTTGACAACGGCCCATCGTCCAAGGGCTAACAGACTTCCAGTCAGTAGCCATAAAGATATTCAAGTTCGTTAGAACTTACATGCAAACTTGGTCTCGTAGACTTGGTTATCCATGCCCAGTGACTCCTTGGTAAAGAGGTCGATTGGTTCTGGGTCGTGGACGACAGATGGCTTCTCTGAATGTTTGGAAGTCATGTTGCTGCAATCGTGGTTTGGGCAATTAGGGACGCTTTAGAGATTGAGGTTGGTCTGATGGAATAAAGAGTCCAGTAAAAGAGGACCTTGTCGATTAAATAGTCAAGGAAACCTGTGAAGCAGAGAAATGCCCATATATAGTCTCACGGTCCACTGAACTCCGGGGCAGTTCGAGACCCCAGATTTTCCCCGCGGGGAATGCCCTCTTCGAGATTAGGTGCCAGACTAGTGGGATCATTCGAAAGGGCTAAAAGGGATAAAACCAAATCCAGTTCCATAGCGCTAGGGGAGCTAGAACTACGACTAAACCTATTGTAGGTTCTGTTTAAACAAAGTGGCTGATGGCCAGCTGTGAGACCCTTCAGCCAAAGGGGATACTCCGACGAGCCAGGTGATGAAGACGGACTGGCCCAAACAGTCTGCTTTCATGTCTACTACTCTCACTTTCTGCTTCTCTTCCTTTGTCCTGACGCCCGCAGTGCTGTGAGGCGTCACTGTTACTACAAATATTTGCCGGAGTCCATTCAACCACATGATGACATATTGCTGCTCACCATGCCGTCCGCCTCTTGCCCCGGATCCCTTACTCCCTGACAATACACATGATGACGAGGGGAGGGCAAACTCCGACTTGCAGTTCTAAATTCTAGAAGCTAATTTGTGGTCACTGAATAGCCTGTCCCGCGGAACTAAAGCACCCAATCACGGCATTTGGTGACCTCTCAATGATGTCGGTCACTGTGAGCCGTGACCCCGCTTAAGACAGCCACGAGGACGAGTCAGTTATTCGATTGCGGTTGTATCGGTCGACTAAACCCCGACGAGGATGGAGATCAGCAAATCACCAACAACACTATAAATATTCTCACCGTCATTGAGAATGTGGCCAATCCTCGTTCTACACCAAATTGCAAGATCGCCACTAAAATGTCTATGAACGAATCCGACTGTACCGTCCTACGGGATGGCTTCCCTAGACCCTTTCCCGACACCCCTGCCAATGTCTTGGAGCAATTCAAGATGACTGGCAAGGTAGTTGTCGTGACTGGTGGCGCTGACGGTATTGGCTACGCTGTTGCGGAGGGAATGGCCGAGGCCAACGCTCATGTGGTATTATGGTACAATTCGTAAGTCATACTGTTCCAACCAAGACTCCTGCTCAGCGACTGACAATCTTTCAGGAACGACCTGGCTATACAGAGAGCCCAGGATCTTGGGACTAAGCATAATGTCAAGACTGCTGCTTACAAAGTTGACGGTATGTTCACGGTGTCGTGTTGAAACCCTGGAAATCTGAATTTGACATGACAACAGTATCCGACGCTGAGTCTGTGCAAAAGACGGTAAACAAAGTTGTACAAGACTTTGGCAGAATAGACGTTTTCGTCGCCAATGCTGGAATGGCTATCAGCAAGCCGATCCTAGAACAGACCCTCCCCGAATTCGACAAGCAAATGTCCGTGAACGGTATGTCAAGTCCATCTCGTGTCTCCCGTCGAATACCCATCTAACCCTTCGCAGTCAATGGCGTTGTCTACTGCTCCAAATATGTCGGCGAAATCTTCAAGCACCAAGGCAGCGGTGTTCTCATCATCACCTCTAGTATGAGCGCGCACATCGTCAATGTTCCCGTTGACCAACCTATTTACAATGGCACCAAAGCATTCGTGACGCATTTTGGAAAGTCATTAGCCCGCGAGTGGAGAGAATTCGCCCGCGTCAACATCGTGTCGCCAGGGTTCTTTGATACCAAGATGGGAGCTGGTCCATTGGCACTCAACGAAGCTTATCGCATGTCGGTGCTAGGCAGACAAGGGCATGTAAAGGAGATTAAAGGCTTGTATTTGTATTTGGCCAGTGATGCTTCCACTTATACCACAGGATCAGACATCATCATTGATGGTGGTTATGTACTCCCTTAGTGTCCAGGAATGCCAACATACAGGGTTTCTCCAAACTATCATTCTTCAAAAGTATCTTGGGGAAACCAGTCGTTAAACAAAGTATCCATGGGTGCATTATCAAGGTAGCCCCATGGGGTATTATCCAGGATCATCCTCATTGTAGGATCTGATCCATCGTCGTTTAGTGTCCACGTCCCCATGGAGAGATCCCCGTCACCGAAAGCCTGTGGATCAGCCGGTGGAAGCGATACCTCAGCGTCACCCACTGGGGGCTGGAGTGTAGCTGGTACTTTTTCAACAAGCTCAGGTACTGTGAGAACAGTTCGCCGAGTGCTGGCTGCTGTTTCTGCCCTTCTGTTTATGAGTTCCAAAATCTCCAAGCACCGCTTGGCTGACCTGGTTCTCGCTGAGAAAGTTACCAGGCAACTCTGTGCCTTGTGAACCATCAGTCGCCAATCGGCCGTCTCATTATCTAGCTTGTCTTGGGCCTCACGATCTAGATAGCTCGCTTCAAGGACAAGAGCGGCTTGGAACAGGAAATATGTGGCATACCAGACAATTCCCAAATGCAGGATACCTTCATTTGTGCTGCAGAAAGCTGTTATATCGTTTATGCTTTGCATGGCAGCATCAAGACAGCGTGTTTCAGCATCGGTCTTGTTCGGCAGATATGGATGGTTTCGTTTACTTCCGCGCCAAAGAAGAATGCGCAAATTCTGCTCTTTCCACAAAACAACAGCCCGTGGACCAGCGAACCATACTGGGACGTCTGCAGATGTGAAGTATTGTGGCAGTCCTTGCCGCCATTCGGTGAGGTTCCGTTCTATAGTCTCGGCGATTTGATACTCGACCTTTGTGTTGGATGTCTTGGCGGTGAGATACTCCAGATACAGTGAATTGGCGTGTTTCGCAAGTTCTGCTTGTGCGATGATGGCAGATAGCGTCGTTGGTGTGTCAACTTCGGGAGGGACTGGCATGGTGGGTTCGAGGTCCTGCTGTTATTAGTATATCGCAATCGAAGTCGCTTGACAGGAAAAGCGAATGAGGCGCAATTACCTTGTCATCGATATTTCTTGGTAGTGCAGTATCAATGATGCCTTCCTGTGCATAAGGCGGTCTCCCCGTTGTGATATTGAACCCGCTATCGAAGCAGTAAAGTACCCAGAACAACTGCCTCCGCCTTTCAAGTCCGACGTTGTCTTGCAATTTCGGCGATTCTCGATGCATTCCAAGTCCAAGTGCCATCTTGTACGCGATACCTGTGAACTGATAGCCTGTGTTTGGCTTGTCCATCTTCTGCAAATAATTGCTCATCAGAAGAAGCGCTTGCAATGTTTCAAGCGTCCCAGACTCTAGCATATGGATTGACAGCGAGTTCCTCGCAGCCGTGTAAAATCGAGACCCTGCGTGGTGCTTATCTGACGTTGATATCCAGTGCCCGATGGCTAACACAAGGTAGTAGATGATGTTCCATGATGACTTGCCACGTCGCATGCCCCGAGCGGCAAGTTTCTGGCGGAACGATCGTTCGTGAAGAATTGGATATGAGACGTTATAGAATAAGAAGTATGCATCGATAAAGTAGTTTGTTAATGATTCGTTTGCTAGATTCGGCGGATCGAGGGACGGTTTTGACTTGTGCGTCTGGCTGGGAGATTTTCCATGACTTGTGGCAGGGGAATTTGACGCCGCCAGTTCTGGAAGCATCGATGCAATTTCTTGGAGAAGGTTTGCGCCGGAACTACTGCCTGGCGGGAGTTAGATTCTGAACTCTTTGGCGTGACGGTGAGATCAGTGATGGGCCGCCGTACCTAAATATCCAGCATCGAGGCCATTCAGCGTAGCCATTCCATCCATAGCCGCGACCTCATCGTTTTGACTGTCGAAGTCTGGTGGCAATGATGGTTCACTCCACTCATACTCATGTGCTGGCTCCTCATGCTCAGGAGAGTCATCGTCTGACTCTGGCTCAGTCCGTTGGACGACCTCTTGACCAGACTCTAGGTTAGCGAGGGCAACGTCAATATCTATATCCGGATGAAGCGACCGAATCAGAGCCTCCAGCTTATTACAGCGCAGTTCAATGGCATCGAGATTCTTGCGCGTAAGCCGTGTCCGATCAGGTGGGTTCACGAAGCTGCAGTCCTTGCCCGCGCGGGCGCAGTAGGAACATGGCCCAGGGCCATTTACGCTAGGTTGGCATCGGCTTTTGCGCTTCTGGCAATTGAGACAAGCTCGAAGTTGGCTCGAAGAACCATGCATCGGAGGACGACCCATCTTTAGTCTCGCATATGCACGCGTTGTTACGTAGAGAAGGGGGAGTTATCATGAGGGCAAGGTTCGGAACTAGCGTCATTCATCCATCGGAGCACTGTTGGCCGACGCCTGCAATAGCCACCAAGTGCGGAGTAACCACCTTCGGAGGCCTGAAGACCGACAAATATGGGGGTCATCAGTAGCTCCAAGTTCACCACTTAGCCTCATGACCTAACTTATTGGACCCAAACCGGGGTTTTATTGACTCGGCACAAACATAGTAGCTTACAGGTCTTCGACACTTTTGACGATGATGTTCGGCTGAATCAGACCACGCCGTATATCCTCTCCATTCTTCATGTCATTGTTCCTTGCTCTATCCATCGCCGCCTCTAATGTCCTCTCAATGCCGCACGCAACATGCCTCTTCGCAACCCTTTGTAATGCCAATTGAGGGTCGACATCAACGAACCAAGTCTCATCTGCATAATTGAGAACCTGGTTCCAAGGGTGTTCATTGTACAAGAGCCAATTCCCCTCCACCAAAACAATCTTGACATTCGGACTTATCTCAATGGCATCGGGAACGGGATCTTTTATCTCATGATCGAAGCTCGGCATTAACAGCGTAGTGAATGGCCTCTCTCGCGAAGCGTGTAATTGCTTGACCATGTCAAGAACCGCTTGACCGTCAAATGTCCAATGTGCGCCCCTTCGTGCATGGGCTTCGACATGGTTGGGAAGACTGTCGAGGTGCGAGCGTGAGTAATGATATCCATCCATTGGAAGGATTTTTGCGATCGGACTTGGATGGTGCGCATTGATTCTCTGTACGACTTGAGCAGCGATAGTTGACTTTCCGGATCCTGGAGGGCCAGCCAGGATGATAATGGCCCTAGCATCTGAGGATCGTTGGTGTAATTGCTGTAGAAGACTCAGCGCGCGTCGCTCAAGCTGTGCGTAGATATCATCCATTGTGATTATGTGCCAGAAGGAGTCAGAGAAATGAAATGGTAGACAAGTTGGAATATTGCAGAATACTCAATTGAACAAGAGCCGAACTTGTGGTTGTTATTGGACCTCGTCTCCACTGTTGCATGAGGTGCACAGCCTTTGTAACGTCGCGGGTGACAGTACTCCGATGAAGCATCGGACGTGGGGCACTTGCTCCGGGTTATAAAGGTGATTTTTGTGGTATCCTCACAGAATCAGATCGGCTACACTCATTCCATCATCGTTTCCTCCTTCTACGATTTATAGGCGCAATCAAAATGGCTTCCGGTGCTACCGAGCTTCCTGATAGGGACGCGCTCACTGCGAGAGCAGTCCCCTCCATGATCCTCAGCGACGGCTCAGCATCGTCTTTGACTGCACCACCAAGCAACAAAACCGCGATTGATCCAAACAGTGGAGCCAAAGAGCGCTTTTCAGTGCGCGGCAACTTCATCGTTACTGGGGGGACAGGTACCCTTGGACTTGCCTCATGCAACGCTCTGTTGGAACATGGACTTGAAGGTCTTACAATACTCGACGTCAATCCAGCACAAGCCAAGAACGAAGTTGCCTCTCTTCAAGCACGTTTTCCTCATGTAAAAATCAAGACATTGAAGGTCGACGTTACAGATGAAAAGGCGGTGCAAGACGCCGTTGAGGAGACAGTGGCGACTCTTGGCTCAGTTGACGGTCTCGTCTGCTTTGTCGGTGTCGTTGGATGTGTTGAGACGTTGGAAATGCCTGTATCTCAGTGGCGCAAGATCATTGATATCAACACGACTGGGTCGTTCATCTGTGCACAAGCCGTAGCCCGTCAGATGGTCAAGCAAGGCACTGGAGGATCAATCACCTTCACGTCTTCCATCTCAGCGCACCGCGTTAACTATCCCCAACCCCAAGCGGCTTATAATGTTAGCAAAGCAGCCTTACTGACGCTCAAGAACTGTCTGGCTGCGGAGTGGGCTCGCTATGGCATTCGCACCAACACCATTAGTCCAGGATATATGGACACCATCTTAAATGAGGGCGATGGAATATCAGGGCATCGTAAGATCTGGGCGGAACGGAACCCGAGTGGCCGTATGGGTGCTCCTTGCGAGTTGACGGGTGCAGTGGTGCTGTTGGCAAGCTCTGCGGGAACTTACATGAACGGAACGGATATTGTCGTAGACGGAGGGGCGATCGTATTCTAGATAGAGGGTCAATATAGTTGTATATTCAGGTCAATACCCCTAGAGCGATCCTGCGGCGGCTACGGTAAGCTCAAATGTGCAGTAAATAACCATATTTGGCTTGGTAGATTGGTCGACATAGTTTAGAGAAACACAATTGATGTGATCTCTCAACCATTGAATAGCAATTGCTTACTTCGGTGAACCATTGTGATCACGTAATATAATGTGACTTTATGAAGTCTTCTAACGCAGACATTGTGACATAGAGCCGCGAGTTGATACGGGACTGCCTGATGGCCCTCGCTTTGACGACGACCGACTAAATTTGCTCTCTGCTGATTTAAGCTCTCAACCACAAGTCTCAACTACAATAAAACATCTAGCTACGGAGTAGTAACTGGGACATTATACCACGACGACGACCCACACCAGTGGGTGGGCTCATCTTGACTATTCATTATCTCAACATCCGAAGCTTCGAGAATCCAATACCCAGCGACTTGCTCATCTTGGACGACCTGGTATGGAGGCCTGGGATAGCTGTCGACATATGGCAACACCACTGCCGCCATTTCTCCATTGAAGTCTCGCCAGACCTGCTGGTAAGACCTTCTATTATAATAGGACCTTATGCCATCGCTATTTTCAAGAGTTTCTGTAGCTTCATGATACAGCGTTAGAAAGAAGTAGTCCGGAAGTGCAAAAGCGCACTCCGTGAGGTGAGTCATGCGCTGAATGAATGAATCCAATTGTCGAAGGATGATCTCCTTATATGTCCCAAGGCTAGAAATCCCGAGGAAGCATTCTTGGCCGTCGTTAAACCAGATGTAAAGCCGTCGCAATGCAGGAAACTGGGATGGCAACAGCAGATCTAACACAGATCTGAGATGGTCCTGATCCAGATCATCATATTCTTTGTGGGGAGTGCACTTGGTCTTGAAAAGCCAGATAACTTCGAGAGAAGTCACTGTGGCAAGACGCTGAGGGGGTAACATCTGTGGGAGACGATTGATCATACGCGAACCTTGTAGTATCAGAGTGTTTGTGGAGTACAGGATATCAATTGTCTCCATGTAACTGCCAATATCAGTTAGTGCCATGAGTCTTTCAGCGGAATAGAAGATAAACTTAGCCACGTACTTCTGACGGCAAGAAAGAAGCCAGCCCATTACACCAACGTGACAGGCTAAAGGCCCTTCCTGTTCTTTCCATGCCTCGCAAATACTAGAGTCGCCTCCGTTGCGACAACAGTCAACCCATGGCCCTAAAGCCCCCCCTCGGGTCATAGGACCTTGGCCCTTTATCTCGTCAGGATAGAAGCGGTGACATCTCGAACTCCACCATCGCCATGTCGCTGGCTTAGTTTCATCAAGAACCCTAGTCTCTTCACCTGGATACTCTCCGGGGCCGACGACGATCCCACAGTGAAGACTAGATCTCTCTGGGTGGGCAATATGCGGATGGTTGTACTCCAGATTCATATGAATGCGGGTATCTCCGAATGCCAGTCTAAGAATGTCCCTCCGGATATTTGGTGGAACTCGAAACCAGAAGCAAGTCTCTTGATACCTGGGCCTCGGACTGGAGGCAGAAGCAGTGGAGGTAATAGAGCTGGATAGAAGGTATAAATCCGGCGTTAGGGCGCGAGGTCTAGGATTGGGAAGCAGAGTGAGTTCCTCAACACGAGCCTCCCAACGCTCATTCCGTTCACGCTCCTTTTCTTCAGCGTCGGGGTCTCGAGGGCTAAAACTCATAGCTACTGGATTGCAACGCGGTTAGTTATCGATGATGATTGCGAAGGGAAGTACAGGTGCGCGAAATTAGGTTGACATCAACGGCGAGGCATAACGTGTTGGTCGTTAGTTGTTGGTAGTTGGTTATGCATTTGGTGTGTTTCAGAATTGCTATAGACCACTGAGAGTGGGGGCATCTGCGAAAACATCAGAAGCCAATCTTCTAGGCGACGCTCATCTGTTGAAAATATATTCTCAGGTGTACGATGTGCCACCAGTTTCCACTCATTCGGCCAACAATGTTCTTTCTGGTAATCCCAATGCCACCAGAACTCCCATTCACAGTCTCCTCCCTGTCTCAACACTTCGAATGATCGATGGTACTTCGCTTAGCTCAAGTTCCTTCTTCGAGAGTACTGGCCTTGAGACTGATACCAACACCAATGCTTACATTGATCATGGCACTTCCGAAGTTCTCAGCCAAACAACCAAGAGCATCTCTGACCCCGTCTCAGATGACCAGGGCGTATCTGTAACTTCCATTGAGGTCGACTGGACGGGATTGCTTCCTGTCACTCCTTCAACCAGGGAATCCTTCTTCAAAACGACGCGTCCATTGACTAGTCAAGACCCAGCTTCCACCGACCGTGCTATTGGGATCACGCCAGATCTCGGCACATCCTACGATACTGGTAGTAGCAGGGCCACTGAGCCAATTACTACATACAATTGGCCTAAAATAACTTCAATTGCTAATTCGGATACCTCTATCGCGATTCCCGAAAGTTCTGGAGCTTCCCGAAGTGGAACTGAGTCCAAAGAGCTCGGTACCCCTGACGAGACGACAATCTTTCCGAGCCATACCTCGCAGCCTTTCCAGGACTCAATGAGCCCGCCATTCACAACGTTGCCAGACCAGACAACTGGTACAGGCGACTCAAAAACTACTACAGTTCAATCGGACGATGAGCTGGGTAGTACAAGCCTATCTTCTGAAGCCCTAACCATATCTGATGGAGCTTCTCGGACCCATGAAAGTTCGCAGCCTACCATGGAAACCGGTACGGCCGAATTGGAAAGTCCATCGACTCTGGCACACTCAGCAGATCTCTCTTCGCCCCTGACCACCCTTGAGAAAACAGTGCCGGTCACAAAGTCTGACTCCAAGACCCTAACTAGTGAAAATACGTCAGAAACCACCAACCTACCCATAGCAACGGGTAGCTTAGCCTTATCAACTATGACCTCAGAAGATGGCATTGTCACAGGGACGGATGGTACGGTGGCAACATACGTTCCTGAGCAAAATAAAGACTACATCTCATCTACTGGCACGACTAGCACTACAGATGATGATGGTGCCGCTATTGTCATCTTCCCTTTTGGGTGGTTTTGGAAGCTGGGCGGCGTTCCCGGAGGAGGTGGTGCGGCAAAGCCTCCTGCACCGACTGCCAACCCTGACCCGAAGAAAGAGCCCGGTGACAAGAACGAGGATGATAACGATAAAGACGACGACGACGACGACGACGCCTTGACCAAGGCAGATGAAAAGTCTACAATGGTGTCTACGGTACTGCCAACTACGCAAGAGCCTACTTCAGCCACCACCACTTCAGAGGAAACAACTACCTCAGAGGAATGTACAGTTGCAACACAGCCAGAATGTAGAACCGTCTCATACATGACTTCCGACGGAACTCAGATCATGTAAGTACTTGACTATATATCATAAATACCCTGGAAGGACACTGATCGTGCTGTTTAGGATGGAATTCGGTGACTGTCCGACAATCGCCAGCTGTGCTACGGAGACTCAGGCCACAGAAACCGTGACTTTGACGTCGAAGTTTGTCTGGGCTGGGGTTCCCAACACCAATCCTGTCGGTGTCATTCCGGAGGACGCTTACACCGCTGATGTTGATCCAAAGATAGTCGCAGCTCTGGAGGCGGAATGGGCCGAAATCTTTGGTGACGATCATGGTTGGGATGATACTGAGACAGCGACCAGTTCTGGTTCTACAACGGTAGATGAGTCAACCATGACTAGCCTGACCGATTCAGAAGCAGTCTCCACCATCATCTCCGAAGATTCTACGACTGTTCAATCTAACAGTTTGACTTCAAATACAGAAGCAACTGCTACTTTCACAACAGCCTCCGAGACATATTCAGTCACAAAAGTCCCCAGCACGTTGATCACCAAGACCAGAGGCACTAGCGATACCACTGGCACGCCGATATCTACTGGCGAGGAAGTAACTCGTACATACTACCCATGTGTCATCCATGGCGGCCCTGCAGTTGAGACGCCATATTGTCAGTGCTCAACTACCATCAGCGGTGAAGGATACTACGCAACGACCAGCTTGGTTGACGACCAGTGCACCGCATACACAGAATTCCCATCACAAATTACCGCAGCACCTGAAACTGGTCCCATCACCGATGAGCCTATCCAGCAACCCATCACCACCACTACAGACGGGACGGTCTTGGTATGGTCAGCTTACATGCTCAATTATATCAACATCCCAGGTATCACAAAGATCACCCAGTCAGTCGGCGTAGATGAACCTTCAACAGTATCCACTCCGTTGCCGAGTCAGACTGCTGTGGATAACGATGGTGGTGGACAATGCGGTACTGGCGATGGTCTATCTAAGAAGGGACTTCGTGAGGCTTGCGACAGAGCGATCGACAAGTTTGAGGATGATACCGTATACAGCGGCTATGCTTCTCGCTACAGCCGCTTGACCAAAGGTATCCTTGTCGCAGCTTCCTTCGGCCAAGCTGCATGCGTTGCTAAATTCCAGTGTGACGATTACGGTATTGGCATGAAAGGCTCAGACATCAAAGAGGCGTAAGTTATGGTCCGCTTCAGATAATACCCATGCTAACAGAAGATATTCTAGTCGAGAGAGTGCTAAAGAGAATGACGGTGTCGATATCTGCGGACATATACGCCTTTCCAACTCATGTACTATCATCATGGACTACTGTACCAATTGTAAAACTCGAGGCTAGACGTTACGTTAAGATTTTAAATACTGGGTCTTTCTTTGGGTCACATGTGTCGGAATTATGCTTAATACTAAAAGGATTGTTTGCATGAACTTTTGTAAGCCTGATGCTATAAACTTTCGCTTCGAATCCTTCAGGTGTTATTGCAGATGACATGCAGCAACTCGCCAATCGTTGATATGCTGTAACTGGGTCTTGCAATGGGGCAAGCAGGTTTAACCCACTTTTCACTGATATCATGTACAATAAAATAAGGACTAGATCACAAAGTCAAAGTCAAAGTGCCGAGTAGCCGTAAAAGTCATTATATCGTCCAACGCTTAACCAATTTACCATCGAATATATCGAGAATGTACGCCCTTCGTCAGTAGAGTGAATATTAAATGCGGCATTTCATATTAGTGTCATGAAGGAAAGGGTCGCAGTGATGACAAAATAACTGTAGATTCTCAATATGAGATCGACCCGGAGTATTGTTTTGCCTCTGATCTTATCATCGAGCCCTTTATATCTATCAAAGCTCGAACAGAAACTAGTTACAACTCTCATTACACCAACTTCTACCTCCACTCGTCATTGATGGTACTGCTGCTTCCACACTTACTGCCTGTCGCAGCACTGTTATTCGGGTCACTCTCCCATGTAACAGTACCATCACTCGTCTTCTTGATATACTTATACTCGAAGCTAGTATCGGAGGGAATCTTCACCTTCACCGTCCACAAGCCCTTGGTGCTCGTGGATTCCTCAAGTGCAATGCCGTCAGCAGGAGCCCAGTTGGAAAGTTGAGTGATCCCGCCAACAATGTAAACCTTCTGGTCAGCCGTCACATCAACATTCTTCACATTGAATGTGATGGTGGTGTCGCATGCTGGAGCTGCTTCGCAAACAGCTGGCACCTTGTTGGCGCTGCTCTCGCCCCAAGCTGGAGGAACGACGCCCGTGCGACGCTCAGCGGCACCGACAAAAGAAGCGTAAGACCAGGTGAGGTGAACAGCCGACTTGGGAGTTCCAGTAGACTTGTCGAATTGCTCCGCAAGGGAGCCATCCTTGGGAGTGTAGGTCTGCACAACACCGACAAATCCATCAGCATATGAAGTGACAGCCTTGATGATAGCCTTGTATGTCTTGCTGTTCTTGCGGTAGGTGCCCTTGGAGACCTTTGGTACAAGGTCACTGAAGAAGGGGAGCGACACACTATCAACAGTGATGGAACCAATCTTGTCCCATTGATAGACAGCAGCATACAGTTGCTCGGCAGCGGCAAGAGTAGCCAAGTACCAGGGGTTGCCGTCGTAGTACACATCCTCACTGTATCGACCGACAGCAGCAGCTTTGCCTTTACCTCTGTTCTTGTTGACACCGTAAATGGAGCGGAAGGAGTCCACTACTGCCTTATGGTTCGCAAGAGCCCTTGATGAACAAGGCTGGAAGGTTGAGTCTGTGCACTTCGAAGAAGGATCAAAGGTATGAATTGACGAGAGAATGGAGTTTGCATCAAGACCCTTGCGACCATCGTTGACGTTGATATTCGAGTCGACATAAGCGCCGGTCCAGAAGCTCTGCATGAAGCAGAGGACACGAGGAGCGTTGGTTGTGCAGTCGGAGCAAGACTTACCAAGCTTCTTAGCAAGAGCAGCTCCCTCGACGAGAGCACGATGTGAAGCCGAGAGGGTGAAGAACGAAGATCCGTTGACCTCCTCCCAGAGATCATAGCCGGTTCTGTTCCAGAACTTGACCGTGTATGCAAGATCCTTCTCAATGACGGGCCAGACCTTGTTGATGGCCTTGGAGCGATCGCCATGAGAAACAAGCCAGTTAGCGTACAGAGTCAATGCAGTAGCTCTCAGAGGAGGGCCATCACGTTGAGGGCGACCCCAAGATCCTGTGAATGCTGTGAGATTGACGTGGAACTTGGGCTCGCCAAGACCGCCTGACTCGGGACCACCAGACGGGTTGGTGACGCCCTGGAGCTTGGCTTGGGCCGAAACGTATTCGTCAATTTTGCGCTGGAGAGACTTGTCTCCATGGATGAAGCGCTCGACAAGGACTTTGTATGTCAAGGCGGAGTCTCGGGTCCATGTGTACCAGTCTGGAGAACGTCTCAGTCATCAATTTTCGATAGTATTCTGCATATCGACTTACAGTCTGGGTCTGTTCTCGATGGACTTGCTACAACGGCACCAGGTGCAGCACCCTGAGCTCGCTTGCCATCAGCGCCAATATTGGCAAGGACGCCCTTGAGGGAGATGTCGGCCTCTTTCGAAATGAAGCGATCAAGGCTGGAACCGCCAGGCGATGCAGTGGCCTGGCCTTGGAGGGCCGACAAGGCCGTGAGGCCATACAAGATCTGAGTAAACATTCTCCGTGGATTCCAGAAGGGAGAATGGTTGGTTATGATGAACGAAGGACAAAGAGGACTGTTGATGCTCTTACTAGCAGGATCAGCTGGGTTATATATCCATCTCAAAAAGATGCGGAATCATTCCCCATCATGAAACCGTCAGGTCTTGCATATTTCCGACTGCACTATCGAATTAATTACGCCGAGAATCTCGATACTCCGTACCCAATAGCAACCTCAACCCCAGAAACCCCGATTTAGCCTCATGACGTTTCTGGGGTAGGTTCGCTGATCATCCCATCATCCCCGCACTCGAGATGCTCCCCTGGGCTTAGCTCATCAGGTCACATCGGTCCTTTTCACGCACCAGATGATACAGATGAAATCGTGAGTGCGGCACGGTAAATATGCTGTTCATAAGTATCGGGCCTTTTCACCTGTTTTATGGAGTGAACTGAATCGAATTGAGCGTTTTCTCCGGCGGCCGTTGAATCTGACGATATCACATGGATCCCGCTCGGCTATGACTTCGATGAGCCGAAAGCTTAATGGTTGGATGGCTAGACTGTTTTGGGCAATAACCGCGGCAGCCTGAATGTTGGGATGAAGCGAGCTGCTGTAGCCGCGACGTTTGTCTGCTGCCTTTGGCTCCTGATTGTTGACACTGGTGGTTCTTTAATGATTTCTTTCATGAGCCAGGTTTTACTGACGTGACATGGGCTGTTAGCTGACACAGAACCCACGTCAGCAGGGTTAACAGATTGGAGACGTTGGAACAAGAGATCCAACTACTCCCTCCCACGATATGTTGATTTCTAAATAAACGATATACTGTTATTTTCACGTTCGCCGTGTCGCATTGATAAATTAGCCAAAATATCTTAGTTATTATTCTGTTGCCAGTCGTGATGTAGGGTATCTTGAGATCGAAACAGAAAGTAACGGCAGTAGCAAGAGCCAGCCCTTAAGCGAGATCTATCTCTCAAGGACATAGTTAATGAATACAAAGTAAAATCACCATATTCTGGTTAATCTATTCGTCATTTTGAAGCATTACTTTACAGTTGATGTCACTACCGTGATAATTATTTATTCGTCAAACAAACTTTCAACAGTCAGATTAGCAGGCCTGCAGCACCAACAGGACTCCAATAAATACAAGTCAATCACAAAACAGCAGTGTAAGACTTGTTGATTCTTGGGCAAAACGAACGAGGATAATACCACTCGCCTATCATTTCCCAGTATCTAGGAGTCTATGGACCCTATGTTCTGGTCTCCCTGATATCCATTACGTAAGGCGCAGTGGCAGAGTGGTCTAATGCAGAGTGGTCTAATGCGATAGACTAGTCTATTCTCTTCGGAGGCGTCTGTTCGAATCAGGCCTGCGTCGTTTGGATATCTTTTTTGCAACGTCTTGGTATACATGAATGCCATGTTTTTAACTTTTGGCTTAACGTTCTAATGAAGTGGTTCTATAAAACTTGCTCCCGCGGTTGAACTGTTAGCTATGGGTCGAGGATAAGTCTCTGGAAACACGACTCTTGGTTAGAAAACCTCACATATCACATCATCACAGCCACTGGCACTCACTCAGTTGATAAACCCCTTACGTTGAGACCCTGATACTCTTCTTACTTGCTGCATGTCTACGAATTTGAACACAAATAATTACGACAAGAGGCGGCTTTGTTGTTTGCCACAAATTGGTGGCCCTTCATGCAGGTAGTCGGAGTTGGCTATTTTGACAACCAGATCAGCATCAGCTCTAGAGGCGACTTGAAAGCCTATCTCATCTGCACGGCAATATACGATCTACAACATTGTCTCTCATTGGAATTCTTGATCTGAGTATTGAACCAATACCCGAGACATCTCAAGATATGAGGGTATTTCCAAGATCAAAGGAATTCGGAGATAGTCAGCATTCCTCCTCATCCAGCCCGTCTAACAAACAACTAACAACCAAGAGCCAATACTCACAAACCGGGTTTTGAACTGCATGCACGAAAGCCACAATTATCGGAACGGAAATTGAAGTACCAACTGAAATAGAAGTCAATTTCTCGTATACGGACGGGTATCTAAAGTGGGCTTTGACCCTTTCCTTCTAGAAGCGAAAACCCCCTTGTTCTCGCCTGAAGGGTCAGCTCACGACATCATTCCACGCAATTCGCTTCTCACTATTCGCTTCTCGTCCCCAACAATTCTTCGCCTAAGGGAGCTTCATCATGCGAGTCCTCTTGACTTCTGGACCATCGTTGCCAAGATACCTGAATGTGTATAGACTGTTGATCTCGTCAGCATATCAAAGTTAATTGAAAGGGGCGGCTGCGCGTACCTCCAGTGAAGGTTGCCGAGTGCGATATTTCGGCATCCATTGACAAACTTTATGACATCCCTGTCAATGCCCTCGCCCCAGAACGGCAGATTCGCCAAGGCCATGTGCCATCTTCGGTAGCAGTCATATAGCATCTCCCCAATCTGGTCAACCGCTTGCTGATCAGTCATGCCCTGATCCTTCAGGATGAAGATGATGTTACTCTCTTCACCCTTGATTAAATCTTTTCGGTACGAGCACAAGTCGTTTTGTCTGCTGTTGTTAGCGGGGAGAATGGAAGGCTTCTGGAAGGTCTTACAATGTGACTAAATCGCATGTGATTCGGGATATAGCCTGCATCGAGGGATGGTCCATGACGTATTGGGGGATATCGATGCCTTCGGCAAACCTGAATGGCCCAGTTAGTGAGGGTCTGTTACTGTGATTGGCTGACTCTGAGGCTTGGAACTTTCCCGCTCAGTGGCCATTTGGGCGCCAATCGAGTCGAACTACCGTGGAATGATTGCTTGCAGCTTGACCAGAACAAGGATAGCCTTAGGCGAAGGTGAAACCGCCAAAATTTTAGAAGAGTTTTCCAACCACGCTTGTGTTTTTACAGTGACATTTACAGTGCAGCGACTGAAACGCGGATCGCAATTAATGAGATGGTAGGGCACGGTACTTACTCCATGAGACCAATGCAGGGGTAAGCTCCCACGCAACCAGCGCGCATGTCCATGTACTCTTCGATTGTAGGCCGTGTCGCCCTATGCTGAACGCCAACCTGTTGCAGCACGCCTACACAGTACATGGTAAGGTGCTTCTTCCATCTGTACTGTAGACTGGGGCTCGATCGCTCTCTGAACCGCATCCAGCAGGATTGGAGGGTATGTCGCAGTGGGTTCTCGTCGGGTGATACTAAGGGATGGATATTATCGAGCGTCGCGAGGGTATAGATGACTTCTTCAGCTGCTTTGATGGGGTCATTGGCAAATGTTCCCTCGTCAAAGGCTATTGTTCAATTAGCGGAAGCCACCTTTTTTTTACTTTCCCCAGCCATAGAATTGTATGTCTGCAAACGCGGCGCGGGCCGTTCTAGAATATTGGAGTCGCGGGTTTGTTTGTTTGCTTGACTTACGGTCATCGAATGCAAAGACCCAACCATTCCAGTCATTCATCAGCTTCAGCGTTTCGAGATCAGCATGCGGGGCGCATATTGCGCTCATGTAGGCAATGTCGAGCCGACTCCAGACGGTCGCTGTCTTATCGTTCATGCGCAATGCACTGTATAATAGGGCTGTTAGCGAGCAATGTCTCAAACATTACGGAGTACCGAGATGAACAGAGCTGAAGTAGGTAGACTTACGTTTTCAGCCATTCGTCTGATAAATCTTTCGATGTCTTGTACAAGGGATTGACTTCTGGCTCCACTGCCATAATTGACGAGAACAGCGCTTCTGGAAGTTTAATCCAGCGACCCTCGGGTTCGGCACCGTTGACCGGGTACAGACAGGCATCCTTTGGTAGTGTGGCTTCTCCAGAGCGGCTTGGAGGCGGTGTGATTAGGCTGGGTACCATTTTGCGTATGATGATTTTCGTTTAGGCCGCAAGATAAAGACTCGGACTGACTTTGGGGTAGCAAACGAGCTATTCGCCTACATGAACGATGATTAAAGCTAGGTAGGCCTGGTAGGGGACTGGCTACTTTTTGAAAGCGAGCTGGAGCGGAAGATACGGGGTTTAAGGGACTTTGCAACTCCACCACTGACCTGCATGTTGGCTGTTGGTTGATGCCCACTAGAGCGAGCTCCAAACTAGCATGTAGGCCTGATTCTTGTATCTGGTCTGTTTGCCCGGTTTGATTAGCATCACAAGAGGGAGGGAGGGAGGGAGTGTACAGGTACGGGCACGACGCTAGAGATGGTCTCCGAGGACGGTTCCGTCTGCGTGCCGGGGATGGTTCCTAGGGGCAGTCTAGACCAAGTTAGTGGAGAGGGGGGGCGGGGATGTAATAAAAGTGGGAGCTCGGCCAGGCCAGGGGGTCAGGGAAGAAAAAGAATTGCCTGCTCTGAACCATCTTCTTGGGTTTATCCTTACATATTGCTGACAAGCAGTGCCGAGAGTGGACTGCCAT
>JAAOAW010000210.1:0-92936 GCA_013186925.1 Fusarium succisae | reverse complement strand
TAAGATACGCGAACGACCGAACGAACCAACAACCAACAGACGGACAAACCAACAGCCCGTCACGGAGGTTCGCATTAATTGACTGTCCATTACATTGCATTACGGCGTAGCTACCTACTGGCGCATCACCATACGAAAATGGCATCCGAATTACGACGACCAAGGATCAATTACTCCAGATTGAGCACCTCCAAAGACGAGGTCCGTTTCTTGGAGATTGAACCTGCAAACACAGTCAATGACCAAGTCGTCTGTCGCCTCGTCACTCTCCCCTTAAGCCGAGATGTCGAATTCATCGCCATCTCCTCATTGCTCGGCGACCCCGCAGACCAAGACAGAATCATTCTCGACCGAAGTCCCATTCCCGTCCCCGTCCACATCGCCCTCGCCCTCAAACATGTCCGAGCCGTATTCTACCCCGCCGTGAGCAAATCGAGCGAGAGTCTGGGCAGGGAGAGGAAATCACCGAATTGGCTGAGGAGCCTTCTCAGGCATTTGGGCGGGAGAGAGGCGGACAACAGGCCGAAGCTGCGGGTATGGATCGACTGCATCTGCATCAACTCGATGGACTCGAGGGAGAATTCCAAGAGCAGAGTCATCATGTACCACGTGTACCAGCGCGCGCAGATGGTAGTGGGCTGGGTGGGACTCAAGATACCGCAGACTGATATTGGGATCCAGCTCATCCAAGCATTTGACAGTGCTATGCCCGAGACGTGGCAGGAACCCGGCGACAAGGAGGAACACCCCGAGAACTACTCACCCCATCACGAGTGGGCAATTCCCATTATCCACTTATTCGACCCCCAAGCCGACTCTGCCATTGGAACTGCAGACTTTCTCAACAGGAACTTCTTCCACCGGCGCTGGATCCTCGAAGAGATGGCCATGGCCAGGGTGCCGACCTTTTTAATTGGTGATGCGATTGTCTCGTGGAAACAATTACTACGACTGAATCTTGCCATGGAGGAGTTCAAGGATCACGAGTCAAACGTCTGCCCCGCATCTACAAGGCCCTTGATACACGAGTTTCCATTGGGCACGATCCATGCATTGCTGGATGAGTTTGAGAAGAGGAAAAAGATGGCAAAGATGGAGTCACTCAACAGCACCTCTGTCACAGGAAGTGTCACGAGCGCAGACTCGATAAGCCACCAGGACTCCAACACGAGGTCGATACCATGAACAAAAGGTTACGGAGTTGAAGGGATATCCATGTTTTAGCAGCTTTGATACCGCTTGATTTCTAGCTAGCACTTACGAACTTAGTTCACGTTTCTTATGTTTCAATAAAAATACCAATTCGTTTCTAGAACCAACAAGTAAGTGGCATCCAGAATGGATCCCCGGTGATAACGCGGAGTAGCACCAGGTCAGTTGGCGCTGGTTGATGACCACTATCGAGTGTCCACATGAAACGTTATGGCTTGGGATAGTTAGGGCCATGCAGCTCAATCGCATTCATTCTAGTTTCCGATCGAAGATGCTTTTCTGAATCATCGTCGAAACTTGTATGAAGCATGATAATCAAACTCAATGTTGATTCCATGCGCTTCGGCTGCTACACCTTCTTTTCTGATGATACTCTGAAGGTTACAACACGGCCTGTCACTAGAGCCAGAACCTCGGTACCGCCAAGCTCAATGCTACTTCGATTCCAGAAACAGGGTCGTATCATGCTTCAAGCCTTCCTCATCAGCACAAAACACTGGAGAAAGGTAATAACGGCCACTAGAACAAATGAGGTCAGGATACCGAGTAAAAAGGTCTCAACCATGCAAAGAGCTGGTGAGAAGTACGCAAACCACCACCATTACGGACTACCCTTCACTGATTGCATCAGGTGGCTAACCCTGAGACTAGCCCGTACAGTAATAATCCCTAGAGCAACGGTTTTCTTCAGTGGCACGAATTGCTTCTGGCTGCGGGCTGGCGGGTGAGGCTTAGTGACGGACCCTTGACCTTGCCAGAATGATATAGCTTCGCTAGCATTGGTTTAACATCTGATACTGACTCGAACCGGTATGACATGACGATAAAGTGGCAATTTGTGTCTTGTGCGATGCTTCACTGATCAACAGACGATTACTAGCATATCAAGTCAAATCAGAGCCCGACACGTTTCTTTGCTGCCATTCAATTCCGTCTGTCCAAGTCTTTGTAGAGACCGTTACTTTGCTAGCCAGGGACAGGGTTTATGACTGGGGCAAATTTACTCTAGTGCAAACGGCTCTGAAAATAGCATGACCATTCTCTGGTGGCTGCTGTTTAGTGCCGAGCTAATGATAGGTAGTGGTATGAGGAAATGATAACGAGGGGGCAATTCTGCGATGTTTGCGAATTGACGCAATCTGTTTTAATATTTAAACGTATTCAGTACGATTAATTAACCCAATCTCCTTAGATTAGTATGCCAAGCGACGTACGTATACATACGCGGAGTCACTGACAACATGGGCATATCCAATGTTACACCACTAAAGCACCTGCCAAAGGCAGCCCGCAAAATATGCCCGCAATCTGTATCTTGCTAATGTACCGCCTGCAAGAGGCACTCCCGGATCCTCTCGCTGGGAACAAGTGGGTATCAGCACACGTTACTACAATCAAGCATAGGCTCAATCGTACGCCCTCGTCTAACTAAATAAAATCACTCATCAACGATGGACACACAAACCCCATCCCCATCGCCGCTGTAGAGTAACATGGCCTTGTCTAGTGTGCCCTGAAAATCCAGGCAGTAACCTTGTAGACCGTCCTTTTGTGGTTTGGTGCGTGCTGCGACATGAGTATTACGAATACTTCAGAACTGCTAGTGGCCCTTCTGCAATTTGTTGTTTAGCCCCGGATAGACTCCGGTCCGCTCCCGCACGTGCCGTTAAGTTTTATATTAACTCGGTTCTGCTCCAGAAAGGCATGTGGCTGAACTGAACTGAATGTTAGTGTTTGTTGTTGGTTCCAAAGCTACAACTCTCACCGGAACCGCATGCATACTTCTTCGAACTTTGTTGGGTTCACCTTGCTTCATGCTGAACTTGCATCTTCCGAAAAGTCGGCAATTGGCTGCCAAGTCATCAGTTGCAGTAGCGTTGACGTACCCAGTCGTAACGCCGAGGCAAGCTCATTTTGGCCACTGGACCGATGATATATCACATTTCTGCACTTCTCGCCTGCCATGTGGATAAGCGGGATCCACGAGTTTTCTCACCCTAGCGGTCGACAAAATGTTTGGGACTTAGATTAGTGGTAGTTGGCGGCATCTAGTGGAGGCCAGTCTGACGTTTTCTGTCAGACAGAGGTCAGCTAAGATATAGACAGCGGCAATCCCACGTTCACGATGCACGACCGACATGTCGATCCATCGTCTGACATGTCGAGTATCGAATGAGGGAATATTCAGCGTTTAGATATACGTAAGTTGTTACCTAGTCTAGTATAGTGAGCGCTACATGTGTAGTTATCTTTTACAAAAACAATCCATCTGATCTGATCTTCCATCCTATCAATTCGTGAGCCTGATTTTCTCGGAGCGATGAGTCAAAGGCCGACTAGGACTTTCGGAGCGAGCCCTCCATGACTTGGATGGTCTTTTGAATGGATTCCAGCCCCTCTCGAGCCTGCAGATATGCATCTTCCTTCTCTTTCACCTCTTGAGCCATTCGCTTGAGCTTCTTTTTCATCTCTCTTAGTAATGACTCCTCACTCCAGTCATTATCTTTTTCCGACCTCGACCTTTTCCTAACGCTGCTCTCTGCTGACGAACCCTCTGATAATGGTTCTGCGGGCTGTAGCTCATCAGGTAAGGCTGGCGTTGAAATTGGATGAGACAATGATCGCTCTTCCATTCCGCCCGACTCGGCCGATGAGGTTGAAACATTCGGATTGTGTTTACAAACTCGAAGATGCCTATTCAAGTTGTAAAGACGTTTGAAGGGAGATCCTCCCCCAGACCTCTTGCAGCCTCTATACGGGCATGAAAACGACTCTTCATCGCTGGATGCTGCATCCTTGTGCGCTTCTGTCTGATGTCGGTTGAGAGTAAAAGGTGTTGCAAATGTCTGCTGGCATTTCGGACATGTGAAGTAAGATGTTCTCTTCTGGTCACTGCTTGCATTTGAGTTTAGTACTTGATGTGACGCCACGTAGGTTTTTCGTTACGTACCCAGTATTTTGAACTGCCTGAACAGCCGATGCAACGTTAACCATTGGATTGAATGGCTCTTGGCGGTCTGGTTCTCCGTAGGCCTGTAGTATTGGATCTGGAGTGACAACAGCTGGTAGCACTTCAGTAAGGTCTTCCTTCGCGGACGTTTCCGCGATCCCACCACTGATCCTCTGCAACACGTCCAAGGACAGAATGTCTGGATCTTGTGGAGTAGCTTGGGCTGGGTAAATAGGGTTGATGGTGACACCATTTTCATTGAACATGAAACTATCGATAGCAGGGTGCTGATCAAAGCCTGTAGTACTAGGCTCGGGCATAAGAACGCTCTGTAGGCCAACTGCTAGTTGTTAGAAGTCCCCAAGGGAAGCAATGAAGGCATCTTACATTCGTAGTAGGCTGGGCCAGAATTTTCAAGATAGTCATAGGCTACTGGAGCTGGTGAGAACGTCGGGGCAGGCTGTTCGAACTTCTCTGGCGCAAAATCGCCAGGGCCCATGATAAACATCCAGCACACTCCCCATAGTACCAGCAATGAAGGTAATATAGTCCAGGGCATTGTCGTACAAACATGCCGCATATTATTGGGGAACTCAAATATTATCTGAGTTGACGCGTTCCTGCATTTCAGTTCTTCATATGCGGATCTGAATCTCAAGTTCAACCTTCTAATGATCGATGTGATCAAATCAAACAACCCCGTGAAAATTGTGTCTGTAAAATCTAGTAACGAACTGTATTTGCTGAGTATTTCGAAGAGAGTGAGAATCAATTTCATGAATTCGGCAAACCGTACGCATGAAGGGGGACCTCTTGTAGTTTGCAAAAGTGGTTGTAATCGACTGTTGAGTCGGCAGAAACTCCGTGAGCGTAGAGAGATTTCGGACAGAAGCGGTCCAAGTTCGTAAGAGTGCGATACCTCGGGAGAAGAGAGGTTGGAGGCACCATAGTGCTCATGCACTATCGAGCGATGGAGCGCAATGAGCGCCTGCCATTGTTCAGAGGTGTGAATTCCCGTGGCAGACTGAGCATTGTCGACTTCAATACATTTTGATTCGACCATAACGAGGCCGGCATAAATGCTTTTAACCTCAGCGACGAGCTCATCGTGGCTGATAGTTCGAGTTTTTGCTTGCAGGGTCATATTTGACTCGCTCTCAGGGACTGGATTTGGAAGCGAATCGTTTTGGGCCTCGTCTTGTGCAAGGCGCCTGGGGGTGGTCGATGGGCTATCGTGGTTGGCGCATTTGTTTGGTGGTACCGACGTAGGAGATCTTGCTCTGTAACGCCTTAGAGGAGTCTTAGACTTTGAGTCCACTGCCTGTTCTGGCAACCTATGGATATCCATCTGGTCTCTCGCGTATGCTCTGTGAGGCCTGTACTGTACCTTTTGATGATTGTTAGAGTCAGCCTCGTGCGTAATAACTCTCAAACCATAGGTGTCTGTACCTCTCCTATGTCAGACGAGAGGGAGCGTCTCGAAAGTGGATGCGCTCTCCGTGACTTAGTTCGTCGCAGACATTCCGGCTCTTCTCCGTCATCTGGATCATGGTCAAGCTGGGCATTGGTCATGGTGGATGATGCGGTAACTCTGCCACAAATATCATAAAAGAAGAAGGATGCCGGGACAAGAAAGCTTCGTACTAGGATGCTAGTTCGCTGATGCAATATCGACCTTTTTGAAAGACTGGATGTCTGGGGGGAGATCGGGGTTAATGAGTTTGAGGTGCATTTCGGGGTGCCGTGGAGTTGGTTTTGGGGTGCAAGGTGAGGCAGTCAGCGAACCAGTTGCCTTACAGGGCATAGCCAATCAAGAATCTTCATTGAGTCCTCATCCACCCCAAGCCCTGAAACGTCGGTACTACAAGAAACGCAATTGGCCTTTCGTGTTGGGCATATTCCTCCAGAGACATTGGGCCGCAATGTGGCGAATATCGATATACTTGGATACTTCAAGGTAAAAATAGAACTTTCCATACATAGACTATTAGCCAGCTCATAAAGTGATGTACAAAGGCTGTATGGCCTAGAGATCTTACTACATAGGCTTCATCAATAAGTAGCAAACAACAACGAGATATGCCAACCCAAAATGATCAGCAATTTTCACGGTCCAAGCTCTACGGCATGCTTCTGATGAAAACATTATGATCAAGGTCGACTGCGGAGAAACGGTCTAAGAGATGGCCATCTCAGTGTAGTGTTTAGATTTATACAGGGGCTGCAAGATTACATACATGAAAGGTACTGAGCACAAGCTCCTTTCTTACAAGGCACCCAACCAACTGCAGGCGCAGTCGCTCAGAGTAGACATGAAAGGCGCACCAAAGCCTCCTATGATGATGTAACCGCATTCGATCTTATGAGCACCAAAGCACTGTCCATATGACGCAGAACATGTGATATCCTGGGGAGGTGCCATAGCCTCTGTAGTCGTGGAGTCCGCCTCAGTGGCTCGGACGTCGTGTGAGGCGCGTGATGTGAGCATCAGCAGTGGGAGGGTCTATCAACTCAACATAACACTCGAGTCTCGCTGGACACGAAGGTGGAAGTTGTCTCAAGAGGCGAGGTGGTGAGAGTTGGAAACACAGCTGTGGAATCGAATTTGACAAGTCAAAAATCCTCCTTCGAGACTGATAAGCCAGAAGCCGGCGAGAAACGTTCCCTTACAATCAAGACCCATTTGCTTCGGCAGATAATGCTACCATGTTCGGTTTCTCACCGCTCGCTCAAAGGCTCGTATTTTTCTAGTTATGTGGAAATACCCAGCCTTTCTTTATAGGTAAGCTCCTCATGAAGCTGTGCACCCTCTTTCGCCAATTGATCCGCTTCGGTATTCCACTCCCGCGGGATCTTCCAAAGCTGAAACTTAACAGCATACTCATCCCAACGCTCAACCTCCCCAAGAAAGGCCTGCCACATCTCGACATTACTTACAACCGCTCCGTCACTTTTCCTCCAGCCCCTCCGCAGCCATGCTTGGAACCACTCTGTTGCACCTTTGACGACATATTCTGAATCAGTAGCCAGGACAAGAGTGGTGAAGCCTTCGCTTGCCCAGTTCCTGTAACGGAGAGCACCGATGGTAGCTCGAAGCCCTGCTCGGTTGCTGGTTGGGTGGGCATAATCGCCCAATGGAACCTGGTTTTCCAGACATTCGTTTACACTCGAAGTTGTTGTTTTGTTCTTGAGGCCCGAAGACAAAAGCCCATCCTCCCTTAGGCTCAACTTGTCCGTTACCAAGGCATGCACCGTCGGTATAGATAAGAAAAGACTTTGGATCGTCCACTTGAATAAATCGTGTCACAGGTGGGTGAGCTTTGCGGCTAATGCCTGCGGGAAACAGGCTTTGGGGAGTTGCCGAAGGGGGCGGTACGAAGACTGTTGGTAGGACTGATCCTCTACCTATAGACATTTCCATGCGGCGGATGGGATCCAGCCTCTCAATATCTAGAGAGCCAGCGTGGTCGAGATCGTCTTCATACTCTTCTGGAAGTCTCACTCGCCCTTCGATTGAGTCCTCGTCAACGACGTCATCCATGAAACTGTAGTCGACGCAGCAGCGTCCGCAAACGACCAAGCCATGAGTACCACCGACCAAACGGCCATCAGCTAATTAAACCGGTGAGTCGGGGGCCCAACTCATGTTGATGAAGTCTATCCTGTGAGAGAGATGGTTTGCCTTGGTGGGAAAAAATACGTCTCGACATGGAGAAACTCGTGCCTTGGATATAAGGCTTGAAGTTTAGCACAGAATCTTGCGTGTCCAATTCAAAGATAAATTTCAGCAGAAAATCGGAGAATGATAACTGGTACTACTAGGATGGTGCGTTTGAGTAAATCATTTCAGATTAATAGGTCGCTAATAATCTCTGCTGTTTAATGCTGCAGGCTTCGGCAGCCCGTGAAATCAATTTGGGTGGAGTGTGCTGGATTAGATCAATGGTCGCATTGGGAGCACATGGTGTTAGCCTTCTAACAAAGTGACTTCAATTCAATAGGAAGTTGAGGTGGAGTCCAAAGTACTCCAACATAAGTCAGGCGCAGGTGGTCACACGGACCGTTCTCCATGAGCGTAGGGTAATCACTCAGATATTTGAGCTTCTATAGAAAGACCAATACCAATGACATTTATGAAGAGATGCAATGCTTTGGAGAGAGACAAAGGAGAAGATTGTAGAAAAAGGCTAGAGACTCGTATCCCCAACGAGAATTTGATAGATAGGGAGTGCTTTCTTTGACTCAGGCCAATAACTTGACCAAGATGCATAATTGAGTTTTACCGACTGGGCATGGGATGAGGCGCAACCCATGCTCAGCACTGTAGTAATACAAACCGTTTGGTCAAGCGTTGCTCGCTTCAATATACAGACACCATTATCCTTGCGAAAGTGGCCAGTAAGTTCTGTTAGAAACTTCTATCACGAGAGTCGTTTTTCGAAGAGCGGACGATGAAACCTCCGTGGACATTTGTTCCTCCGACAGGTCAGGTCACCTCGCGGCAATCATTGGTCAACCCCAGACCCTCCATCCCTATCAACAAATAAATAGATATTCATTAATGATCGTGGCAAGTATCCCAGAATCATCAGCCGTATTATGATATTGTTCCTGTATAAATAGGAATGTCAAAAGTTACCCTTGAAGGCGACTATTCAATGCCCGTCGGGTGCTGGCCGCGAGCAAGCCGAGACAATGGCGTATTGGCTTAGATGACAGCGCTTTATACTGTAATGAAGGGAAATTGAAGGAGGCATGATGAAGCTTCGTGACACTCAACTGCAAGCCCATATTAGACCATGAGCTTGGCGATAGCATCTTACATAGATACTCTCTCGTCACTCCCAAGACCCCAAAGGAGGTTCTCGCCCCTCCGCACTCCAATGGCGGCCTTTTCTTCTTCCGCCACTAAACCACGAGAGTATGAGGCGTCGAGGTCTGGACTGGATCTAGCAAATGTTGATCTGGGGGAATCCGGGGCCCCAGGAAAATCACACATGCAAAGGTTCTGCCCCTAGCCACGAGACCCAAGATATATAACATGCCAGACCACTCGCTCCATTCTTGGCTTCCTCAGCACTTTACTCATCTCTACAACCTCTTGACCATTCATCATGACTGCTTATTCCAAGCGCGGAAGCATCGAGCAAAAGCCTGAAGACAACTTTGTCGAAATGTCTGTTGCTGATGGAGCTGAGAAGCCTGGTGTCCTTGTTGACCCGGAGGCCGATTACTCTGGTGCTGTGAAGAAGACAGACCCAGCTGAGATTCGTCTTGTTCGCAAGTTGGACTTTCGCATCATGCCTACTCTTTGGGCAATGTACTTCCTCAACTACGTGAGTTTGATCCCGGCTATTGGGGAGACCATGCTGATGTTGGTAGCTTGATCGAAATGCCATTGCCCAGGCGCGACTGAACGGCCTTGAAGATCATCTTGGCCTCAAGGGAACACAGTACAACACGTGTATCTCAATCCTTTTCGTTGGGTATGATGAAGGCCTTAACCTTTCGTTGTGAAGAGGCTAACCTTTGATAAGTTACTTGCTCATGCAGATCCCATCCAACATGCTCATCTCCTCGAAACGCGTCCGTCCCTCGCTGTACATGTCCCTCTGCATGATGGGCTGGGCCATCGTGTCTGCTTGTACCGCCCTCGTCAAAGACTACAAAGGTCTCGTCGTCGTCCGATTCTTCCTCGGTGTCGCTGAAGCCCCCTTTTATCCCGGAGCCCTTTATCTACTGGCGATTTTTTATACACGAAAGGAGATTGCTATGCGACTTTCGATTTTATACTCCGGAAACATCTTTGCAACATCCTTTTCCGGTTTGATCGCTGCGGCGACATTTGGCACGATTGATGGACATCACGGTCTCAAGGGTTGGCAGTGGCTCTTTATCATTGAAGGTGTCTTGACCTTTGCTGTTGGCATTATTGGAATCTTCACTCTGGCTGATAGTCCCTTGACGACTCGGTGGTTGACCGAAGAAGAACGACAACTTGCACACGACCGAATGCTGCGCGATACTGTTGGTCTGGAGGAGAGCAAGGGAGCTCGAGCTGGGTTTTTCCAAGCTATCCGCGATCCTCGCCTGTGGCTCTTCTGCTTTATCCAGAACATGCATCTCTCTGCTTGTTCTTTCAACAACTTCTTCCCTACTGTTGTCGGTTCCCTCGGCTTCAACAGCACCATCACTCTGGTCCTGACTTGCCCGCCCTACCTCGTCTCTGGTTTCTTTGGATACCTCGCAGGATGGTCTTCTGGTCGATTCAATGAGCGAACTTGGCACATCACTGCCTGTATGGGAATGGCACTCGTCGGATACATCATCTCCTGTGTTACGCTCAATACGCCTGCCCGATACATTGCTTGTTTCCTGTTCGCCAGTGGTGCATATGCAGTCAACTCGATGATCCTTGGCTGGGTTTCCGCAACGCTTGGCTCTACAGCTGAGAAGAAGTCGGTCAGCTTGTCAATCGTCAACGTTATCGCTAACGCCTCGTACATCTACACTGCGTATCTGTACCCTAAGTCAGACGGCCCACGATATCTCATCGGAATGGCAAGCAATGCCGGATTTGCGACTATGTGTATTGCGGCCGTTTGGGCCATGAAGATCTGGCTTGTTAAGGCCAACAAGAAGCTTGATCGGGAAGGGAACACATGTGCTACGCGATACGCTTACTAGAACCTGGCCTGCCTGGGTATTCACTTAGATCAAGCTTGTTCAGATAGTGAATCACGTCATTTGTCAAACTTATTACTACAGATTAATGGTCCTTCGTCAGTTTGTTGGCGTCATGAACAAGTACATGGTATCTCAATACATCCCTTGGCATGCGCATCGTGAACCAGGATCAGTATCGATGCAACATTGGTTGGTAGAGACCTCTAGAAACCTTTTATCCTGATAGGCTGAAACTACGACTCTGTGAATGGAACGCTCAATACTTCTCATCAGAGCGATCTAATCCGTGACGCATGGCTTACTCTGACTGACAGATCCAGCAAGCAGCATTGATCCAAAGTTGATGCAAAGGCGCATCACCGCAGTGAACCAAGCTATAAAGGTCGAATAGCGGCGAGCATCTTCTTTTAACATATTTCGCACCAACTGCATTCCACTGGGCACAGAGCTCGTCACAACTCCCTGCATTCTACACAAGTCTCCGTCACAATAACTCGTCAATAATGGAGCATTATCCATACGACCCCGCTGAGGAGAATCCTGACCGCTCCCCATCCCCCCAGTCTCTAAATGCATGGGCGGGGAATACTATGGAAATTAGAAACACTCCCGATGGCCGTATCGAATTTCAAATAAGTCTGTCCAACTGGCCCTGTTGTACCTTTGAGTACATAGTGCCCTTAGATGCGGCAGACAAGGAGCAGCTGGTCCAGCAAACCCTATGGGAACAGAAGCATATGATGAGCCAGAAGGTTCAGATAGAAATGGATCTATTCACTGGCCGTCTACTTGATGATGATGGTTTTCTGCGCCAACTGAGGCAACTTACACAGCTATCGCATGATATGGTGATAGGCGAGCTTATATTGCATTGCGCTAAACGCTGGCCTTATGAGGCTGCCTTGGGACATGGTTACAGGCGTTGGATGATGGGCAGACAATAGTCGAAGACGACTCTCAATATGAGAGTATTATTTCCTTATCTCGGGGATTTATTCGCTTATTATAGGAATTAGCACTCATAATATTCTCACGGCATTGGCTATTCAGGCGGGCAAAGAATATTGGTGAAGCTTTCTACGTGCATGTACATTGAGGCTGGAGCTTGTATAACATGGCCGCAGCTGTGCTATAGTCTACTGAGCTCGGAGATCTTTGAACATCATGAGATATTTGTGTCATAATGCCTACCATTCTATTATAATGTCAACAAGGAGGAGCTTGTTCAAGAAGAAATACACACCATGTGCAACTCGGCGCGTGTGACGGCGCGTCCACGAGTTCCAGCGCTCTAATCCCGTAGAATTAGGGTTGTCGATAGCGCAGCAACCACTACCAGCTGCACTAAATCGCCTGTATCTTTTCTCCAGTGTTAAATCAACAAACCTCCCGTCCACTTCTTGTCAGCCACTGGCGAATTCGATCAAATGCTTAGCATATACGCACGTAAAAACACCAAGAATACAAAGGCAAAATAAAGCTAATTTGTCCATCGGCTAGGGCGAGAAAGAGAAGAACATGACGAAAGCAGGATTCAACCTACACATGCGTATACAAGACTTCAATCTATCATGAACTTATGAAGAACTCCAGAGCCGAGAGATCTCAAGTTGAAACGAAACTCAACACCGCTGTGAAATCGCGGACGATTGATAGCTCCATAATTGATATCCAGAACGACCATGTGCTTCAAAATCATAAGTCCACCTCGCCCCCGTGATGTTTCTGTTAGCACTCATGAACAGCATTAGCTAGCCATTGTATGCACGGGAGACAAACGTAGTGGCCCAATTGTCATGAACCCGATAGAATACGAACCAGAATGAAGCATACCGCCGATATGCACATATGGCGAGCTGTTGAATGACCTAGCTAGTTAGGCATCTGTAGAAGACATATTCAACAAGTCCTGCCTTGAGCACTAAACTTCCGCTATGTGTCGTGCTCGGATCTGTCGGATTCTTGTAACGTGGAAAAGATCACCAGCTAGCTCAAAGCTAACTTTGCACTAGAGAATGTGACAGCTCACTTATGGTCTCTAGCGAAACCTCTGTTATCCAACAAGGTGGCTTTGGTGTTATCCTAGGCTACAAAGTATGCTCGTAGATATATCATGTACTGGTGATGTACTTGGTTTGTAAAGACTTGAGAAAACACAGCCTGAAATCACAAACCACCACCTTTGATCTGAAATGCATATGCTCCAACTATCATCGGCGTTCCCAGACCTTTATCTCAAATCGCAACCTGAGACTTTCACTCACACGGCTGACCGAAAGTTGGCAACTGCACAGGGATGGTTGCAAGTTCCAAGATTGATGATTAGCGTTGTCTTGGAGAAGCAATCTATGATCGAGATGACAACTGTGCTTTAATGCTGGCGATGTAGTGCATATGTTGTCTCAGGAGCCAGGGCTGAAAAGTCATTTAAAGACCATCAATTCGTCAATGGATAGTTGGCAACTTGATTTCCGCATTTACTAATTTCTGACTACAGGCACAAAGACGTCAGCCGTGCGGGTCATACCATAACTCATCCGCCAAGGAACATGAGACATGCAGGGCACTACTGAAAGCATCAAGCGCCAATTGGACATATTCCGAGATGCTGATCTCACATCCTCAACAAACCCCTCGTACATTTGCTATTAGTTTAGATCAATTGCCTGGCCTCAATGTGTCTGTTTTGAAGCGGGAAAGATCAACCAGTAGCTGAAAGCTGACATCCAAACGAGGGACCGTCTGCAACGCGTATTCTGTCTAGTCTGTCTCATCGCTTTGACATTGGTAGGCGGTGAAGTTATTGGACATCGTATAAGCGGTAGATTTGGTCACCTTCTACGATATGAACAGCGTGAACAATGGTGGGGAAGTTTCTTGACTTGAAGTATTTATATTGAGGTCATCCTACACGAAATTCTCTGTTCTCTACTCATCCAACAGCAGACAAAGCCTTATCCTACAAACGCATCCTTACTCAACCTTTGCATTCACAAATTCAAGGTACGTCACTTATATATCTTGATTAGTACTGACTAGCCTCTAACTCTTCATAGATGTCCTCTGCCCCGGGGTTCATCAAGTCTAACGGATCTGGTAAATTCACCGCTGAATTCGCTATCGACGATGGTGTGTACATCCTTTCGGGTACCGTCAACCCGCCAACTCAGCCTTTCCAAAGCAACTCTGCGACCTTGGAATATAGCTCTGTTGATAACCTCCAGGGTTCTCAGCAGTTCACCGGAATTATCGGAAGTCGCAACGAGGCCTCATTCACGTTTAGCGATGGCACCGCGATCAAGGGGCCTCTTGATATTCCGGTGAATCCTGCGTCTCAAGTTAGTGGAATGGGATTCTGGTCCCAGGGGTAGCCTATCTCGATCGAATTCGATAGGTGACAGATCCCAGTGGGGAGAGGTTGCGTAAGAGGGGGCGACTGTATACAAAGTCAAGACCTATTTCGTGGCCACGCATAACATATCAGTCAATGCTACACAATGGTCTTAATGAAACATGCCACTATAATAACACAGTGAATGGCGAACAGTTATCAGTGAAGGTTTAACAGAAATAAGTTTATACCGAATCTGACGGAAGGACCTTCGAGGATGCTAGTTGAACACGTAGCACGCAGGACACTAGTAGTACGGCCAGCCTCTGCCAGCAAGGATCTGCACAGTCCCCCAAGCCAATCTCCTGCCACGATCACGCCTAGAGACTTTCACATTGTGAAAAGAAATGATCGACGCCTAGTTGAGAGCTGAAAAAAATCTATAGAATGGTCAAGACCTTGCGTACTAGGTATAAATCGCTGCTTGCAATCAATCGGTTTGCTGAATTCGTCTTGCGCTGATGCGACCTTCAACTCAACTCAAATGCGGATGTCCGGCCACCATATCTTCAGCCTATTGTCGGGATTAGGGGATATTCTTTGTACAGTGGTGATACAAAGCCCGAAGACGCTTTTTATGATATATTTCTCATATCAGAGGAAAGTTACGAATGCTGTAAGCCAAGGAAAGTGTGTTTAAGCCACGGCTAATAACAACATTATTCACAGTAAGAGTTAACGCTTTGTCAATACTGGGCCAATTTTGAACTGAGACTCATGCATCATGAGTTAGATATCCTCCGCTGTATAGCAATAAATCTCACATCCCACTCGAATGGGTTACTTGATAGCCAGCTGGCGAAGTCTGGAGTGAGAGGGTATACTGGCAACGTAAACAGACATAAAAACACTGCTAAGATTGATAAAATATGACCTGTGAGCTTGACCCTTCCATCCTCTCGTCAGCATAAGAGACGACCCGCTCTTTGAACTCATCAAGATCAAACTTTGTTACCCAACCTTGCTCCTGAAGGGCCTGTACGGCATACACGATCCAAGTCACACAGCTCTGCTGGGGATGCGTGTTCTTTACCGGTAGAGATAGAGAGTGAAACAGGCCGTCTAGTTGAGCAAACGTGACATCCTCTGGCACTTCTCCGATAATGATACACCCAAGCGGTTTGACGTTCTCATCTGGCTTGACATTTTCCTCGGCTCGGAGCCACCAAGTCATGGTAGGGTTGTGCATTCGGAAAGTAACTGGATTGATCTCGGATACATCGGTGGCAGAGAAAGCGTGGTAGTCTCGTTCCTCGTGACCATCGGGCATGATGATGATGCCCCAGTGATATGCCTCATAGCCAAAGACTCGCCGCTTGTCCCCGCGAGAGAAGTCGCCCCTATCATACAATGCCACAGCGACTTGCTGTACCATGGCGAACAACTGCGCTTATTAGTCTCCTAGTATCGCGATACAGCGCAGTAACTGACCAGTCGAAAGGCTCATTCGAAGCCTGAAAGCTCTGGGGAACACGGTGGCCTTGCCAGAACAGGAAGCGGGCGGGCCAAGACTCGATATCCTGGTGCCAGACCAGGTTTTTTAAATGACCAGTATCGTAATCCACGGGTTACGCCGTCATCAACAGAGATTGGGCTGGAGTTTAGGCGCGCGATATATGAAACTGATCATCTTGGGATTTCTCCGCGCCCAACGTTCAAAGTGGAGTGACGATCGACATCGCGTGCAACGAAGATTCGTCGAGCGATCACACGTGATCTGGCGCGACAACCAATGAGGCGACGGACAGTTCACTGAGGACTCGAAAAGAGGAAACAGAGTGGGCGTCCAAAAAAGTGCAGTCAACATACAAAATATAAGACTGCAATTTCGAAAACATTCCGTTGCTGCCCCATTACGAGACAGAAACTTGCACCGTAAGCTTATTGGCGTAGAGTATGGGCTGAGATCAGCCGGAGTGGTTTTTATGCACCTTGTCTCTGGGGACATTACGATATAGGGTTTTCAGCCAGGGCATAGCCTCATGCAGTCGTCCAGATTAGTTAACAAAGGTTGGTACGGGGCCCCGGATAAATGACTCTATCCACTAAGCTTACTCGCTCTGAGGATTCTCGCATTCGGGCGTCACCTACTAATGTCGGCTTACTTTATGTCACGCGATACATTACTTACAAGATCCCTTTATAGCCTCGTATTCTTGTGCTCAACATGAATAGCTCCTGTGAGTCTGTCCCAATGCAGCAGCGGCCGTAAGGGTGTCGCGGTATAGGCTGTTCGTTTCAGCCAGTATTGGCAGAGTTGACTTTGATTGGGGGCTTCTGTTAAGAACACTCTGATTGGATTAGGGCTTGAAAGCTTCATTGAGCAATGCGGAGAACGACAAGGGTCATGGTAATGAGAACCTCGAAGCGAACGCAGAGGGTTGCTTACACTGGAGGGATTGGAAACTGGCCGATTATTACGTGGCCTGACAGAACATGTATTGATGCTGCAATTTTCGTTTAGCCAAAACAGGACGTCGAAGGAAATATAAAGGACCGTCTTGTGCCCAAGTAAATCAAGGCACCAGACGGCAAAACAACTACATCATCAAAGAACATCATCACCAAAACAGACCTCGTGCATCATGCATTTCCCAGCCCTTCTCGCCGGCCTGGCTGCGTTCTCTACCACTGTCACCAAGGATCTCACTGCGGAGAACGGTGTTGTTAGCAAGAAGCCGATCTACCTTGGATGGGTTCTCTGCCGTGTCAAGGCGCAGAAGTAGGCTGCAGTAGTTGGGTCGTTTGCGTGTTTTGTTTACCCCATCATGTGATAGGCGGAGCTTTGAGCATCGAAGACAGGACCAGGTGTAATGGCATGAACTTTAATTTGACGACACTCGGGATTATGAGAGATTAAATATCTTCAATTTCCCATCAGGCTGCCCAGTGTACCCGTGTCATCGAAATGTAATGACAATCTTAGTCTGCGTTCACATAGTAGTCGTGAATATCGTGAGACCGAGGCTAGAACAGGTATCGAATATTAATCCGCAGATTCTCATTGCCTGTTATATTCATGTGTCCTAGTAGATGATATGGTAGTGGCTTTGTGATAAAGTTCACGAGTGGCAATGTTTCGCCATAGCAGTTTCAGCAACAATGTTCCCCTAAACATCACGCGTGCACCTCCGTCACGGTGCTCATCATGCTGTTTAGTATCTGGCAATAGCCTGGGGGTATCCTTCATGTAAGCCATTACTGGGCTGACGGTAACGGCTTTGGGGTCTGAACATTCTGCTTCACGAACGCCCAGGCGAGGTTCTCCATCTGGGGAGGTGCTAGGCTGGAGAACCTGACTACTTCGCCGATGTCTGACAAGTCTGAAGATACGTGAAGGCGGACAGTGTCGTTAGGTTAACAGTTACGCAAAGCACCAAATTTCCAATGTCAACGATGCCAGTTGTTCAGCAGCAACATTGTCGAGCGCTTCATGGTCATTGAGTTTCTCATGCCGAGAGAAGTGAATAGTAAGAGCATGATTCTGTAAAAACTGAGAGCAATGTTGGAACCAGGCCAATACTTCCGGGTGTTTCAACCTCTGAGATTATTTAAACGAATAATTACAGTACTTTTAATGTCTTTTGGTGTTTGTCATGAGACAGTTTTGTCACAGGGAGAGCCTACACTCAGCTCGTCGCAAAGCGCCACAGCAAAGGCAACTGTTCAACTTGGACCCGAATTCCCTCTTGTGACTCAAGCCATTCCGTCAATTAACAGCAACTTCCTAGGAAGGCTATCGAAACTGCATGCAATGATTCTCCTCGCTGTAAACGCCTGGGTTCCAATTGCAGTTCGATCGTCAACAACATCCAATAGCGTAATTGGTTTAGTGGTAAAATTCTCCGTTGCAAAATTCTCCGTTGCCATTCGAGCCAGCGTCGGGGAGCCCAGGGTTCGATTCCCTGATTACGCACTACCATCCTTGAAGTTTCAAGAGTTTCTCTTTTGCCGTTCATGACTCATTTTTGTGGTGTTTTGGATGACTCGATTATGCTCAGCAAAGTCAGTAGTTTTGCCTACCTTTGTCAGTCGATGGAGAGGGAGGTGGGGCAGAATTACAGGGCGTTACAGCGGCCTTGGGGCATATGGCCCACTAGGTAATTCCCCCCAATGCCTAATAACGATACTGGCAGTCATCTTTCGATGCTACTACATTTCCTAGGAACAGCAATGAGCACCGCTTGTTAAACTGCTGCGGTAAAGTCGGCCGCGGCCTCCAATTTCTCGCCCTTCTTCAGAACTTATGTTCTTTTACTCATGCTCCGCCTGTCATTCATTTCCTTTACGCGACGCGTGTTACTAGCGCGCTTTCGTTCATTTGATACCCGGTTTTCCGCGACTCATCGCCTTTACGCCAACGCATCCCATAAAGCTATATCTACGCCAAGTGTCAGATATAACTTCATTGGAGAAGTTGAGTTACTTGAAGATTACCGCCCTGGAGGCTACCATCCTGTTCAGATTAACGATATTTTACATCACGATCGTTACCAGATAGTGCACAAACTCGGGCATGGTACATTTTCAACCGCCTGGCTTGCCCTCGACCGACATTCATCCACCTACGTTGCAGTCAAGGTTGGAACTGCAGACGCTGATAAGGATGAAGTCGATATTCTCTCAAGGGTCGCAATGGTGGATACAGATGGAACAATGATCCCGCGAGTTCTTGACTGTTTTACTGTTAAAGGGCCCAACGGATCACATCCATGTCTTGTCACGACACCTGCACGATGTAGCCTCATAGATACGAAAGATGCGTCTGACTCGGGCCTCTTCCAACTAGACGTGGCCCGGTCTCTGGCTGTTCAAGTTATAAGAGCTGTGGCCCATGTTCACTCGCGCGGTTATGCACATGGAGGTTAGTTTCTGGTGCCTTCATCCAGCCTTTTACTAAAGTCTATCGCAAGATCTCCACTTGGGCAATATATTGCTACGACTTACAGCCTCGCTCAACAACTTGACGATCGACCAGCTGTATGCAAAGTTCGGCGCTCCAATACTGGAGCCCATTGTTCGTCTGGACGGGTCTGTAGAACCGTTACCAACAGGCGTGCCTTCCCATGCTGTTCTCCCTGTCTGGCTTGGCTTACCGAGTGATGATATCTCCCTATGCGATGCCAAACTCTTACTGAGTGACTTTGGTGTCGCCTTCCGGCCAGAAGATAAGATAAAATGCGAGTCCAATGCACCCCTTGTTGTCCGGCCTCCCGAGTCATATTTCGAGCCAACAAAGCCTCTCACTTTCGAATCAGACGTATGGAGCCTCAGCTGTCTGATATTCGAGTTATTTGCCCATCGTTCCCTCATTGATGGCATCATCGCTCCCCAGGACGACATTACTGCACAACAAGTTCATCTGCAGGGAATACCACCGCCTGAATGGTGGGACAAATGGGACAAGCGCTCAAAATGGTTTGATAGTAAAGGTCAGGCGCTCAGTAACGAGCGGGACATCTGGTCATGGGATAGGCGTTTCAGCCAATGGATACAGGAGCCGAGGAAATCGGAGGGTACGGAAACCATCAACCCAGAGGAGGCGGCTGCGCTATTAGACTTACTGAAACAGATGCTTGCATGGAAGCCTGAGAATCGACCTCCGGCGCAGCAAGTTTTGGAGTCCGAATGGGTGAAGGAATGGGCTTTGCCAGCCTATAACAAAACCAAGACAACTTCAGAAGTCGCAAGAGCATGAAACTTTGCTTACCTGAGATATGCGTACAATAGTAAAAGAATCATAGAATAGGATTAATAAACAGATCTGCTCAGTTGAGGATCGGTGAATTGTTATTGTCCGAACCGTCGTACAGGCTTTGGGGCGGTGAAACGCTGTGACTCTTATCACCTTGGCATATGTCCATATACCCAGCCACCACGGGACGGGATCCTCGGACACCTCCATCACCATCCCACGCAAGCCGAAGTCCCTCAAAATAAGAAAAGCATCAGTTGATTCCAAACCAATTCAGGCCATTATCTTATCTAATCCGTTATATTCGGACTCCACGTCATCCCCCGGCATTTGAATCTCTTCCGCGCCCCCCGAAGTGATGATGTCAGCAAGCCCCCACACGAACCCCTGTCCAAGGCTGAGAATTCGCATTAGTCACAAGGGTTGTGAGGCACGTCGAGACGGCGATTGGTCAGAGTCCGAGTCTATTTTTGTGATCGACGGATTGAGGAGTTGGGATTCGTCCACGCCACGGAGCAAGCCTCGTTCTGACTACTCATTGAGTGGCTCATGTTAGACAGCACTTACGAAGCCCGCCGGAGAAGTCAGCTCTTTTACGGAAGCCATGGGAAATCGGTCTTTAAATATGCGCTGGCATGCGGGTATCTGGTGGCAATTTATCGCAGCCGCATTCGGTCCTTTCTAGCTCCTCGTCTTTTGCATATTTCAGTTCGTTCGTTTTGCAAGCGCTCTAGTTTCAATGGATAGTTACGACGATTTTCAGAGCACGCCTACTGGCAAAGTCTCAAAGGCGAAAAAGGGAAAGCCAGTTCACGTTTGTTCCGAATGCCAAAAGGTACGTTGTTCTACACAAGAGGTGGAATACCTGTTAACAAAACCAGGTATACACTCGCGCTGAGCATTTGAGGTACAACTTCTTTCTACACTTGCACCCGAGATGAAGATAGTATGCTCACCAGTTGATAGGCGGCATCAATCTTCGCACCAAGAACCCCAGTTCGAATGCCCAGTATGCCAAAGGCGCTTTCATCGCAAGGATCTACTAGAAAGGCACTATAAACGGTGAGTTGAAAAGTCTTCGCAAACACGAAATGTTCCTGACGACAGTTTGCAAAAGACATGAAGAAGGAATCGATGAGCCTTCAGGTTCTGGATACATGGAGTAATCACATCGTTGAAGGAGTTTGGGGGTTTGTTTCCTTATACATTTGGTAATTATCAACAGAGTACACGAATGGGGCAACGAGAAATAGATAGACGTAATTTTATGAGGGACGACAGCGGGTATATAGCTATGGATTATTCGTTGGTTTAGAGAATAGATGCACTGTATATATAAGTCGGTTTCAGCGATTTGGAATCCGATAATTATACATGGATTCAAGTATGTCCAAACTGACATGAGTCTACCCAGTCAATATACTTCAGACCCAAGGGACTGAGCGTGATTATAAATTTGGTCCGACTAGGTATTACTACTATGGCTTTTTAGCTATTATCTGGAAGTAAAAAATGCACGTGAATCAAAATCATTGTTGTAATAATACTGCGACAACTTAAGAGTTCATAGAATCCAAGTAAGCAAGAACATCACCAGCAGTGCGTTCATCTTACAGGGTAGCACAGCCCCAGTCTTCTCCGCCTTGCGTCATCCTATTGGCCACCTG
This sequence comes from Fusarium succisae, assembly GCA_013186925.1. Taxonomy (NCBI): domain Eukaryota; kingdom Fungi; phylum Ascomycota; class Sordariomycetes; order Hypocreales; family Nectriaceae; genus Fusarium; species Fusarium succisae. The sequence continues at coordinate 71,334 of JAAOAW010000210.1, read as the reverse complement.
CTATTGAACAGCCCCTTACTATTTTAGTGGACGCTCTTATTTTTAAGCAAAAGACTAATTATTGTAAAATTTCTTCGAACAGTTGTCATTTTGGGTTATTAGGCTGTACATCCCTGGTGCTTATGAATAGACCTTTCCCTTCAGAAACGATAGCTTGTCAGGACAGAAGAGAAGGTGTTACTTCTTGGTCTCTGAACACGAAATCCAACATAGAAGTATCTTCTGACATAAGGTACTTTGTCTTCGACTTTAGCGATGAGGTACGTCTGTCGCACTGAAGGTATTCTCTCATAGAAAGCATTATTGACATTGATTCATAGCGCAACTACTATTCCAGACATGGTAGAGAAGCCAATACGCTTATACCAAGAAAAGGAATCAAACAATGACGGTTTTCTTAACTACATCAGCTATGATGGGCACCCAGATCACAGCGGCTTCAGTTTAGAGGAGTACATGTTGGAGTCTTACAAGAAAACGAAAACGAATGTCTCTGCGAACGTTCTTACCGATCAATATAGCGTGTCTTATGTAGCACAAGGAAGGCCCTTGGATTTGTTTATCTGCCACCAAATTATGGATGAAACGAAACTAATCCTGACAGACTCCGTGGGGCTAGTACTTTCATCTCAGTTGGGTCGACTGACGAGGCTAGGGCAGCCAATGTGTGGTCTCTGCCCATCGCATTGATCTCACGTCATTCCCCCTACCTGAAAGCAATGTTCTCGAGTCCTGGCTTCTCTCCAAAATCGCATATCAACCTCCAGAATGTTGATGCTGTAGTATTTGGTCTTTTTGTGGAATGGCTCTACTATGGAACTTATGATGACTTCAAATTACCGTCGTCTTTCAACGTTCATGTACGATGTTGGATTCTTGGTGACAAGCTCCTTTGCAATGAGTTTAAGAACAACGCTATAGGCCGTCTATACAAACAACATGTGGAGTTTTCGATGAAATACCAGGATGTGGAACTTGAATTCGCGAATACATCTGCTGGTTCAAGATTGAGACAGTTTTATACGGACTATGTGATACAAAACTTCTCGGACCCGAAGAAGCTGCACGGGCCTATTGGATACTGGGATGCAATTTTGCAGAAGGATGCAGATCTTCGCATTTCATTACTCTTAAGCATCCGACAAAACTCATCCTCCCAGTGTCACCTCAAATACCTGAGAGACTCTCTGGATTTCGACGAAGTCTTCTTCACAGCGCTCGCACCGCCAGTTGTAGAATCTATACAACTGCCAGTTAGGCAGAAGAGGAGAAACAGGAAAAAGACTTCAATGGCCAAGTTGAGGAGTAAGGAAAATGCAAGTAAGAAGAACCGTTAGGTTTTGGGCTCAAATAGAATTTATCTATTTGATAGGAGCATGCGGGGGATCATTCTGACTACGAGGCACAAAATGACAGAACTTTGGCTAACAAAATCTATAGCACGAGTCTCCCGGTTCCAGCGTTGGAGCTCCAAGTATTAAGCAGGAATCTCCCGGAGGTAATGAATCTGAGCCAGTACAAGCTCCAGTGAGTGGTGGTGATACCAAACCGGTATGTCTGAGCCTAGAAAAGGCTACGGCGTCGCTCCAGGTGGTAGAGAGGAAGGAACACAACGAGGATAGTGTCAAGCCAGAGCAGCCTATACTATAACACAAAGGTCTTGAGGATTCTTTGAAGGGATAATGAACGAGAAACTGCTACTTGGGATAATTTGCTGGTTCCTATAAAAAGTGCTGGGCAAGAAGGTGTATCAAGCCAAGCTCAGATCCGTAGTATAAAAGTATTGCAAACTACCATATTGTAGAAGCTTTAAGAATGTGCACTCTCTCTACGGAGTAGCAGCATCCTAAAACCGCCATTTTTGATCTCAGAATGATCCTAATGCCTGACCTCTCGGGAGAAATCAGGAGGGGCATCGCAGCAATTCGGCGCCATTGTTAACACTGGACACAAATACCTGGCAAGTCCAGGAAGGAAATTGTGAAAGTCGATCGACGCTGTTGGGTATGTATCTTACATTGTTCGCCTTGTGAATGTATCACTAGGGGTTTGGGTCTCTCAGGCCAAGGTCCTCCTCAACGAAGCCGTGCCGGAAATCATTGGCCCCTATTGGTTAGCAAGACTGTGAGGACGTAGCTACAGATGGTCGATATACTCTAGAACTGATGTCTATCTGGTACATACGACCAAAGCTCGTAGAAAATACGGGATCCCGTCCGCTCTCCCATAGTCAAGCTGCGAAGCGCTGGATTAGTAGTTGGGTCGGTGACGACCAGCGAATCCCCGGTGTTGTATGTTTTTTGCCGTCCAGCTATTTCTAGTTACAAGACATAACAAACAGATTGAATTCCCTTTTTTGATCCCTGTGCAGTATTTAATAATTGGTAATTTCTTCTTTATTCTTCTGGCTCTGATTCTCCTGCTGGCATCTCAACCCCGAGCCCTACTAAAAACTCCGCAATAGCCGGGTTCTCGCGAGAGCATTCTAATAAATCCTCCTCCTCTAGCGCATTGATATCTGCACCGTGGCTAATGAGCAGTCTGACTGATTCCAAGCACCCATGTACAATCGCATGAGCCAAAGGGGTCAGCCCATCTTCATCAACTGCAGCGACATTAGCCCCGTATTCCAACAGCCGTTTCACCGTATGTGATGAATCTCCAATCTCAGCTGCAATATGCAACGCCGTTTGTCCATTCGCCGCCTGAGCATCAATGTTATCACCGCGATCAACAAGTAACTGGATCAGTGTCTCCCTCGCTCCAAAATGAGCTGCGAGGTGAAGGGGAGTATATCCTCTTGTGTAACACCGCCATCTCTCTTCCTCAGCTTCAAACTCATCATAGCTCTCTTCGTCAATGTACGGCCATGCTTCGGCAGCTTGAAGATAAGAGTCTACCGACCTATGTGAAGTTGTCATTCTTAGAAAGTCTCTGTCATAAGGTAGCGAAGGCAAAGCCGCAAGGCTGGGTGACAGAGTTCTGGCGGCATACCAAAGAAATGGATGTGCTTTCAATCTCTCTTTTAGCTCAAGAGATGACCTACACGCGCCTTCGTGGTCGCTTCTTGTCAAATACAGAAATGTCGCCGTGATGTGTCGTGCATGGTATTTGTCGTCAAATACTTCATTTCGCATGTAGTCCAACAGTAGCGGTGATCGTAACTTGATAATCTTCGTTTTAGTGTCGATGAAGGCAAAGTCGGCGCACGCGTTCGATATTTGTGTTAAAGTGAACACTGTGTTGTCCTCGTCTCTGATACCCCAGGCGATGAGAGCCTCCCATAACATTGACGGAGTAAAGGTGTATCCATTTTCCTCGCCGTAGACCAGGTAGTAAAGCGAGCAGAGGACCATGTCTGAATGCTTTGAAGTCTCGATCCCGTTGACCAGAGCTTTGCAAAAGGCTCGGGAGACATCAATACTAGAGTTTGGTGACCATGATTCTACAAGGCCGAGAAAAGCCGTGTTCGGTTGCGATGCGATGTTGCTGAACCAAGTCGGTATGATAGGAAGAAACCTAGTTTACTTTAGCGGATGCTATCGCAAATACACAGTGAGGTCTACCGGCCGTCAGCCATGTCCATAAGTTTCTGATATGGAAACAGCTTGGTATGGGAATCATCCAGCACCTCTGCATTAATAGGTGCCTCATCAATAGCTTTCGCGTGGTATAGACTCAAATCCTGGTCGCTAGCGCGGGCTGTGATCGTGTTCATACCAAAGCCGTGAGAAAGCGCACGTGATGGCGGACCTCGACTGGTCAACATTATTCGTAATTGGGCTTTTCCTTTCAGCAGAATTCCCATCAGCTCACGCAACCCAGCCTCATTTGAGGAGTCGACCCCATCTAGAATGATGATAATCCTAGAGAATGCCGATGCCAGCATCTGCACTATAATCACGGTACTTTCGGTGTCTCCCAATCCATCGTCAATAGTCTCCAAGATTTGGGCTGGTAGCGGAGATTCCTCCGGAAGTTGTGATACCAGCTGTCTAGTGATTGAGCGCAGCGCAAGGTTGTAGTCAGCGAGGTTGTACTGCAGCTCATGCCGATCAAAATGGTACACGGCGACTCCGGTATTTGGTAGGATCTGGTCATCTAGAATATGGCTGACGAGATTAGAGGTAACAAAAGTCTTGCCAGTGGCGCCTGATGTTCGTTAGCCGTGGACAAAGAAGCAAAGGAAGTTGGTGAGATACTTGGTCCATGGAGCCAAAGCACGCGACCGTCATTCCCTGTCAGCCAATCCTGTGTCGTCTCATGGTCGAAAAACCACTGCGCGACGCCGGGAATACGCGCATCATTGAGAAGTCTCTGCTGAGTGGCTGATTGATCCCCCGGATTTAACCGCCGCAGCAAGAGTTTCCGGTCACTCAGCTGCATTATGAGATATGTCGTGCAAGTATAAATAAACGGTTAAAGTATTTAATAATTCAGGGCTAAGTATTTATCTGATGTGACCTTGGGCGAATGTCCGTGGCTCGGCGGAGAAATGCACAGCCGCAACTCAAGGATTGGCTGTGTCGTATAATAGTCACCCCCGCTCGCTAGTTTTGTTTTGAGACAAGCCCCGTATTACAAAAAGGGAGCCTGATCCAGGCATCAACTAATTATCCAGTCGTAAGATTCTCGAAGATCAAATCAATTCTCTGTTTGCCCTTCGGGTCACGTTTGCCAACGTATCTCTCCCCAAATGGCTGCATCCAAGTGTCTGCAACATACGTATCAGTAGAGGCCACGTAATAGGCAGCAGAATTACTCACCATATGTCATCCGAGGCTTCGTATCACAAAGCCAGATGATAGTGTCATTGACACTGTCTTTGAGATCACCTTTCGGAAAGGCTTTGGCAATTAAAGCATAGTCTCCTCCCGAAACACCATAGCCTGGTCCCGAAAAGTCCATTGCGATGCCTTTCGATACAACCTGCACATCAAGTTCCTTAAAATATGACATGGACCTTTCTGTGTGAAGTGCGATCGCATCCCATACAAGCTGAACACGCCTCTCATGCCAAAACTTTCCATCTTGGTGCTGTTGTATGAAATCACGCGCTGCGAAAGCGCCGTCTACTTCGAACCGACGGTCAGCGCTGATAATGGACGATTCTTCTGTCGTGTCCCAGCCAAGGTCGTGCAGCAGGGTAGCGACAGCGTGAACTTCGAGGTCGATACTATTACCAAGTGTTCCATTGGCATTGATCATGAGGACTCCAAAGAGCCAAGACCGCATGACGTGCTTGTAGATGGGGTAGGTACTATGCTTCAACGCAAATGCTTCGGCATCCTGGACAATTGGTGTGTTGACGACTGTGATGCCAGCGACTTTTCGCGTAGGAAATGGCAATCCATTGCTGTTAGCTTTAAATCTGTCACAGAAAAGGGTCGCAAGGAGGAGAACAAGCCTAATCCGAGAGATGAACATGATAATGGTATTTACATGGCACTTCCCAGTCCAGAGGGCTGCATTGCATCATATTTATTTGGCTTTCGACCAATATACCATCGCGCATACGATTAGAAATCGCCAAAATTGTAGAATTAATAATTCACCAACTTTGAGCAACAATTGCTGACGTGAGACTCCACAATGCATGAGGTGAATGTCCTACGGACCGACAGTATAGAGTCACGAAAGAGAGACTAAAGGTCTTGCGCAAATTCATCGATGTCTTCTAGTGCCATCCCAGGGATAAACTCATCAAATAAGGGGAGCTGAAGACGTATAGCCATATGTTGGGGACAAGAGTCACTCAGACTGCAAATTGTTATGTCAATACTTTTATGCATTTAGCCTTTCTCTCCATTGCACTTATCTTATCTATGACTGCTAATGAATGAATCAGGTGTCTTATAAATGTCTTATAGTCTGTTGCTTTTACACGTGTACTGATGTATCTCAAGGTCAAAGCCCGTACTTCAAGAGTATATGGTGATCTATGAACCTTTGCTCCGAGGCTCTAATCTCTATCTATGGCTGCGCTCATGGTTTCGATACTCATGGCTAGTCTCACACCTTGCTAACCTCCGGAAGTGGCCAGACCATGTCAGGAATGCGATATCCCAGTCTATCCATGTAGTACGAGGTATCAAGTCCGTGAACTCTCCACGCAATCACTCTCTCACCACGCTCTTCAACCAAACCGAAGTTAGGCTTCATTATCTCCAAGTGAGGACTTACATGTCTCGAAGCATCGGGCATCTCCCAGACTGACATCATAAGTAGCTCATCACCAGTTAAAAGGCTCATCAGCTGTACGAATTTGTCATTCGCAACCGTTATGACTTCAATATCGCCAGGCTTCATCAGCTGACAGCATTGGCGAGTACCTGGCTGGACTTCCTTGGATCTCGACAGCGTAAAAGCTGTCCATGATGTCCATTTACCCATGAACATGTTGAGGGGGAACGGCTGAGGGGCAGTGTTTGAAGGGATCGGATGACGCCTAAAGAGATAAGAAGTTGCAACCTTGCGGCTCAAGACGAATTCCACAAGATCGTGTGCAATTGAGAGCTTGGGATGGGGGTTGACGGTGGCAACCTGACCGCTCTCATCAGTAGCCTCCCTGCGGACGAAATCCATGGCAGAATCCATGAGCATTTCCTCCTGCTTACGACATTCCGCTTCCTTCACCTCATGACCAATTTCATGTCTGTCAGAATAAGACTCAATGAACGACAAAACATTGAAGTCCTTATCTGCCTCAACATCCGGTCGCCGACTTGAAACACCTTCCGGCGTCCCATTAAGAGATCTGATGATATGGGAGTTCTGGCGGTTCATAATGCAAAATGCTGCTGCAATTCTCGTTTTGTTGTTGTTTGGTGCAGGTAATTCTGTGGTTAGCCAAAAAGACAGAGTTCAGACAGAATAATCGGTAGCCCAGGCTCTTAAATATTGAGAGACGGAAGCATTCGCGCAATGCGGCGTTCTGTTCTCATGTTCAGCATCATATCTTGAAATATTTGAAGGGCTTTGTGTAGACAAAGCGTAACGCTATAGACCACTGAACAAGAGCATTATGTCCCAGATATTAGGGGACAAAGCATGGCGAACTACCCAAAGGCCATGAAGACAAGCGATTGTAGGTCGACGAACATAATGCTATTTGAACAACGTAGCTGCTATGTCAAAGCAAGAGACACTTCCATCGTCGCCCAAACCCGTCTAGCGTGCACTAGGAACTTTTGCATCTTAAGCTTATTCGTATGGTTCATGATCCCTGTCCCCAAGCTCTTCATCCACCTTCCAAAACCGTGCAACCTCAAGAAAAAACTGCCAATTGCCCAATTAAAGCCTCTCGGCATTCTTGGTCTCGCGGGGTTATCGTTCTTTGCCAAGATGACCCTCATCTGGTGCAACGTCGATCGGGCTTGGTCACATTTTAGTGCAGTAAAAGTTCGACTCTCGTTGGTGCAAGCAAAAGTGCCTGGGAGTCGTCACCGCTAGCGATAAGGCCTCCACTAAAGAAGTCTGCTGGCGATCATCATAACAGCTTCTTGGCTAGATATGACCTTCCAGAAGCGAAACTGTTTCCGTGAACTTGTGTTCGTCATGATTCCCCGCCACGGACTGGCATTCTTGGCATTGAGATTGCCTCTGATTGCGTGACTTGTTTGTCTGTATAAATAGAGACTCTCCGCCTCTGTGCGACTCCCCGATTTCGTTGATACAGCCAGTTCAAGTATCGTACAACGTCAACATGAAGTTCAGTACTGGTGTCGCTACATTGTTGGCGCTAGCTCCCGGCCATGGCCTCGCAAAGACTCACAAGTTGGAGTCTAAGAAGATCCAAGCTGATATGAAGACCAAGAAGTAATGAATCCCCAATCCTCGAACCAGCGGGAAAGTGTTAATAGTACGCAGCCTCATGTCGAACCTCGAGGCCTTCAACGACATTGCCTTTGCCAACGGTGGTAACAGAGCCTTTGGTCTTCCCGGATACGACGCTTCGGTGAATTACATCTTCAAGCGTATCTCAAAAGTCAAGACCGCCAAAGTCTGGAAGCAAAACTTCCCCGCGCTCTTTGCATTTGTGGACTCAATTGAGCTGAAAGTTGACGATACACCCGTCTATGTCTATGGCCTGACCTACTCCCCCTCCACCTCTGCAGAAGGCATCACCGCTGAGATCGCGCTCGGTCCTGAAGGTGCAGCAGGTTGCGACGCTTCATCATACGATGATCTCGACGTCAAGGGTAAGATCGTTCTTATCCAGCGCTTCCGCTGTCCTACCGGCGGAACTCTTGCTGGAAGAGTGATCCCTGCTGCTGCGGCTGGTGCATCCGCTGTGATTATCTACCATGATCTTACCACGAATGTTACTGCTGGTTCTCTTAGCCAGCCTGATCCTGAGAAGTATGTACCAGCTGGTTTTATCAACCTTGTTGATGGTGAGAAGATCAAGGAGAGGATTGAGGCTGGCGAGACCGTCACGGCGCACTTCCAACAGACGCAGACTATTGAGGAGAGGATTACCCAGAACGTTATTGCTGAGACTAGAGGCGGCGATCCTCGTAATGTCATCATGGTTTGTCACACAAACCAATGATTAATAGCCAGACTAACAACCCTCAAGCTCGGTGCTCATCTCGACAGTGTTCAAGCTGGTCCTGGTATCAATGACGACGGTATTTTACCCTGCCACGTTTCATCATGACTCCACTAACACAGTTAGGCTCCGGCTCATCCCTCATCCTCGAACTCTTCCTCGCCCTTTCAAAGTACAAGACCAAGAATAAGATCCGCTTCGCATGGTGGGGAGCTGAAGAAAACGGGCTCCTCGGCAGCAAGCACTACACCTCCACCCTCCCCGCCAAGGACGTCAATGACCTTCTCGTCTATCTCAACTTTGACATGGTTTCCAAAGGTTTCTTCGGTGTCGCTGACACAGATGGAAGTTCTCATGGATCAAAAGCTCCAAAGGGCTCTGAGGTCACGGAGAAGATCTTCACAGAGGACTTTGAGAGCAAGGGCATTGAGGTTACACCTGCTGTTTTGACGAATGGCAGTGACTATGCGCCTTTCTGGCAGAACTTGAACAAGCCTTTTGGATTCTTGCATACTGTAGGTGAAGTTATTCGATTGTGACGTTGCAACTAATGAAAGTGAAGGGCACGGCTGTTGCACAGGATCCTTGCTACCATCAGGCTTGCGACACCATTGACAACCCCGATTCCAAGACTCTCACTATCAACGCCAAGGTAAGCCTTCTACCCAGGCCCTGCTACTGATGGCTCTGACATAAGAAGGCTGCTGCACACATTCTGGCTGTCCTTGACGACAGAGGAACAAAGCTCATCCCCAAGACTAAGACCACTGCAGCTTCGCTGCAGGGTCTCCAGGAGCGAAGTGTCGGACCTGATCTGGCTCAGATTGACGAGCTTGAGGCGATGGGTCTTCGACACTTGGGATGCGGTATTCACGAGATCTAGAAATTTAGATCGTGAATTTAGATCTATTAGAAAATGACGTGATGAGTTATGAGGAGCACTTTGTCGATAGAGGAAAGCAATCTGAACGCATTCGACAGATGAATTCATTCGCCCGTGAAGGTGTCAACAGACCTCCATTTCCAATTCCTAAATCTCTCATAAGCCACTGGATCAGTACCCCAATAGTGACATATGTCCTCCGCCGTCAACATCCTCCAATCCCTTTCGAACTCAGGCGGTCTCGGCGCCGATGTATCAACTCCTTCATCCCACGCTATCGCATCTTTTCTCTTGGCCCAGTCTTCACCCGTAACTTTACAGCTTTTATTACGCTTACACCTCTGCCCACAGGATTCACACTTATAGTTCTTCCAATCTTCTGCGTGATCGGCTTTCCAAGCGTCGGATTTGCCGTGGGGGTATGAACATGATCTCCTAGTATGGCCCATCTTGTTCTTGAGTCTATTATCGTAGTACCGTTGTGAGAGTTCTTGAGTGTTGTAGTGTTGAGGATGGCCATGGCGAAGAGAGTCGCGATAGAGTACGTCTGTTGTTATCCAACTGCTTGAACCTCTTTCTAGATATGTCTCGAGAACGTAGTCACTTTTAGTGAGCATCACTCCATCACATATGTCTTCTGTATCAAACTCTCTCGGCATGGATGAGTCTACGATCGTGACCTTCACCCGCTCTACTTCAAGCTTTTGGAGGAGTTCTTTGTTTGCTGGATCCTTTGTCTGTGCCCCAGAAAGGAAAACTTCAATGTCATCGCGAGACATCCTCCAACTATCGGGCTTGGAGTTCTCCAGAAGCCATTCAAGCACAAAAGCGTCGAAAGGATTGGAATGACCGATGATGTAGTGGTGACGGAGACCAGGCGGAGGTGAGCTGCGGAGTCGTGGAGCACCAGTTCCAGCAGGGTCGTTATGAACTTTCTGGCCGACCCATGACCATAGAAACATTCTGAGACTGGCCCAGCAGCCCTCGTAATATTCTCGTTCTTTGTCTTTATCGATGATAGTGCGTATGTAAGCAACCCTCGTTATTGTCGGCGTCGGTGAAGCCATCGTGTCTTCCATCGCTACTGGAATAAAGGCGATTTGTGTATTCGGGATTGAAGTTCAAAGCCTAGAAGGTTAAACAGAGAAGAACAAGACTCGGTGTTGACAGTATTGATTCAAGGTCGTTTAGAATCTTGGCGATTCTTATTCGCTACCAAGGGCAACATTAAAGATGAAGTCGGCAAGTGAGTCATCGCAAATCGAACCATCTCAAACACGAAACAGACCTGGTTTTGGTGTTTAGACATAAATAAAGTAGCTCCAAGTAGCTGCCAGCATGACTGAAGTGCTGAAGTGACCTTGGAGGTACCCGCCCCAAACCCGACGCTAAAATAGTCGCTAATCTTTGTCATGCCTCTGTCAGACTTCTTCCAGCAGTTGATGTCAGTAATTCGCTTGGATCCAACAACAGGGTCAGTTTTTGGATATCCCTCTGGTGGAAGTGATTGATGTTCTATCTCTAGGTATTCGTACACTTCATGTCTTCTACAATCTATGACCAGTCCTTTTACTGAAACTTGATGCCCTCAGCCTTTTCATAAGCATAAGGAACACTAGAAGTCATCCATCGCGGCGTCACCTCGTCATCGCTCAAGCTAACAACAGGCTTCAGGATACTTAACTTCTTTCCGTCGAAAGCGCTTGCCTCGAAGCTCTGGTACCATCCACTATCTTCCGCCAACTCCTCGTTAAGGACTCTCTTCCAGCCATCCCAAACCGTCATCAAAAGATCAAGAACATGATGCGATCCTCTCATCTCGGCCCACTGGAAACGCCTAGCACCCTCTGCAACTGTTTCGGGTGAGTAGAGGCCGACGTCAGGTCGAAGAGCGAACGCGTTGACTGCGACGAGTGATGCGTGAACGGCGTAGCTTCCGCCCTTGATGGCGCGATCGCGAAGCGCGAGAAGAGTACCTACTGCGCCAAGGGCGCCAGTGGTCATGTCGCTGATTGGCAGTGAAGGTAGAACAGCTTCGTTGTTGGGCAAGTTAAGAGAACGGCCAGTGACATATGCTGATCCAGCAGCCGCATCAGCGATTTGTTGCCAACCAGGCCTCTCAGCATAATAGCCATCGGGGCCATAGCAGTTCTCCGAGACGTGAACAATACCACGACCTCGTTCTCCAGCCATCTTGAGAATGTCGTTCAATCCAAGTCCAAGCTTGGGCATCTTATTCATACGGAAGCCTTGGATGAATACATCTGCATCGGCGATAAGAGACTTGATGATAGCTGCATCCTCGGGCTTCCGCAGATCAATAGCGATAGTGCGTTTACCAGCGTTGAGAGTGAGTTGCATAATGTTTATATCAGGTAGGTGAGGGGGATTGACCCGAATAACGTCAGCGCCGAAGCTGGAAAGGATCGTGCCGATTTGAGGACCAGCGATAACACGAGTCATCTCAACGACCTTGATACCCGCCAGCGGGCGCTTATCGGCTAGATCAAGAGGAGGGAAAGCAATGGGAGGTGTAGGAATAGCTTGAGGTTGAGATTTGACGTTGATGAGAGGATGAGCAGCAAGTGACTTGCCCATCTCGCTTTCGTTCCATTGTTTAGGTGTGAAGCAGATACTGCCGCAGTTGCCGTTGGCAAGGTTTGTAAACTCAAGCTTCTCGGGTGAGATCTTGCTTGTGAACTTTGCGATGTGCGCGGCTGCTTCTTCGTTGGAGATGATGGCATCATATGGGTCCACGCCGATAGACTTCAGAACTGGCTCTGCATTCATGGAACCGTGGAGTGAATACCAAACATCGGGATCAGAGGTAGGATAAAGCCCTGTGGTGCGGAATTTGAGAGGTGTATCAACCCATCCTCGTTCCCAATCTGGCAACAGCTTTCTCAACTCTCCAGATTTGGCCAATGTAAGGACATCCTTGCCATCAACATATGCAGTAGCGATGTTGCCAAACCAAAGTCCGACGTGGGTAGTATTGACAGTTACTTTTCGCTCGTTGTCCTCCACACCTCGAAGAGCAAGGATCTCATCAGCTACTACACCAGCCATGGCGTGGAGGGCGGCAGCTACTGAGACAGCCTTAATAGGACCGGAGATGATTGGGAACTCATCGCCGGTGAATCTGACTTTCGAAAGGATGGATTCATCTTGGGTGAAGCCTGGAGTTTGAGAGGCGATGAGACGGAAGATGCGTGTTGTGTCTTGAGGAACGGGGACGAATTTGCGGTCGGTATGAGTACCGGGACCGTATACATCACGGATTCTTGGTTCTGGTGACATGCCGATGGATGTGAGAGAGATTTGGATGTACCCAAGAGTGATAAGTGAAGAGGTGAGGCAGGGCAAGATATAAATTGGCGAGACAGGTTCGGATTATAGTCGGATACTTGACTTTTACTACTCCAGAATGATAAAGTCGGTGAAACGACAAGTTCTCGATCGCAAATCTTTAAACACCAAGAATCCCATTTTTCAACCCCACAAGAATCATGCATCGTCACCATCTCCATAATCGGCCCCTGATCCGCACTTCGCAGAGCTTGAACTCGGCAGTTTCAAACGCGAGCGCGAGCGGAAATCGGACATAGGGGTAGTAAGTGGAATTCCATCTCCACGCAATTGTAATATGAGGCTCAAAAAACCGCCATGAGAAAAGATATTTCCAGGAACGAGAAGCTGATTTGTTGTGTTTTCTCCACGATGACGCAGAGACGGAACGGAAGAGTGGAGAAACGCGGACACTTCCGCACGAGAAGAAAATTGGAAATTTTCTGGAAGCTGAAACGAAGGAATGGATGAGATAAATCCGTGAAAATTGGATACTCGAGGACCAGCCCGAGTTTTACAGGTTGGACCAATTCAAGTGCCGATGTGACCTTTATGGCATTCGATGCCGAAGCACGGCCGAAATGCAAAACCAAAGTCATCTGACATCTATTGGGCTCGAATGATACCAGTGATACATTCTGAAAGTAAATCTTACCGTCAGAATCCAAACCAAGTCTTATTCTCTATTGTGCCCTTTTCGTCCCCTGAAATCCAGTCCCGAAGAGTTGCCACGAGTAGTTCATCCACGGCATGATCGATTCCGACCGTCTCCTTTTCTGGGGACCAACTATCGTCTAGTTAATCCATTCGCTGCTGAGACTGACGGGACCTTTTTGTTCTGTCAATGCTTCTTCACTCGGCCATTGAGGCATCCGATCGCCATGGCGTGGAAAGCCTCTTGAGGCCTTTCATACGTCCTCTCCAGGCTATGATGTCACCTAATGTCAAACTCCTTGGTCACAGAAGGAGCATTACTGTTCGCCAAGTCAGCGCACTGATCTGGATGTCCATTACTGGTCAGAGGGTCGCGTTGACGGGCGTTGTATAAAATAGGACTGCGATAAGGTATAGTTCCTCTAGACCGCCGCTTGCATTGCTCTCTCTGATAGTTGCGATCCAGTCAGTCTGTAGCTTATCCATAAAGAATTTCCCAAGAGCTAGAGCCTTAAGCTGAGGTAACGTTCCAATTTCATGGAGATCCGTAGTATAAAGGCATAGAGTTCTGAGATGATCCCCTACACTTGGTGGTAGCCAAGTCGAGTGTAGCTTTTGCTGGAATTCATGCCTTTCTGGGGGAAAGTAGTCTAATTTTGGACCTAAGATACTCTCTAGTAATTAACAGCTTCTATTCCTGCAAGTGAGATAGACGGAGTAGTTTGCTGTCAAGCATTTGAACAAGTCAGATTGGGATCATGATCATGGGCCAAGTTGGAAATTGTGAGCTCTTCAAGATGCTCTGCATACCCAGCGACGAATTCTGGGTCATTATCTCCACATGTAGGTTCGAAACAACGAATATTCGCCGTGTCATCTATTTCGACATGTTTTACCGGTGACCACCATCCTACGATATAGCGAGAGACGGTGATAAAGATTCTACATCGGAACAGCCAACAGTCCACTAGCCTTACTGCTTACCGTTATCTACTGTTCTTCCCGCAATATCGGCTGAACCTTAAGTGCAAGCTCATGCGTTAGGAAGAGTAGTCGGTGTAAGGAAGGGCGATAAAGAAGCCACTGGATAACTCAGCTATCCTTGGAGGTGTGTTCCAATAGGCCAATATTCGTGTCAATGGTAATCTACCTCATGTAGCTTAGCCGATGGGGTGATGTGGCGATAGAGGCGTGATAATTCCAAAAAGCCGAAGATGAAAGGCCCTGAAAGCCAATGGAGTCGCTGTATCATGCAATCTTTGAGTGGCCAATCTCAAGCGAAGCGGGTCGGGTTTCGGCAGAGTCAAATGTATTAATGTGACGATCTCTGGCGGAAGAGGAAGGTCGTTTTGATGTTCGGGCTCCATTGTCGAATACGAAGGTCTTTCTGGTTCCAGAATGTGATGATGATGCAGATGCAAATGCAGCCGTGTCCGAGCTGAAGCTCTCGACACAGTGGAACTTTGTCTGGAACCACTTTCATATGGAAATTGACCATTAACCCACTGTACCTTATGAAATGCATATATATAATATACAAGGTATTCGAGAGACATATTACCGGAACCTTTTGCAGTCGTAGATAATATCCGATAACTACTGCTCAAGAAAGGGTAACAAGAATGGATCGGGTTTGCAGCGTGGTTGAGGATCGGCGCCTAAATTGAAGCATATGCTGTTTTGACCTTCGGGATACGACATTGACGATGATGGTCTATGCTGAGATAAGTAGCTGCAGCGCTGCAGATACATAATTAAATGTCACATATACGAGCTTTATAATATGTCTGCGGCTTATGAAGCATTACAAACTTGTTACGAAAGAGGAATGGTCCATAAAACCCATATCCCGCTGGCGGCCGAACCATACAGGGAACATACGATAGCCTCATTCCTGTGATGATCCAAAGCACTTTTGCCGCAGGATGAGGATTTACGACATCTACCGTGGCTTTGAGGCCAAATCTCTGGGCGACATGCCGAGGATAGCATTGATGGCACATTTCTCTTCGCATGTGTATCAACAACTCAGAGAGAGAGGGAGTTATGTATAAATGAAGTGGTGTTTCCAGCCAAGAATCCAACTTCTCAACTCACAGCAGTCTCAATCATCTCACAAAAGCTTCAAAGCCCATCATATTCCACCAAATCCTTCACAACTTACTCAGAGCCAATTTCGAGTAAGAAATCCTGCCAACCCAAGATACCCTCTACTAACAAATTCGGTTCAGAATGCATTTCACCACTCTCCTCGCTTCTGCTGCTCTTGCTCTTGGTGTCTCTGCTGAGGGCATCAACTGCCACGGCAGCAGCAACTGCGCCAACGTCGGTTTCAAGCTGACTGGCCTTCTCCAAACCGCCCAGAAGCTTAACGACAACAAGTGGTACTACAACGGCCAGCACATCGCTTGCTGGCAGTCAGTCGGCGGGACCGGATTCTGTGCTTTCCTCCAGAACACCGGTGGTCTGCCTGGCAAGGACATCAAGAGGCTGCTCCAGGAACTGGTCAACCACGGATGCGCCAAGTGTGGCAGCGTTCCTGCGTTCTATCCTAGCGACAACGATATAAAGTCTCACGGAATGCTCACTGTCAACTACGTCGCTAAGCCGAACTGCAACGGAATCTGCTAGAGGCTGGGCGGGTGAATGAAGCTGTCATCGGCAATGTCTCACGAAAGTTGCCTCGCCGCACGTGCTTCTGAGGACATGTTCCTTATCAAGTCCATACCAAAGACCACCGTTCAATTCATTCTTAGTTTAGCTATCTAGACTATCCTATCTTTCATAGAAAATTACCAACGATTTTCCTGCATAAATAATATTAGCTCTAACTTCTTGAAAGATATACTCATTACAATCAGATACCTGCCAATGGGCTCCCTCACCCATAATTATATACTGGGAGGGTGTCTGATACCATTAGTATGATGAGTGCAGATGACAGACTTACTTGTCTGTATTTATCACGTACATGCATGCCTAAAGTGAGATCTCCCTTGGTTGATCCTAAAGGAATCGCATCGAATAGGCTGCTACTATGCTGGACAAGTTGATCAAGTTCAGTACGCGCCCATTGCTAAATAGCCTCAAAGCTTTATGGCAAAACAACCAATACTCATCAACCTCGTGACTCATCACCAAAATCATATCAGCCAAGAAAACTTAATTCTACCAGGCAGCAGCTAGACACAAACAAAGTGAAAGCTAGATAATAGACATTAGGCGCTGTCTCTTTTGTGTTTGGGGACACTGCTCAATGTGTTTCTTTAGCCTCACGGCTAGAGATACCGCTACGGCCTTTTTTTCCTCTCCTTTGCCTACCATTGTATGAGGCGCATGTTCGAATCCCTTTACCTTCAACTTGTTCCTTGAATAGTCTGGCAGCCAGCTCAGGGGTCATACCCCATTAGCCAAGTTGACCAACAACTTGACACATATCTGGGGAGCACCGTGCCAGACTCGTCAGCTGCCGCGTAATTACAATCAGACTTAGAGGGAACGGTCGGGAAGAGGCTGAGCCCGGTAACAATCGATGAATAACCAGGAGTGTTAGATCTCTATTGCTAGGCTCGAAATTATAGCCTGGCAAGCCCTGGGTATTCGACAACCACAACCTCCTTGATGACCATTTCCATGTTGTTCCTATCACGAATAGCAGCCTTCTCCCAACAGCCTACATCATTTATCATCCGACCTCATCTAGGGTTCGCCCAATCAGACTAGACATTCTCTGCTATCACTAGATGACTTGTTTCTCTGGTTTGTTCACGTCTGCGTATCAACTTCAGTGATTGCATATATATTAGAAATCTTCAATGCCCTCTTTGTGGTCTTAGCGCGCTCCTTCTTAGTGATCCTTTGTAAGCCCTGCACTATGCACTATGCACCGAAACACCAAAGGTCTGTTTCTCGATTCCACGGCGTTTTGGAAGAGATCGGCCTGATCTCTGTCCTTGAGGAATAGTCTATCCATTTCCGGATCACAGAGCCTTTCCCCAATGCCGACCTTCTGTGGGGTTGCTATATCCTCGCTTTCCCTCAAGATTAGCATGATACCCTTCGTATTAAGCTTCGAGCTATTATTTTGCTCAATGACTTTCCAGCTGTATCTCTATTGAGCGATACGTGAGTTGGAGACGATAGTGGGCACATTATGCAGCGTCTCCTACTACTTAATGGCGTCACGAACGTGACCCTCTGACTTTGTTCGCCGCTTTCAGCGATGCTACATGCCGATGTATGTAATAGTTTTATCGGACTAGAGCGAGCCGCCAAAGGGTTGATGGAGACGTGGAAGAAGGACGCTGCCGTCGTGGTCTATTCCGTGACAGGATCGATCCATGGATATTAGACGCGATGTTCCGGCCAATTCTATAAAGTAATCGGCAAGTTTTGGTAGTGAAAAGGTTTGATTAACCCTAGGTAAAGACGCCTGGTTGGATCTTGCCGATATCGCCGTGTATTGAACGAGCTCGGCAATACTGGGAAGCTTTTTCTCACTTCGAAGTGGTAGCTGTCTCTGAATCGGGGCCAACTCTAATTCCGGGTTGTCTGCGACAGGAGGCTCCAAAGATAGTGGATGGGCCGAATGGCGGTGTTCTTCTGGAACGACGACACTTTGGGGACGCTTGGGCAATTGAGGTTGTTTTTGAAAAAGCGTCGGCGGTTGTGAAGGCGTGTAGCAGATAGTCGGAGGCGGCGAGTCATCAAGTTCAAAAACCTCGATCGTACTCTTGTCTTGGTGCCGTTTTTTCGTTGAGATTCTGGGCTCGATGGGTGCATAGCCATCACAGATCACTCCATGAATGAGGCAGCGACGACAATGAGGACGACGTTCATCGCATTTGATATGTCGGATCCTATCTAGTCAGCAATCTCTTCTCCTCGGACGACCCCGAAACGAATCGAAGTCGATGGGCGGGCCGTAAACTCACTTGCTGCAGCGATCCTGTTAGCAGAGGGTTCCGGAGGGCACGGTACTGCCTTTGACTGACCATGTTTTGCAGCCTGTTCGGACTTTGCGCGCAGATGCACGTCTGTACTTGGGCTTGGCACTCTCAGAAGCGTCCGTCTTGGCTGTCATTCTACTTTGGCAGATGTCGCGCAACAAGGAAGAAGTCGAAAAAATAGGAATGCTATAAGGCAAGCCCAAAGTTCATGCATGCTACGTGACATGACTCAAGCAGCCCATTAGCGGAGTGTCGTTGATAAGCCGGATCAAAAGTGGGATGGGATCAAGGGATGTGGGTTCTTCCCGATAGAAAATTACGCGTCAAAACAATCAGCCAGTAAGGGCCACGTCAGCTGAATTCGGCTTGGTAACGAATCAGGAGTCAAGAGAATTCTCCTATGTATGTATGCACAATCAGCTGGAAATGCTGAAATACGAGTATACGAGGAGTATACGCAATAGCTAGATATTAAATACGAATTGACCCCGGATGCAGATTGACTCCGGCCCGCAGCCAGACACAGCCCACAAGGTTTCCTCCGGTCAATGCTCCAAGGCTAGTCGATGCAACGCAAGACCCTAGCGCACCAGGAAAGGCGACAGCAACTAAGATTAAGCATCTAACGTAGATCCATAATCTTTATAAACAAGTGGTTCCCGATAAACCCCGATAACAGAACCTGCAACATTAGTTGCAGAGGCAATGAAGGAGAACCATCCCAAGGCAAGTCAGGCTAGGTATAGTAAAGCAGCATAGCTAGATGTTGGCTCAGTTCAGATTCCTGCCTTGTTCACTGGTGTTTGTGGATTCTGACCTACGGCCTTTCGTCCGCCGTGTCTAAGAGATGGCAGGGCGGCCAGACCCTTAGTCCCAGGACGCTCACAGCACAAGACCTTACACTATTCATCTAGGCTAATATTCAAGCTGGGCCCTGGCGCTACGATTCCATGCACCGGCTATCAAAAATGAGAAATTCATTCTTCTCGTATGGTCGCAAGATCCCGGATTTCGTGTCTTGCCGCCTATCGCAGGGACCATTGATTTCGCAGTCGATCGGTTTAGAACTGCAGTTTATACCATCAGGCAATAGACATTTCACTTTGCGCAGGTTCGCATGCCCAATGGGTCTTTTTCGAGGAATATCTACACGAGCCGGGTTCAGTCCTACTCAGGACGGGAGACGCGGCAGAACGGCCCAGTTCATGATGCAGGCCTTGCCTCGCGGCACGAAGTCGATGCCGACTGTCCTCGTAAGCCCGGCGCTTGGACTTCTACCCACTCGACCTCCGATGGCAATGCTGTGATGAAATTCCACCGCCTCTTGGACTCCTCAAAATGGAGACATGCTACATCGACGGAAGCGATTTTCGAAATGTCCATGATCAGATGAAGACCATGCTGGATGGCATCACGATGAATGATCAAAATGGCCTCATATATTAGACAGACAGGGGTTCCACTTTCAAATCCAACGATGGCTCCATCAAGCGCTCAAAATTAGACAGCTCTGAAGAAGAAATGTGGTGAGAAGTGGTCTTATCGGTGTTTATACCACGAAGCAAACTACTGTTGCGCGACAGAATCGGAAATTGTACTGGTGCGATAGAGAAGAACGAACGGTATGCGCTGTGATATTGATGGATTAGACGCTGAGGTCTTAGTGTCAACTAGCTCAAGTGCAGAGGACAGAAGAGATATGTGCCGTTGGTGCGCTGGTATCACGGTAGATGAGCCGAAGGGGTACTTCTACTGGTCACAAAAAGGTCCATCAGAAGGATCTCAAGGGCGTATGTGTCGAGCCAAGATTGATAGCCCAACACAAGTCGAGACAGTTTTTGACGAACCTCCCGATCCTATTGACTTGAAATTCTACGAGAGAATACAAGCTTTGTACTGGAAAGATCTTGGTGATCCTCCATCTAAAAATTCACTGAATCGTGCCTGTATCGGGGATCTTGGCGCCGCGCCTAAGTGGGAGGTTCTAGCTAGGCGACTACACGAGGTGGTTGGTCTTCTTTTACATACGAATACTGCCACGGTGTATGTGACGGATGTCAGGAGGCGTATATGCTCTCGACTTGAAGGCGAAGCCAAAGAGAGTGCCGTTTCCTGAGCTGGGAAATATCACAGGTATCGCGTTGGCGCGAAGAATGGATGGAAGATGCAACCTGATAGACTGCAAATCAATCATAATACCCACTTTCCAACGATGAGTTGAAGTTCGCATGCGTGTGGTGTGATCTGTCCCAATCAATAGTGAAACAATACGACTGTGATAAGGTTCAGAGGTTAAAAGAAGCTTCAGCCTCAAGGGCACAAAGGTAAAGAAGACTGCGGTCAAGCTGGACGATCTGTGTGTTGGGAAGAATCTAAAGGAACTAGAGGCAGTATCAAAGGATGAAGCATCGTTTGTACGAAGGCGGTTAAAATAGAGTAAGGTTCTAGTATTGCACGTTAAATTGGATAAATGAAAGTATGTCAAGCTGTCGTTCAATCAACAACCTCGTGTCCTGAAAGTTTAGTAGTGTATATCAAAGTAACAGTGCGTTGATATAAACAAACTTCTATCAAGTCATGGTAGAAAAGTTGACGCAAAAATATAAAAGAAAGCCAGTCCAAACCATTCGCCATGAATTTCTTCTCACCAAGTCTTAATTCATTGCTCATTCTTCTTCTCTTAGCCTGTCACACTATTATCGCGCCGTATAACCTTTACAGAAAAGATCGATCAAAATGCCACGAAAGGCTCAAGGTATCGCACGCCAGTCGACAAATCTCACCGAAGAAGTAGACATAGGAGGCTCACTTCCCAACGGCTCAGAAAGAGCTGGCATCCCTCCACCCGACACAGAACCCGAAACGTCGATACGAACCGTTCGGGTACCTGAAATTCAGGCATTACCAGCGGGTGTACCCCCTTGCCCGACAGCGCTCGAGACCGAAGACTACTACGGTCTCTGGCGCAACAAACCCCGACTCCTCGCGCGATCAAACTACCCCGAGGATCAGTGGTCAGGCCTATGCAACGACTGGTCACGTGCCGAAAATTCCCATCCATTCCGGCGTCTGTGGTCAGACCCGGAGGGAATTATCCAGAAGGAACTGGCTGGTGCGCTAGAGTATACGAAGTGGAAATCCTTCGAGCCCTGCCGGATAGGAAGTGCACAGCAAGAAAATCAGGTGAAACTCCTAGTTGTTGTCGAGGCCGAATCTACGACTTGGTGTCATGCCTGGGTTGTCGCCAGGATGTGCAGGGATATCTTGAGGGGTTACGACATTACGGATGTTGAGGTTGAGGTTCAGGAGTGTGCCGGTTGTTGGGTTATCACGAGGATACGGGAGTCAGTGGGACCAGAGGTGATTGTACAAGATTGTCCTTTTTGTTGACAGATACCTTGTCATTCATGCCTTTGCACTGCCTGACTGGTTTCGAAGTCAGAGTGACCAAACATGGCTTTATTGTTGATGTTAATTATAGAGAAATGTCATCTCAAATTGGTTTGGCGTTGACTTGGGAAAGCTTATCATCTCATCTTGTGCGCTATTGGTTGAAACGTTGCTCAAAGGGCTGAAGATGACAAGAAAATAGTGGGTCAAGTTAACCTTACATGACGCCTCAGACTCATCGTCTCCAACATTGACAAGACATCTCTGCTAGCGAATGGCGGCAATATGGAACACACTGACAGAGAGACCAGCGTCAATGATTGGACTCCTGTGTTCCCGAGCGAATTCCCCGACTTTAGCGAGTTGCTAGACCAGCCCGACTTTTCTGGTCTTGACTTCGCCTCCTTTCAGTCCCCGTTCAGTAACGGAGTTGATCCTCAATTATTACACCCAGTCTCGGGCTTTGGAGGCAGCTCAGAAGTCAACTCAATTTCCTTATGCGGGCCCACTGAGACTCTAGCTCCTACTACATCAAGTGTGCAGGCTGAAGCAGGGCCAAACACCATCACAGCCCCGCCGCCCAAGGCTGGAAAGCGACTCTCTCTCAACTCAGTCCGCATACTCAACAAATGGCTCTCGAATCATACACATCACCCGTACCCCAGCGTCCGAGATGTCGAAGCGATCGAGAGGCAGACGGGCTTGACTCGACAACAAATCCTCAATTGGTTCGCCAACGCTCGACGTAGGAAGAAGTTCAGCCCACCAGAGACTACGGAAACAAGTTCAGCAGAGGCTAGCCCCCGAGACATACCCCTGCGTCGGCCACCTACACCCATCGTCCAACAAAGTCCACTCGAGCGATGGGAGAACTCACCGCCCGAAGACGAGCCATCCACCATGGCCGCTATTGCAAGGGCGGTATCGGGCGCAAGCGGTTCCGTCGACCAACCGCGTGATACAAGAACGAGGCATGGCAGGGCACCATCGTCAACTGGTACCTGGGCAACAACCGACACCTCTGATTCAAGTCGAAGCTCGCAAGCCTCGGGCTGCTCACATACATCCAATCGGTCACTCAATAGAGTCATCAAGAAGCGTCGGCGAGGAGGTCTGCGGACCAGGAATGATGAAAAGAGAGGTCTCTCTGTTGTTTGCCATCGCTTTCAGTGTACATTCTGCACTGAGACGTTCAAGTTGAAACATACATGGTCCAGACACGAGAAGACACAACACCTGTCCCTCGAGCAATGGGAGTGTTCTCCTCTTGGTCCAACAGCTCTCAACGAGGATTCTGAGACCGTCTGTGTTTATTGCGGCTTTGGGGACCCAGATGAATCTCACTTCGAGGAGCATAATCATGACTTGTGCCATAAACGTGAAAGAGGAGAGCGGATATTCTATCGAAAGGATCATCTACGACAGCATCTTCGGCTCGTCCACGGATCGCAATTTATGAAGTGGCCAATGGAGGAATGGAAGTCTAAGCATGAGGATGTCATATCACGCTGTGGCTTCTGTGATATCACCATGACGACTTGGTCAGAGCGGGTGAATCATCTTGCAGAGCACTTTAAGGAGGGCAGGACTATGGCAGATTGGAAAGGGAACTGGGGATTTGATGCTGCAACGCTCGATATGGTGGAGAATCACATGCCCCCATGTAAGTGAATAACTCCAAGCCCAAGCATTTTACTCATAGTTGAGCAGATCTCATTGATTACGAGCGCAACTCGCCTCTTCCGTTCTCTACACAACAGGGTGCACCGTATAGTTCAACAAGCGCCTTCGAATTACTACAACTGGAGCTCGACTACTTCTACTCCAATTATACAGACATAAATCACTGTATCCCCTCCGATGAGACTCTGCATCTTGAAGCTTGCTGCATCATATTAGGCGCAGAAATGAACTATCAGCACCCCTCAGCAGCATCATCATGGCTTCGCGATCTTGTAATGAGCACACCGGGTGTCGTTAAGAAAGCACGAATGACGCCTATGAAGAGTGCAGCCAGGTCTCGATTCTCAGAGCTGAAAATTCATAGCAAGAAAGACATCTTTGAGGACTGTAAGCTTGAGACGTCGCTACGGCAGTATGTTGACATGCTGCAATTGTTAAACCTGGGGATTGAAGATGTCGAGTTACAAAAGGAGGCTTGCTCGATCATCAATCATATGCCTGATGTTTCGCCTATGTTTAGTCAGTTGTTGACTGGTTTGGTCTATAAGTCAACGGGCTGGCTGGCTTCATTTCGGGAGAGGGTAGGACTGCCGCTGTCTGAAGTTGTTTCATCAAACGCGCAAGAAGGCCTTGTTCCTCCTCTACTGTCCCCCGGCGGTCTCCCTGTCATATCCAACAATGTTCTTGAGCATTGGAGTCCACAGAGCGGTCCCAACTCACCACCTATACGTATGGGACAGAAGATCGTGTCGCTGAACGACGGCAACATGTACAGAGGTCTGACCAGGGACTTGACCCGCTACGTCGCCAGAACCATCTCACCTCTGAATCCAGCAAGCCACATCCCAACTGACGAAGAACTCCAATATCAAGCACGATGGATCATGTACGACAGGTAAGAACCACAATTCTCCCACGCAAACCTCCACTGACCTAGTCTTCAGCCACGACGTATGGAATCAGACTCCAGCGGATAATCTAGATTGGCTCACCGAGTTCAAGAGAGACTCTGGCTTTTTCTAGTTCTCGCCAAGATCGATAGTTTCATTCTGAATATGAACCATGGTGGACATGAGGGCTGATGCTTGCTTTAAATCGCTCACACTTTTCCGGCCTTGTTTAGTGTCGAACCGAGAGACTGGATATGCCAAGCCGTATTCCCCGATAAATAAACCTCTTTTGGCCTCGTTTGGCAGGGTAGACTAAGTCAGCGGCCGACCCTTGAAAGAAGTCCCACTGAGTCATGTAAATTTACTGGTCCGCGTGAAGAGAATTCCACCAGCAAATAAGCATATCTCCAAGGCAAAAAGTCTCACAGTGTTTCAAGACTGGGAGCCCTCCAACACTCGACGAGCAAACGTCCACTGTGACCGGTGCAGGAATTAAATAACGTCAATAATATGCTCACATTTACCCTCTCCCTTCAAACTCAAATTTTCCAGAATGCTAAAGTCTCTTGGCAAAACCAAGTCTAGATTACCATCATCAGCTCAGTATCCACTGTGCACTAAACCATTCCTGACCCTACGCCGCCGAAATACGACGTTAGCTTCGGCAGTTCAACCAAACTTTATTGGCGATGTCACCCTTTCAGGCTAAGAAGAGAAATTTTGCTTGTTTATCTTATAAATCTGATAATCGAGAGTGGAGAACGTAAGGAGGAGTAACTGATTGATAAGTCTGACCATTTCTCTTTTGTTGGTTTGGCTTTGGCTGCTGATCTCAACGTCGTTGTAATTTCGTTGGCTGACCAAAATGGCTGAAAAGGTTGGATTTGGCGAAAGCCTTCGCAGTGAGTGTGCACTACGACGTGTTTGAGACATGTACTGATGGTGCTCAGCGTTCTTTTTGGGGGCGGCGGCCAAGTCGAAGGAGGAGAGACGCCTTGTCAGGAAGCTAGGTTCGTTCATTCATAGCCGCTTGTATTTGCAGATGCTGACATTTGGCAGATTTCTTTATTATGGTATGCTGCCAAAGCACTTAATCAGGTTTGACGATACTGACAGAATCAGACCTACTGCTGTCTTAGCTACTTCTTCAACTTCCTTGGTAAGACAAATTCTCATGATGCAGCAGAGCATCCAACTGATCAATGATACATAGATCGTGCGGCATTCGCGAACGCCTATGTAAGCCTACGCCACCATATCCATCGACATCAATATTGACAATCTAGGTTGCTGGTCTTCGTGAATCTCTCAACATGACTGGTCACGATTACAATAATGTTCTTTCTATCACCACCGCAGGGTACGTCTCGTGGAGCATATCAAAAGCGACTACTTACCATGACTAGAATGGCCGTTGGTCAACTTCCTCACGGCATCATCATCCAGAAGGTCGCACCTCGAATCTGGTTCCCATCTATGGTCGTCATCTGGGCTGGTCTGACTGTAGGCTAAGCGCGTATTGTCACTATCTAAATGACCAACTAACATATCACAGATGGCTAGTGCCGCTGCCAAGACCGTTACTCAACTATGTGTCATCAGATTCTTCCTCGGTTTGGCTGAAGCGAGTACCTATGCGGGAACTATTTACATCATCGGAGCATGGTACAAGCCTGAAGAGATCTCCAAGAGAACTGCCCTCTTTACTGCCTCAGGTCAAGTCGGTACTATGTTTGCGGGAGTCATGATGACGGCCATTCACAAGGGTATGAGAGGCATGTCCGGCCTCCAAGGATGGCAGTGGGTGTTTTTGATCGGTAAGTCGAGTCATCCACAGCGATAAACCAGAGCTGACAGCTGTAGACGGCATAATCACCCTTCCCATTGCCCTGTTTGGCTTTCTCTACTTCCCCGATATTCCAGAAATCACCAAGGCGAAATACTTATCCCAAGATGAGAGAAAACTGGCAGTCTCCAGACTCCCCCCTATCAAGACCGATGGCCACAATATCATGCCCATGTCTCTGATCAAACGAGTGTTTTTTACTCCCATGTTGTATGTCTCTTCGAGAAGTTTTTCGTAATATGCTTCTAACTATCCCAACAGCTGGATCCTCTTCTTTTGGTCACCTGTCTGCGCCAGCGTCGAGGGTTTCCCCTTCCAAAACACCTTCCTCCTCTGGCTCAAGTATTACAACGACAAATTCTCACAAACCCAAATCAACACTTACCCTCTTGGTGTGCAAGCTGTTGGTATCGCTGCAAATATGCTTGCAGCCTGGCACATGGACGCAACCGGCCAACGTGTTCCAATGGCTATCCTCGCCGTCCTTCTTCAGGTCGTTGTAGGAGCTATGCTTCTCGTGAGGAATCTATCTGACGCCGGGGTCATGTTTGCCTTTTATCTTGCTGGATCAGCGTACATGGTCAACCCCCTCATCTTTGGCTGGGCAAACATCATCCTGCAGCGAACAGGCGATGATGCCATGCGTAGTGTGACGCTGTACTCCATGAATATCGGCTCCATGGTCCTTTGGACCTTCTGGGGTATCATCTTCTACAGTGCTGCTGATGCACCTTATTGGAAGAAGGGCGCTATCTCGCTTCTTGTTTGCTGTGGTGTCATGTTCTGTTATATCTGGCTGGTTAATTATGTAAGTGCTATGTTACTGAGTTCGCCATCTCACAACCGCTAACCAAGCATTTTCAGCTCGATAAACTTACCATGAAGAAGTATGGTGACCGAACTGTAGAAGATCTCGAGGATCCCATCGAAGTGAGCGAACCCGACAAGGGTGATGCTACCAAGGTGTCAGAAAAGAACGTAACTTCATAAACTCACTATTGCCCAAGGGACACGAGAGTTAAGCATAGCACAGGGACGAGGTAATTAATACAGGATCAGGGTTATGTCGGATGCTAGTTAGCCCGTTGCTTTTAGATTGGGCATGGACTTTCAGAGTTGTCACATAGTCCAAAGAAATGAAGAAAGATAAGCGCCAGATAAGTCTAGACAAAACGTACATCCTTGGTATGCTCATACTTTCTCTCCCAGAGCTATGCTATAGTGTCCATTGAGCCGTGGCTTGCAGGTTCTTATCTACGCATCCCACTATTAGCTGAATGATCTGTTGACCCTGGCATTGAGGTCATGATTCTCTGGCGTAGTATATGACGCTCCGTTGGCATAGGCACTAGCAATCATGACTAGAACAAATGGAAGCAATAATCGGGCAACGGTCAGCATATCACATTTACTGAGATTGATTTTGGTAAAAGCGTAATAACTAGTAGGGCTACTACTACATATATAATCTCAAATCTCGCAGTAATAGCCTCGTCGCTGTCCCAAATACTGCCCATACGAGCCCTTGAGAGACTCATCCAGCTTGTATGGGTCGACAACATGTTTCTCAGAAATATGAGCATCAAGTTCGTCCAAATCATACTTATTGAAACTTCCAGGCTTGTCGTTGACGCATGCCCGACACATGTACTCATTTGGTGCACCCTCAACGTGCGACCAGAGGACGCCGTTCTGCTTCAACAGGAAATAACTCACGATGAGATCTTCCACCGCCTTGTCAGAATCATGCCAGCCGCAGCCACAAACAAACGTTCCAGTTTTTGTCTTGTGGGGGAACTTGTCACAAAACATGGGATGATCCGGCTTTCCAGGGCCCGACTGAATATTCGTGCCCCAGAACATGATTCCTCCTGGTTGTTTATGGTGTTAAATGCTTGAAGGTAAAGTAATAAGAAATGACTGTCGACATACCAAAGTTCTGGATGCGGTTATTCTTAGAGGGGTCAAGCCTCTGGATGATACGCTGGCCTTGTTCGTCATTCATGCTCTTGATGGCAAGCATGACACGAGGGATCTGATTGCTATCAAGGTTCTGGACAGTGTGGCTCAATCGAGTATCGTCGAGTCGCTGCAGGGCACCCGGAAGTTCAACGTCGTCAATTTCTTCGATGGAAAGGTGATCACTCATGTTATCTTGGCTCTTATATAGTTGCGCAATGTTTCGGTTGTGAATCTTGAGTTTCTGAGCAGGAGACGAACGAACTATGGTCAGTGCAGACTTTATAACCGGTGATTGGGCCTCGGTAGTATCATACACATGCTGCATTTCGCCAACAATTCTCTCCCAACCCATTCATGTTCAGCCTCAATTGCGTCACCTTACGTCAGACCAGAATTTCAGAGCCTCATTCCAACCCTGTCGCCAATCACTGCGACAGTCTCACCATGCAATATGCTTTTAAAGCGGAAGTATTATGCCGTAAATCCGAAATTACAAAGGTAATCAACAAATAGTATGCTTCCAATGACATTTCGATATGAACGAGTGCGGTGAGGGAAGTATCTTGATTCGGCGTGTCGCTTAGCCGCAGATGTTGAGGGTGGTGTAGGTCAGAGCCTGACGGGAAGGGATGGTTGCAATATAATAAATCACATTCCTTTACATTTCAGCCTAAATTAATAGTCATTCGTACGGTTCCTGGTAGTTTTTTTCCACAATGTTGCACACATGATTCGATTCAGAACTTGGAACCAGTTATCTTGTTTATAACTCTGATCGTGGTGTTGATGCCGTCATCCAACCAATTTGTACAAACAAGCGAGGTGTACTCCAACTTTCACAAGTAGTTTTGAACCCGATCTCTTGATCAAGACTTCTCATAGCTGTCTTTCCGCAAACAAGGTCCAAGTTATGTAAGTCTCCTGTAAAGTGACCTGTTGGGGACTCTGTAACGAGTGGGCGGCACATGATACCACGTCAGGTACCATACAACAGGTGCCCACCAATACTCATAGCTGAGGTAATAATCCCCACAGTATGGAACATTGTTAATTGAGCTATCATAGTAATACCAGTTCCAGTCGTATGTATAGTATCCAGTCCCTGGACAGGCCTGGTGTTGGTTCTGATATGGGTTCTGATAGTAGTATTCGTTCATTTCTAGAGAGCCGCGTGGCCAAGGTTGAGCTTCTGCAATTGTCTGCGAGTCTCGAGACCACGGTTGAACGTCTATAAATGGCAATAGTTGTCAGAGGATATCATTACCGGGCAGACTTGGATGTTGAATGAAAAGGATCACTATACCGCTATTGTTAAGGCGTCTATTCCTACGTAAGCACTGAATGATGCGGTGAACTTGATCGATATCAATGGCTCTTAAACCGGCGGCGAGTTGGGTGTCGTCTAGACCTTGAACAACCTCTTGAAGACTGTGGCGAGGGTGGTTCGGTACAGCCAGCTGTTCTACCATGTTATCGGCTTCTTGCTGGTTGTTATGCGAGGTGAGCTAGACGCAATATGTGAATTCGGTGGGAAGGATGGGTCGGAAAAGAGGACCAGCGTCAGATCTGGTGATGTGATATTGCATCCACTTGATCTGTATTCAAAGCCCAGGTTTATGTCCATAGAAGCATTCTTAGGTACTAAAAAGGATGCGTAGAAAGCTATCCGCCTTAACCGTTCGTTGTCTCATAACAGATTGGGCATAGGCGAAGAGCCTCGTTTCAACCTCTGTCCCAACCAGTACAGCCCGTACACAAAGGCCTACGTGGCAGTAGATGCATATGACGTGCCGGACATTGGACATAGCGTGAAAAGCCAATCAACTCCCATTTCCGGTAACGCGATAAATGCAGAGCGTTCTGGTGTAAGTTTTGTGTATCGTGGTGCTAACGAAAATGAGAGTTGGACAATTCGTTAGCAGCGTGACGAGTGAAGATGATCGCTTAGGCGGGGGAAGCGGTAGTGCATTAAACCAAGAGTGCCTAATACTGCACATCTTTATATAGTTATTGTTATATCTATAATTAGACCGATCTTTAGTGGTGTCTCTGGGCCACTTAAATACTCGAGGGAGAAGACGTCAACTTAACCTGAAGCCGACGTTTAGTGGACACTGGCCTGTTCACGGTTGTCTTCAGTTACTCAGTTGCCGGGTATAATTCTGATTGAGCGCAAAACAAGCACATACGACCATACCTGCAGGAAAATACGGGATCCCGTCCGCTCTCCCATAGTCAAGCCTGTAAGGGGCGGATCAGTAGTTGGGTCGGTGACGACCAGCGAATCCCCGCTGTTGTATGTTATTTTTTGCATTTCTGAGCATGTATCTCAATTGACCATTTAATTGGCCAGAAGCTCTCTACTCAACTTTTGCAGTGAGGTCGATTTCCAATCGTGACCAGCTACTAATTCTCCGAGCTATACGGAGTACACTGGCTATTTACCACTACGAGCGTTTATCATCGAACCGAATTCATTAGCATCCAATGAGATCCAGCGCCCCATGAATTAGCCATGCC
The DNA here is from genome assembly GCA_013186925.1 of Fusarium succisae. NCBI lineage: Eukaryota > Fungi > Ascomycota > Sordariomycetes > Hypocreales > Nectriaceae > Fusarium > Fusarium succisae. Next base: position 40,655 of record JAAOAW010000210.1, on the reverse strand, counting down.
ACCCTACTGACAGAGATATGCGTGTTAGGTTAGAGTACTTGGAGTACGGCCCAACAGCAGAAACGCTTTTCCTAATCTGGGCAAAAAGTGCGACATGTGGCGAGATTGACTTTGTTTCTATATTGAATCTGATCATGCTTGGCATCTTTGTCTATCCGGCAAACGGATCGGCTTGCTCTGAGGTCCTTTACTCTTGCTGCCCTTTATTTTATTATGTCTATTGTTGATTCCGAAGTTCCGAGTCCCGGAGGTGCGACACTATATAACAGACACCTTTGGAGACATTATAAGTTCGATTAATATCCACATCGTAACTATTATTACTTATACGTGTATCGACTAGCAGATACATACATGAAAATGGAACAACCTGGTGCTGCTTTCATACACGGCCGCGTATACACTATCAATGACGAACAGCCATGGGCCGAAGCCTTCATTGTTTCCCTGTCCGGGTGTTTTGAGGCAGTTGGGACAGACCAAGAGATCCAAGCCCTGGCTGGCGACAAAGGCCTGCCCATCCACGATCTTGACAACACTTTCGTGATGCCTGGGATCCATGATGCACATACCCATCTACTAGTAGCCTCGCTGCAAAAGACAAGTGAAATCAGCATCGGATTTGATAGCACCGCTGCGACTATTGCAGAGAACATCAAGAAAGGACAAGCCAGTTGTGCCTGTGCCCAAGCTCATTTTAGAGGTGATTGGCTTGTTGCAAACTTCTACGCCGGTCAGAACTTTCCGGGTGGAAAGATGGATCGAAAGTATCTAGACGATGTCTTTCCTGAGCAGCCGGTGCTTGTTCGGGATGTCTCTTGTCACAACGTCGCGCTCAACACCGCAGCTCTCAAGCGTGTTGGGTATGGGAATGAGGTTCAGGATCCCCCTGGGGGCCACTACATGCGAAGGCCAGACGGTCAGTTAACCGGGGAGCTGGTGGAAGCCGCATCGGGTGAGGTCTTGGCCAGCCTACCTCAGCCACCGGTGTCGTTTGTCAAAGAAGCTATTATCTATGGGATCAAGATGTCTCACAAGTTCGGCATCACTTCGCTACAAGAGGCGTCCGCTGATACCCTCTACCTTCAAGCCCTTCAGGAGCTGGATAGTGAAGGACGACTGGACATGCAGATTTTCCCCCACATTGTCCATGCGCCTGTGGGTTTTGCTCAGGAGAAAGCTGAAAGTCTGCATCATCTCATCGATCATGCTGAAAGCTTCTGTAGCCAGCACGTGGATGCACGGTTCGTCAAGTTTTGGATGGATGGGGCACCCATACCGCCTCACTTCACTCAATGCGATATTGGACCCGATGGACGTCCTAATGAGGAGAAGCTGTTACTTGGATTCGAAGAGTTGTTGGAAGCTTTGACTAAGCACGATACAAAGGGTTTGACATGCAAGATCCACTGTGCCGGCGATGGCTCTGCAAGGCGAGCCCTCGATGTTCTTGATCGAGTTCGGCAGTCGAATCCTTCAGGCCCAGTGCACGAACTGGCACACTGCAACGCCATCCATCAAGGTAAGTCTATTTCCCAGTGTTTCGGTGTCAATACTGATCTGTTTCTCAAGATGACATCAACCGAATGGCGAAACTGCGAATCACGGCCGAGATGTCACCTGCAATATTTCACGACACAAATCTCACAGCCAACTATCCCCATATCTTCAAATGGCCGTTCAAGGAGCTCCAGGATGCTGGTGTCCATGTCACCGTAGGTTCCGACTGGTTCTTGACCGACACGCCAGACCTTTTCCCAGCCCTGTCGGCCATTGTAGAGCGCTTCGGTACGCAGGTGGGCAAGACGGCGAAAGAGGTCGGAGGTGCAAAGATATGTCGTATCATAACACTAGCGGGTGCGGAGGCAGTAGGAAAGGCTTCGGAGATGGGAAGTATTGAGACAGGAAAAAAGGCTAATTTCATTGCGGTTGATCGAGACTTGAGTCGTGGTGAATTCAGTGGAGCGAAGGTCCTGAAGACGTGGTTCGAGGGGAGAATGGTCTGGGAAGACACAAACAATGCGGTATCTATTTAGCAGGATCAAACTACGGGCGCTTGTCCTGGAGACCATGTCCCCGCATTACTTAGGCTAAATATAACCGGTGCTCTATTTTCCCTTTCTCGAGAAAGCCTTGATACGGCATCACCATCAGAAAAGCCCATTTCGCTCAACCCATCCAACTCATCAGCCTCTCGCAGGACTTCGGGCGGTGCCTCGACTTCAAATACAGCCTGTATGTCGCCGTGCGGCGAGAAACCCGTGAACGTCCACGTTCTCGAGACTTTGGCTGCGTCTGGTCCCAAAGTCCATAGCCGTCGGCGTTCATAGAAACCGACGCAAAACAAGAGAGGTGCATTGACAAGTCGTGCAAGGAATACATGAATCGAGTAGAACTCGAGCGGTGACAGGAATGGTTTGACAGGAAGCAGTATGAGCAGAGCAAATAGATTGAACGGTGGCGGATATGCAAAGATGGCGTCGCTTTTCACGCCTTCAAACGTGAGGACGGTTTTTCGAAACTGGATCTCAACATCCTCAGATGTTACTATGGTGCTGAATCTGTTGGTGAGGAGTGAGACGAGGATGGTGAGGAATAGAGTATTGCCGAGAAAGGCAAAGGCAATGGTAAGTGCCGGTCCTAAGATGACGTGAAACTGAACAGATTCCTCAATTCCTGTTCCATCCAGTCCGAACCAGATCCACAATAGCCATTTGATTATTGTGAAGTCGTTTGGAATTGAGCCATCTCCTGGGGAAAGCCATTGCAGCGCCAATAGGAACCCTGTGAAACACCATATCGCGAGAAATGTGAGGATCAGAAATTCTTTCATCATAGCGTGCAGCGAAATGAAGACGATATGGTCTGGTAGAATGTTGAAGGCCAGTCTAGTCAGAAGAATTGGGGCGGCGAGACATAGTATGTTATGTGCCATGCCATTCTGTACACTGGTTACAGCAAGCTCGTAAGCCCGGACTGTGATGTACGCCATGAAGATGAACGTGTATGAGAGATCCAAGAACGACCATAACGTTTGTGAGTGAATCATCCATCCATGCTCAATGATGGCAGCAAGCTCATGGAGTACCCAACCAGCAGAATAGAGAATGAAAACAACCTCATTTCCAGTCAAGTTCTCAGGATCTCGATACTGCATCGTGTAAACATACAGAAGAGTGAGAATGATATAGTGCACTAGCTCGATCATGTACCGGGTGCGCGGAACCACGAGGCGGTGATGGTCAAGCAGAGGTGCCTTTCGCGGCTCATACAAAGACACAGGGAGATACTCATAATGGTTTGGGAGTATGTCAACGAACGACAAAGGGGTGTACACAATCTGACCACGATAGACCGCATCAATCACCCTTCTACATCCAGAAGAACTGACAAAGTTCTTGCTCTCGGAAATGATGGCGAGTTCGAGAGCTGTCAGCTTCCTCTCATGGCCGCCACGTTTCTGGATAGGCCATTGCGGGTAGCGCCCGTACTGTTCAACTTCGGGCGGAGCGCCATGGAAGGGATCAAAGCCCTGAACCAGGATCTTGGAGAGCAACAAGAGACCGTCTAGACCTGGGTTGTCGTCGTGAAAGTTACGCAGAATTTTGATAGCCAGGAGTTCGCATAATGTTGCGCGAGCTATGCTGGTGCTCTGGTCGATGACGCTGGACTGTTCGCGTAAGAACTGTACTCGGTTTGCGAGGAGACAATAGACTGCAGTAGTCAGTATTGTGGCAAGGCATAAAGTGACAAGTGCCTTGAGAGAGTGAGTTGCGCACCAATAGAGTAGTCATTCTCATCATACAGACGATCTACTAACGGACGGACAATGAGATGGTTGACTCGCGGGCTCTTCAGCTGTTCCAGAGAGTAAGGATCATCTAGCGAATAGCATTAGACGATATAAGTCAAATAACAGAACGCTGGGATGCACCTATGCTTGCGAGTACAAATTTCCTTATGCTGTCACCGACGTCCAATTAGCACGTTGAACAAAGTGTGAATGTGAAGGATTGGTACCGATGCAGGGTGACGAAGATGGAGGGTTGAGGCCATTCGCTCTCGTGCTCAGTATCTGTCTCAGTCCTGAAACTCGCAGTCGCATCATTTAGCAGAGTACTCTCGTCTGGCTCGATGGTGTCCCTGAAATCCGAGGACAGGCCATCGAGATGTTGGCTCATCGTACTCTCACAAAAACATAGATCAAATACAGACGACAAAGGAATGGGTGCAGCCACCAAGAAATTGCGTCTCACGACATGTTTTATTCACAGAAGCGGGGTGGAGCTCTCATCTTAGCTGGGTTTGTGGATCGAAGCCCTGAGGTCAGGTCGATGATGCTATGCTACAAGTAGAGAGCAATTGGCCATTAGACACAGTCGTTTCCACCCAACTTTTCCAATCAACTCAATCGCGATTATGCTTATTGCCAGATTACATTTCTCCTCCGATCTACTGCTGGGCCAGTGGTTGGTGAAAGTTGTCTCTTCTCTCAACAGTCATCGTGATACCCTAGGCGAGTCTCAGTTGCCATGACTTGCAGGAATTCTTGGATGGGAGGGGGGTTTGACAAAACGACGATCCGTTTGGGGCTGTGTACTGAGCGAAGCATGGACTGCGCCCCCTTCGGTTGCACCCGGCCTGGCCAGCTTCAGGTATTTTATAGCTCCAACACGTCAACGGAAAGGCAAATGCTCTTGTGCTGTGCCCGTGAGTATGACGTACGCGCCAATTTCCTTGCCTGTCTTTGTTTGCGGGGAATGGATCGCCAGTGTCAGATGCTTGGTCTTGGTTTTGTATGTACGTGGTAGCACTGGTGAGATTGCACAGAGCAGCGGTGTGACTTAAGGTGAGCATGCATGATATGATATGACTGGGCAAGAAACAAGCACGAAGCGGTGTTGAAGAGGGACGGGCTGAAACAAGAGGGCGTGTACGACAGAACAAGTATCATCTGCTACTGAACTTGGAGTGCAGTGACAGGACAATTGAGTGGATGCTTATGACAGACAAGCTTTTTAGCGCCGGGGGTAGAATTCAAGGGTCTACGATGAGATGATAATGCACGCGTGCACGCCTCGGAGAATAGAGACGAGCCCAGTGAAGCCAGTCCAGACTCAAGCGCTCAAAGACAGGCTCGTGACAGTTTGTTTACGAGGCGGGGTTTGCATGGAATTGTCTCGACCATGCATGGGGCATTTATTTTATTTCGCTGACCTCTTCACGAGCGCGAAATTACGGCTGCGACGATGCTGTTCTTGGACTGATCATCAGCCCTTTTGTAGTGGCATCAATTGTAGCTGGCAGGTATTTATCTCAGCTTGCGATTAAGCTTAGAGACTACAGCGGTACAGTGTGGTCTGTGCCCTGTGGAGATGCCCTATAGTTTTGGGGAGGATCAGCAACTGGAAAGCTAAGGTACCCCTCACAGGCGGCCTCTGGAATTGCAGGGGGGTTGGGTCGCGAGTGAGACAGATTGTGTAACGAGAATCACATTCTGGTTTGTTTTTGAACCTGGCTCATTGCTCATTCGAGTTGGTAATAGCTGAGGAATTTGCTGGGCTCCGATATGTCCTGCCTGTCAAGTCTTTGGTGTCTTTGGGCAGTCCTTACAACACTCACCTTTGTTTGTTATGGGATCGCCAACAGATCACCATGTAGTCTAACTAATTGCCGCTTTCGCGGCAGGGAAGAAAAGTATCTTGTATTTTTGTCTGAAGCGCATGTGCATTACAGTATGAAGGAAGCTCCCTGGCCATGCTCCTCGTCGCAAATCGCTAGTCATTGTCTCGTTCCCATTTCGTAGTGTCCATAGACTATCATCGTCTCGAAGCGTGTGAATGACATGCACGCTCTCGTGCAGCAAATGAATACACCGCCTGTGGTTTCGTCAAAATAACCAGAGTAGCCAGATCGACACGGCTTCATAAGAGAGAGGCGCTTTGTCAGCTAGATGGATTTCATCGGGCATGGTGATAAAACTGACCATAATGGGCAAGTCCGTGATCTTCCAATCAACCATGGATCGATGCATTGTGGATGGAAGAGGTGGCCGCACGGTAACTTCCTGAGATTTGTTCCCTCAATGAAATCTTCAGTGCATATAGAACACGCTGGTGAAGCACGCTCATCTGCCTGTCGTATGCTTCGCTCGTTGGCGCTTGAAGAACGAATCAACAAATTAGGCATGGTAAAATAGCGCTGCAGCTTCTCGAGTTTTGGTTTTCGTTGCTTTCGAAACATGTATGGAGTCGTTTGGGTTTGCGTGTCAATCTGCTTCGAGTGTATCCCATGATGATAAGTCACGGTCGGCATGCTCTCCACAGCGAGCTTTCCCAGACCGGAGCTCGTTCGAAACCGCGGAAGTTGCGTTTCCAGACGCCGCGGCATATGGTTATTTCGCAGGAGCCAGTGTACGAAGCAAATGATGCAGATGACGAGAATGACTACAACACAGAGGATAATCCCCCACATTGTAGTCGTTTTGTTATCATTGTTGGTGTCATGGCTGTTTGACGGGTCCTCGGATTGTGCCATGAGCGCCACGAGTATTACTTGTTAAAGAATGGGATAGAAACAAGACGAGAATGAATATCGGGAGTTGTTTCTTCATAAGCATTTTCCCTGGCTGGTCTAGGCGATTGGCTCTTTTTTTTCTGACATCAAGTATCTGAAAGAAGAGCGCTAATTGGTGTGTATGCGGCATTTGTTCCCGAGGGTCTGAGAGCACATGTCTGATCTCCCTTAGCATGCCTGGAATGCGGTCAAGGGGATCGCTGAGGGGTGAGTCTAAAACTCTCAAGTACTCCAACGTAAGGGGAAAAGCTTGGCCCAAAAGATTGATGTCAGTGTCATGACGGTGCATCTTCTTTATTGCCTAAATCGCCATTTTTTCCGACATGTTGGGTTACCGCTAGTATCAAGACATTCGTCCCAGAGCCCCGATGACTATAGCTAACGGCCACTAAGTCCAAATTAATAAATAGAGCATATCATATTACTTGCTGCTCTTGGGACCGTATCTAGCAAAGCTGATAATTGCAAGGGTAGATATACCGTAGAAGAAACGGTCTTATCAACTAAACTTTCATCGTCAGAGCTGACTGCGCAGTTGCAACCAAGGGAGAAAGATACTCAGTATAAACATGTCCTTTGGTAAATAGGCCCCCGCGATCGAATTCTGCAGATATTCCGCTTATCGACCGCGAAAGGTCCTTATTGTAGTTGAGACTCGTGGCTGAGAGCTTATAGTAGGACATATAACTTAGTCATTCGTGCTCGTCAAGGCGTGGCATGCACTCGGGATGTCGACTGTTTGTACTCATCCCTGCCTTGGGCCCTTCTTACTTTTTATACTGCTCGTGACATCATGAGAGGAAGGATTACAATGGCCACTTGCAGTAAATTGTTTTTTTTACCTTCATGCGTTGAGGCCTGAGCCTCTTTTAAACTCTCAAGCATTTCACTATGAGTCCATGAAGCTCATACTGGAGAAAGGTCTCGATCACGTGGTACACGGAATCACAAATTCTCTTTAGGTTCAGCAGTTTAGAAAAGACGTGACGGAAGTCGACATTACGGTCAAAGGCTTCGTTTCTTGCTTATTCGTCACATAACTAAGACAACGACGTGACGGTGAACATCGTGTTACTAAAGGCACCCATTATCATTAACAAGGGCTAGTTCTGACATCTAATGTGCTTCCGTGCTACTGCATCTTCTTGCCCAACCTTGATGTATCTCAAGTTCTGAACACGCAGTGAGGTAAACCCTCATTCCCCTCGTAGCATGTGACAGTCATGCCTCCTGGGATCTTCACCCAAATGTTTTTCTTCATTACTTCATTTATTCTTTCTGATCCTGGGAGGGCTGCTTGAAGGATGTAACTATTATTGGTGAAGGTGAATGCATGGACTTGGCGGGTTGGGAAAAGGGGGAATCCACTGAGCGTTTCTCCAGGAGCTATGTCGAACTGCGCGCACTTGTGCTTACTGTCGCCTATAAGCCACGAGGACAATTTACCCATTAAAGATTCCCTTGGCATTGGGCAGCGCTCATTCAGGGTTGTGTTCGTAGGTGTGTCAGGTGCCTTGATCAGGGCACCTCTTAAAGGCCAGGTCGTGTTATTCTCGAGAAGTTCGGGGCGAAATTGATAATCCTGGGCAACAGATACATCGCCGAGGAGGAGAGCTCCAAAAGCAAGGATTGTAGATAGTTTCATGGCGACCTTGGGAGTGACAATGTTAGCTTTGAGGCGTACAGCAGAGTCAAAGTGTTTGGGAAAGCTTACAGTCGCAAATTGACGCTTGGGAGTGATGTCTCTTGTTCAATTGATGGCATGTCCAGAGATGCGAAGATGCGAAGGCGGTCGGACTTTATACCTGTCAGTGTCTTTGTCTTTCATCCCATCAAGGCTCAATCTCGTACTACATTTGAGCAATCCTGTAGTTAGGAGCTTGAGTTTATGTTGAGAACCTTACCGCATCGTAATCACCCGTGTTGGGAGTCTAGGGCTTAACCTTACTGCCAGTATGTGGCTTTATACTTTCGTATTGGCCGAAATCTTTGCGGCTCTTATATACACGGTTTTCGATCTTGCAGCCACCACTTATTTTAAACACAACAACAATGACCTCGTTATGTTGAGGTAGTGAAGGGAAAGCCAGAATTACTTCTCCTCAGCCGTCTACAGATAGGATCTAAGAGAATCTATATCTCAGCGGTCAAGCTCTTATTACCTTCAGGTACCGATGCTTTATTTGAAACGTCAAATCATTAGTATACAGAAAAGGGTTGACTACCTTTTGCCCCGATACATAACCAATGCCGAGCTGTATGGTGGGGGGATAAAATGAGCCCGAGTCCCAACATAAACAAAAACAACGAAATTCAGAAGAGACAGGCTACCTGTACCTTGTGCCTCGTACCTCTCCTCGAGGGCATCAAGAGGCGTTAGAGTTAAAAAGAAGTCTATTCTCGGCTGATAAGAGAGTCTTGTTGTTTGAGAATTGACGCCGACGGAACATTCGTCCAAGGCCCTATGGCTCTTGATATGTATTTTGTCGTCTGTATTTACTCTGGTAAGGAGGGAGAAAGTGACCTCAAGAACAGCAACAAGATAAATATATGGTCTATTTGACTTTATCTACTCCTTTGGGGCCGAGACTACTGGCAATTTCCTTGAAACACATCTGTTGTCATTTCCGTCGTCGTACTGAATAGCCCGCGGCCAAGATCCAGAGAAATCTATCTAGATATCAACGAGGGATCGGGAGGACTTTGGCTGCGATTTCCGCAATAATGGCCGCGTCGAGGAGTTGCGCCTCGTATCAGGACGCAATGATTTTGACGAAATGTCAGCTAAGCGTTATGCTTCATAACAACGCCACTGTCTTGCATCGAAGCATAAATCCAGATCTTGAAAGGCGAAGAATAACAAATGAATTACATATGCCATCCCCTATCTAACAAAGACTCCATGCTCTACATTTTGCAATAATTTGTGGATGGCATCGACGCGGCCTTAGGGTGCTCCTAGAGGGACACCTAGCTATTTCTTTTGAAGTAATTGCTGCAAAGCATCTTATATCAAGATTGGAGGTAACTTGCAGGTCAAAAGCTGAATAGCTGTAATCTGTAGTCGCTGTACTATTCTGTTCTGTTCTGTTCGTGGGTTAACGGTGAACTCTACCTCTTTGGGTTTGACACCGTAACGCCCCATCCTTGACCAATCGGAGCCGGTCCACATGCCTGACAGAAGAACCACTTCTCAACGCCTGGGACCAGTGAAGAAGCGTTTCTTTCAGGGTCTTGCAGGCAATGACAGCAGGCGGAACTTCGGCAATCGCTTCACTGTACATATTTGGCAGCGTCTGCAACGTTGTGTTGGTTCGTGTCATGCATGTTGGTCGTCAGTTTTGTAGCACAGCATCGGACGAGAAAAGAGAAAACAATGCAGGTTTTAAAGCTCGGATCATGTGCGTACCACATGCGGCATTTAAGACAGATAGACAGACAAACAAACAAACAATTCACGATAGTTTCGCGGGCCTCTTTGTAATTCGAGAGCAAAGATCTACAATGACAACCATTGAAGCGCATCCCGTCGTAGACGCTGACGATAACGTTAGTTCCCGCTGATCCGACCCACTGAAGCTACCTAGCTAACTAACGGCTGCAGCAATCTGACGCTGACTCGTCACTTGGTGCGGTATGAGAGGATCAGCCCATGGGCATCATATTACAGCCCTGTTGCTGATATCATGGCGTAGGATAATGCATCTTCGACAGACAGCTTGAGAAGCTCAATTCTTGACTTCCGTCAAGAGAATGGAAGAACATACCATGCTTTTCGAGACGGCAGTATGTAGCTCCTCTAACTATGCGAGGCATATCACTGACATGCCCAATCGCAGAATACAATCTCCCGAACGATGACGAGGAAAACGAAAGACTGGGTATGTACTTTCAAATACCGCCGAAGGTAGCATAACAATAATAATAACATAACAACACAGATCTGCAACATAACTTGTTCTTACTCACTCTTGGTAACAAGCTCGGTCTAAGCCCTCCTAACCTTCCTGACTCCAAGGTTAAGCGCGTCCTTGACGTTGGCACCGGAACCGGTATCTGGGCGATTGACTTTGGCGACGAGCATCCCGAGGCAACAGTGAGCTACGCCATTAAAGCTTATCCAGAATAGCCGCTGACAAGACAGGTCATTGGCGTTGACCTCTCGCCGAGCCAGCCGAACTTGTATGAATGAGTTAAGCTTATAGCCAAACGTGGATAGGACTGATGATTCACAGTGTGCCACCAAATGTTCGCTTCGAGATTGATGATATCGACGAGGAGTGGACTTACAGCGAACCATTCGACTTTATTCACAGCAGATTTATGAACTTTAGCATTCAGAACTGGAAGTCGTACTTCACCAAGATCTACCAGTAAAATCACTCTCACCATTCACCAAATGACCCATACTGACGCAAGCAGGAACTTGGCCCCGGGCGGCTATGTTGAACTACAAGATGTCGATGTCATCATGGGCAGCGACGATGGCACCCTCAAGGAAGACCATGCCATGTACAAATGGTGCCGACTTCTTGACGAAGCAGCCGGAAAGTTCAACCGGTCTTTCGAACGCACCACCAACTTCAAGGATATGCTGAAGGAGGTCGGATTCGTTGATGTTGTTGAGACGCGATACAAGTGGCCTACCAACCATTGGCCCAAGGACAAGAAGTACAAGGAGCTGGGCCAGTGGAATAACGTCAACGCAGCCTCTGCTCTGGAGGCGCTGACCATGGCGCCTTTCACGAGAGGACTGGGCTGGAGCCGTGAGGAGGTTGAGGTGTTCTTGGTGAAGCTGAGACAGGACTGGAATAACCCCAAGATACATGCTTACTGGCCCATGTGAGCGTTTTGATTTCTTGTGAGAGATTGTGGCTAATTGTTTGTAGTTGCGTTACTTATGCTAAGAAGCCCGAAGCGTAGTGCTGGTTACAAAATTCAGGTCTTCAGTGGGGTTTAGGATTGATTGGTATCTTGCATATTGTATAAACGGAGCTGGCAATAGAATTGATCTCAACAATTGTGCATTGTGCAAGCTTTGAGGCAGCCTCCTGCAAATTGGGTTCGTGGCGAAGTGTCCACCCTGTCTGAGCCAGCGGCGTGTTCGTTTTCGGCCTTATCCTCCCAGTAACGCATGCATGTAATAACTGACAAAAAACAGCTAGAGGCCGGACTTTTTTCGTCAATCAACAGGACCGAACGTAGTATTACGTAGTTTCCATGTACCTGAACAGTCTTTTGTTGTCTCAGGCAATGCGTGCGTCCATATTCTCACAATCGGTCGATTTCTGCCCAACGAACTCAGGACAACGTGGCCGAGTGGTTAAGGCGATGCCCTGCTATCTCTTTCGAGACATCATAGGCATTGTGTTCGCACGCGTAGGTTCGAATCCTGCCGTTGTCGATGTTTTTTATATCTTTTTGTCGTTTTCTAATTTGTTTGGTCATTTCAGGATATGGAGCAACACATACACAGTTGGTGGCGATGGAGCACCTTGACCTGACGAGACTCCGGCTGTGGCTCGCCTGTTTCTCTCAACACCAACTGGCAGAAGGAATTATAAGCTAATTCTCATGTCCTATGTATTTTCAGTTTCGGATTGAACATTAGATCATTTTCCAAGTAATTGTTTTGGCTTGGAGTTCTTAGCAAGACCAGTTTCTACAATTCGTGATTCGCGTCGTAGGTGGAACCCAATAACGTGACGCGATCTCGGTCAAACATAAAATGCATTAATTACTATCATGCAATATATAAGAGTACAAACGCGTGCTTTTATGATTACTTCGAATAGTTTACCAGTCTTTAGTTGTATTATGCGATTGGTGTTTGTTAATTTATGTCAATCGAGATGCAATGCTCTATGGAGGTTGTCCCTAGTCCGATCACCGAAGCTATTTAGGTTTAAGTTTTACACATTTACTTATAACAAGTTGAATAAAGTGGTCAAGGGGCTTCTTTTCCTTTTCCCTTCTATCGCGGCTCTGTACTGTTGAAGCTTCTCTTGATTATAATGCTTCGGCGCTCATTCCACCATTTCTCAATTATCTGAGAGTGGTTCTTCAGGGTAACTCTCCGTAAAGCGCCTACGATAGTGGCCAGGGGTAGTCCTCCAGCGTGTAGCTTAAGGCAATTAAGATATTGGAGAACAAACGCATACATACAACAACGCTGTCGATCATATGCAGTATGCATTATCTGTCGCTAAATAAGTATTACAATTGGCAAAAAAGAATCGCCTGTGTAACACAGGTGGCTGGATCTCTCCCGCCGGGAATTGAACCCGGGTCTCAAGCGTGACAAGCTTGCATACTGACCACTATACTACGGAAGATGAACAGGTTGAAACCTGCTGTAGTGGGGTTGCGGTAGGCAGTCCCAGCAGGATCCATAGACGCATGAGTCGCGGGCGCTATGAAAAAAAAAAAAAAAAAAAAAAAAAAATGAAAAGCATGGACGACACTCCCACGAAAATCGCCTGAACAGCGCATCCGCGCCCGCACCTCACAGCCAGAAGGTGTCTGACGACAGCAGAGCAAAAAGGCAATTGCTGTAATTCGCAAAAAACATGCAACAGCGGGGATTCGCTGGTCGTCACCGACCCAACTACTAATCCGCCGGTTAGTGGCTTGACTATGGGAGAGCGGACGGGATCCCGTATTTTCCACTACCTTTGGTCGCATGTATTAGCTGCAACCTGGAGATGACCTATGTCCACAGCAGTATCTGTAAGCCACAAGCTGCAGAAGCTCCTGTTGGAAGCATAGCGTAGTGCAGCGATGACCCAAGATAGCGACTTGACTCCTTATCACTAAGAACATCTTACACACTAATCCCTGGATTTGAGAGGTCTTGATTATTATTTGATCTATCTAGATAGCTTCGCGTGTCGGTTTACATCCTTGTATAACAAGTACCTGAACTTGCCAGGTCCACCAGCATAGCACGCCTGGGGACAAAAAGCCCGCAACCACATAAAATCACCAGCCTCAACCTCGACCCAATCCTGATTCAGTCGGTAAACAGCCTTTCCCTCAAGAACATAAAGACCATGCTCCATCACATGTGTCTCAGCGAAGGGAATGATACCACCAGGCTGGAAAGTCACAATGTTCACATGCATGTCGTGTCGAACATCCGTAGGGTCAACAAAGCGTGTTGTCGCCCAAGCTCCATTTGTATCGGGCATTTCTCTAGGCTTAATGTCCTTCTCATTCGCGAAGAAGGCCTCGGGTGCATCGAGACCAGGGACAGACTCATAGGCTTTGCGGACCCAGTGGAAGCGAGCTGCTTCGCTAGAGTTGTTGCGGAGCGTCCAGCCGCTCTTGGGAGGGAGGAAGGCATAACCTCCCGATGAAAGAGTGTGAGCTTCGCCAGCTAGCGTAACGGTGATTTCACCCTCGACAACAAACAAGACACCCTCAGCAGTGTCATCCATCTCGGCGCGATCACTGCCACCGCCTGGTTGAACCTCCATGATGTACTGAGAGAATGTCTCAGCAAAGCCCGACAATGGGCGAGCGATAACCCATAGTCGTGTTTGCTCCCAGAAAGGAAGAAAGCTGGTGACGATGTCGCTGAAGCAGCCTTTGGGGATGACGGCGTAAGACTCGGTGAACATAGCCCGGTCGGTGAGGATTTGGGTTTGTGGGGGCAGGCCGCCCTTTGGTGCGTAGTAAGCACCCACTGTGTTGTTGTTGCCGCCCATTTTGGAATTGATGATATGATTATTTAAGAAGAATATTTTGAAGCCGTTGAGAATGAGGATTATTTTTTAAGAGGGAGATTAGAACTCTCGGTCATCAAGTCCGATATCGAAAAGAGCTCACTTGCTACACCAAAAGTACCCCGCATGAACCCCTCCGAAGCGGACTGGACCCTTTATGGAATGCGACCAATCGGGCCTTTGGCAATTCAGTCGCTTTCGTCTGAAGTTGGTGCTATTCCTAATCCAGATATGAAATGGGCGACTTAGCAATGGACTTCGGAAGAGTAACCCGAAGAATCGGGCTTGTCAAAAGCAATAGTTTTCATATTGAAGAACTGTACGAGCCTGAAGTACACTAATCAATGCTTTAGCTAGAGCGGCATGAAGACCCCTGAGACTGGGTGCAATCGCTACGAGACAGAGAAAGAGTTTTCTCTTTCTTTGCAGACGCATTGATGGACACAGGATCCTCGACGATAATCTCCTTTCCTTCTGGAGCAGGACGAGTGATTGAGAACTCATCTAGCTTGTAGTCGGATTTCCCAGCCAACGCCATCTCAGCGAGTGCTTTGCCCAGAGTTGGCACAAATTTCATAGCCCAACCAGCCGTGAAGATAGCAATACTCTTCTCCGCACCGCCTTGGAGATACTTCTCTGGCAAGAAGTCCAGCACAAACATGTTATCTACTTGTATTAGCATGTACCTAGGAGAGTAGTGCGATGACCTTACCGAAAACATTGGTCTGGAGACAGCTAACAGTCGAGGCCGGAACGGTGGCATCAACGCCGACGACGTGATCTCTGACGAAGTCTTGAGTGTCTTGGATGTCTCTCGGGTCAAAAACATTGGCTTGGCGTTGACTTGGGTCGTCAATTGTTCGAGTAGCAGCATCCACTGCAATTCTCACAACATTTGGCGGACCCCATGGCAAAGCTGGGAAGCCGTAGAAGAGTTGGGACCTGCCATTCACCGATGGCCCGAACTGGAACCACATGCCTTGCATCGTTAGTAGTGTAGATCAAAGCATCAAGATAAACCTACTAGGAAAAATAGTTCCGTTTGGTCCGGGATTGGTGTTGAAGTAGGTAGCAACCATTTCCCAAATTTCCAGTCTCAGACCAATGCTGAAGCTCGGTTTTAGCACATGGTTGACGTAGGCTCCACTAGTAATAATGATCTTCTTTGTCAAGTACTTGACCTCTTTGTCATGAACCGTTGCGTGGACTTCCCAGATGGACTTATCGCTATCTAGAGGACGAAGCTGCTTGACCTGAGCGTGCTGCTTTGCCTGGGCCCCGTAGTCCTTCGCGAGACCGTACAAGGTGCGGAGGAGGAGCTGGACGTTGATGACACCGTTATCCGGGGCGAAGAGTCCGATCCATTTGGGGTCGAGGTTCTTGAAGGGATATTGCTCTTCGATCTGCTCAGCAGTGACTGTCCTGGTCAGAATAAGAAGGTAGAATAAGAGTGGGTATACTTACGCTCCTTGTAGAACATTCCAAACTTGTCTAGGTTCGCCTTGGGTCCTAGTAGTGATCCTATCATCGTCAGTACCGCCTCTCAGACGCGCAAGCATCTTACCTTCTGGAGTATCGCCGCCCATGTCCTTATCACCAAAGTTCAGAAGTCCTCCCATCCAACGGAGCGACACTCCGGCATATTTCTCAAGGGCATCCCAATGCTTCATAGCCTCAATCGCGAGCTTGGCCATGAACTCTTCAGTGTACCTATTTGATCAGCAGGGTCCTCTGGATTTGTTCTGAGATAGACTTACATAGTGCGAAACATGCGGGCCAGATCACCAGAACTACCAGCTTGGTTGAAGAAATTATTCTGTTCAAGAATCATTACCTTGCTTCCAGCCTTGGCGACTTCGTATCCTGCGGCTAGACCAACAGGTCCTCCGCCGATAACAACGACATCGAAGACGTCTGAGTTCGAGTCTGAGTAGGCCATTTTAGTAAAGTAGATGTCAAAATATTATCGCTTCTTGGTTCTTGTTCCGAGTCATCAATTTCCTCCTGAACATAACAACCCAGAGTCAAGGTCACAATCAGAGATGAGGACCTCGCCCTTCTTGTAATGAGATACGGCGCTATAGACTAGGAACGGCCCGGCATCTCTGCCGTCGCAATCACATTCCATCCTGCAGATAATTACGATAGTTTCTCATGCAGAATGCAGAATGTGCTGTAAGTGGTATAAGTGAGGGGTAAATCTCACACATCGTATTCAGCTTGTTGCCGTGTCTCAGCTCGTGCATGACCGCAAGTATTTGTACAAGAACTAATAGACCAGTAAAAGAGAAAATCCAGTACAAGCTACACAGGTAATGACACTGCTATGCATACCACGCTCTCGCTACGCTGGCAAGATTTTCCGTAACGCGTTAGGATTATCGACTTGGCTTCTGTATTTGGATCACGCATTGGTACAGGCGTAGCTGAATGTAAGACAACATACACTACTGCTGTTATAGACCAGCGGTGTGATGTGATGGTGGTTGTTTGGGCAACTGCAAAGATGCGCATGTGACGGAAACAATTTGTTCCCTCGCAGTCATCGCACATTGGTCATGTTTGGTTGTCATAGAAATACAACGAAAGACTTGCGACCTCTACTACATAAGAAGCTCCTACCATTGGAAACCAGCCCGTGTTCAAGCCAGTCTCGGCTGAGCCCAAGTTCATGTACGAAAAATGTCTTGCCCAATAGCGTTCCAGGACGTCACTAGGGTCGCTTCAAATGCTTTCATTCGCGAGCCGTAATTGGTGAGAGCCAGACGTGCTTGTTCATGATATATATACGTACTTTCAAGCTGTCTATAAGGCTTGGATGTGTCGCATTTTGTCCCAAAAGCGTAGTAAATGCAGCCCAGTTTCAATGGAAGGAAGATTTAGAGGCCGACACTCAGAGGATTGGCGATCATCTAGCTGTAGGGTGTATGCGATGAAATGGTGGAATTAATACAAAGTCGTTCATAATTCCTTCGCCAGCTCATCATACTACTGGGACATCCAAGCACCACATCGCGCTGGTATCTCCAATCAATTGAGTTGATACAACTTGAGAGCCGATGCGCATATAGCGGCCTGGGCCCTCGACAAGATTGATCTGCCTCAGAACGTTCTGACTCGCTGCGCTGTAGCCTTTTGTAGAGTAGAAACCCTCAATCAGACGAAGAACGATTTTTGGTGATTCCTTCTCATCAAGATCCTGCAGTCTGTCTAGGATGCTAAGGCTTGCCACATATCAAGGAAATTGACGTCTCATCCGGTAGTCTAGCAAGATCTAGGAGATTTACCAGAAATCCGAACATCGAAGGCCAAATAAGCTTTTGGGGATAGCGCTTACTCTTAAGACGATGGCTTGACCCAGTGGCCAAAATCGCTGAAGAACATTGACATCGATGTCGCGATTGTTACGCAAGCTATAGATGCGCTTAGGGCCACTAAATATTAAGTATCATTCCGAGGGATTTTTCATGGATTAAACTTATCAATCGGAATCCGAGCAGCCTTTCCTAACAATATTTCTTGGGTTTATTCCCATTGTAACGCCCGCAATTCCCTGATGACGAGAACATTTATCTGTGTTTGGACAAGGCGCCAGGTCCAGTGCAATCTATTCAGCCATGAGGCGTTGAATGAGTTCCTCTGATAGGCCTCTCGGATCCGGGAGCTGCTTAAACCCGAATTCATCCACGAAGCTGGGAAAGCCACATTCCAGTACCTGCTACCACCAACCTTACGAGGGTCAGCACGGACGCGGGAGCAGCAACACCTGGGAATGACGGTTCGATGATCTTCCGAGCGACTGGGGAATAGCAGGAGAATAAACCCCGTCCCCTGGCCCTGGATCTAACGTTGGTTCATCGTGACGTTGCACTCCCCTCGACCCCTGTGTCGACGTCCACAACACCATGAATATTACTGCCGAAGAAATGGCAGCCAAGGCGGGCGAGTCTAGGTCAGGGGTCGTGATTGGAATATGTGTTTCGTTGATGGCTCTGTCAGCTGTCATGGTCGGGTTACGACTCTGGTGTCGGCGGGAGAGGCAGATGCTAGGACTTGACGACGTGACTGCAGTGGTGGCTCTGGTAAGTCGAACCTAGATCTTCTAATCGAGATGAAGAATCCCTGACACCGTTGATTCTAGGCTTGTATTTTTGGATGCGGATCATCAATGGTTGCCAGTATGTTTCTCTTCTCTGCATCGACAACACTTCGACAACACTAGCTAAACTACGATCGCAGTGACGCATTATGGATTGGGCCGACATATCTATACATTATCCCCTCAACAGATAAAGCTATACCTCCGAGTACGTGGAACAGACCTCTACCCACATCAAGACTTCTTTCTCTAACACCTAGTCGGCAGTGCTTCTGGCTATCAATCGTGTTCTACACCTACGCGCTCTTCGCCATCAAGTTGACGTTTCTAATCCACTATTATCGAATAATGTCTATCTCCAACATGAGATGGCTATACTTGGGCGCACTCGGGTTCATCATCCTCTGGGGTACTTATCAAGGCATCGGAGTATTCCTCTTTTGCATCCCAATCCAGTCTTTTTGGGATTCAGGGGTCAAGGGACGATGCCTCCTTGCTCAACCTACTATGTGGCTCGTCAGTGGTATCGTAAACATCGTCACTGACTTCGCAATCATTGTCATGCCTCTACCCATTGTTTGGAAGCTCCAACTTCCACGACCTCAGAAGATTTATCTCACTGGTATCTTCGGCCTAGGAACACTGTACGTATTACAGCTGGGTTTCCATATGATTTACTGATGTATTCTTCAGTACTCTCGCAATTGCTCTTCTCCGCGTGCAGTGGCTTGACCCTGTTGCAGATATTACATGGTGGAACGTAACAGCTGCGTTATGGTCCATGGCAGAGATCGTGTCTGGAATAACTTGTGCTTGCCTTCCGACCTTTAAGCCTTTGCTGGTTGGTATCAAGAACTGGTTTTCTCAATCTAATGACGGAGATAGCGCCATCTATCTTCAGGACCAAGGAATTGAAGGTCTAGGACTTACTGGATCAACCTTGGCTGCATTTGAGGCTCATGGAGGTGTCGGTACTGGACCGAAAGTACCCACCAGCATCTCAATGTATGGAACACATACGAGCATATCAGCATTCCAGAGCGGAAATAAATCAAAGAGAAAGCCCGTGCGGACGGTATAGTGGTACTATCATATATAGATGTTGATACTTGTACAAATTTGTAATTCATAAGGAATTGATTCCGCGGAACAAAAGGATGCGTAAACTCATTCAGTGGAGACCAACATCTTTGCCCCCATGCATTGTCGATGTTTGGCACAAATGCACAACCCACATATGCCCATAAGAGACAGTTCCTGCTACAATATATTTACCAAAGTAAACGCAAATACTTCTCGACCTCTTGCGGATCTACACCATTCCGCCTCCAGTCAAACAATCGCCATGGGGCGAAAAGGGCGCTAATGTCATGTCATCTAGGGCGCAGCTTTAGTGGAGCTCTACTCCGCCATTACTGACTTCTTCATCTTCTTACTGTTAATTTATCCAAGAACATTCCAACTTTGTATTACACCGAAAGCATGACAATCCGCTTGATTGAAGCCTCAGAGGAGCATCTTCCTGCCATAGCTCGTATCGCAACTTCGGCTTTCCACCCAAACACAGATGCTCTATCCCGGCGCTTATTTCCCCCTCATCTACAACCGAAGGATCTCCCTGATGGCGAAGCCGCGTATGACTGGCGCTTTGCGCGCAAAGCATCAAGTCTAGCATCATCAGAGTCTCATCTTGTTGTAGCTATTGATGAAGAAGAAGGAAAAGATGACCAGGTCGTTGGCTTCTCGCTATGGGATGCCCCTCCTGCTACTGGCGGTGACTCTGGACCCAGCAAGGAGATACAATGCACAGCACTCGATAAGGAGGCCTACAATGAGATGAAAAAGATTGTGAATCAAGATGCTGCCGATACCTTTGGAGACAGGGGAATTGCTGGAGTCTGGCGTATGTTTCCCACTTAACTCTCATCTGCTACAGTGACTGACCCCCCAGATCTCGACTATATTGGTGTCAGCCCAGGTAATCAGAGACGCGGTATCGGTAAGATGCTGTTACAGTGGGGTCTTGATCACGCAGCTGCGGAAGGAAAAGATTGCTACTTAGTAGCTACTGAAGCAGGTCGGCCTTTATATGTGGCTGCGGGCTTCAAGGATATTCGCATTGTATCGATTCTTGGCATTCCTCATTATTCGATGATTCTGAGAGATGATAGTTCGTAATATACAGACGCCACATTACAGAATGAGACTCCATGAATATACAACCAAAGCCTAACTTGCCATTCCTCAAGTCTTGTTTGTGAGGTGTGATTGAGTCGGGGCTGCCGGCAGGATTGTACCTAAAGTCACGAATAGCACTTGATGCTCCACAATGTCAGTCTTCAGTCAAGCGTCTCGAACCCGGAGAGGCTTTGTCATGGTACGATTTCTATTCCCCGGTGCTCCTTTTTCCTTGAATAAGATAAGAAACCACGAGCTGACAGACAGTAGTCACTATACCATATCGAGGGTGGGCCATTGGCTTGGCGCAACCAATTGTCAACATTTATCAGCGAACTATCGATTTTCGTCAGACGTTAGTGCACATATAATTTTAAGATGCTCCACGGTGACAGCGCAAGCACCAACTAACTTAGTTAGATACTTAAGCACTTCGAAACCGTTTTCTTTCAGTCATGGACTTTTACCTGCATTTTCTCACTCCTTTCCCTTTGGGTCATCACGTTCGTTACAGCGACTATCTTATCCACTCATTCTAAGATGGCATCGCAAAGACTTTTCGCTGCATTCGCGGCCCTCTCCATCCTCATTGGGTCTGAGGCTAGCCCCTGCAAGCCTATTTCTTCCACCACTGAGATTCAGGCTACATCAACCTTCGCTTCTGAGACTGAGACTGCCACTGCCACTGCCACTGCTAGCGACACCACTTTCACCACTGAGCTGACCTCAACTGAGTCGAGCTACGTCACAGATATCACCATCACTGAGAGTGAGACAGCGACAACAAGTGCAGCTGAGTCTACCGTGGTTGTTTCCACTACCGAGACTTCTGCTTTCACTTCTACCACGGAAGCTGCCTCTACTACCTCAGCTGCACCTATCGAGACACTTGTCGTCAACGGCGACTTCGAAAGTGGCAGCGTTGCTCCATGGTCCAATTCCGGCCTCGGCGCCTTTGCCAACATCGACACTTCAACAGTCCATGCAGGCTCTTATTCTCTCAAGATGGGTTCCCAGGCTAGCGAATGGTCAAATACCGTCCAAACTCTCAGCAAGTCAGCACTCGTCGCCAACGTACCCTACAGTCTTACCCTCTCCGCCAAGGTGAGCTCTGGATCTTCTTGCACGAATTTCCAGGCGTTCATCGACAACAACGACCTCAATGATTCGTTTGGACCGAGGATTAGTGTTTCTGGTAGCCAGATTGCTAGTGACTATACTGGTCTTTCGGGCGAGTTTACCTTGACACAGAGTGCTTTGGACGGTAGCAATCCTATCCGAGTTGTCATCAGGGCGAAGTGCAGTAACGGTTACGTGGCGTGGGTGGATGACGTTCATCTGGGTATTTCAGATTGATCTTACTCGTTGCCAGGAGACTGTCAGGGTCAATGGTTTGAAGAAGCTGTGGCCAAGAGCCAAGGAACATTTTTAGACAAATCTTATCATAGCAGGTAACCTGATTCGCAGACAGGGCTTCGCTGTATATAATTACCTATCCCGCATCCTCTAACGGTTGCAAGATAATTAGACTTTCCATTCTCAACGTGTTATTTGGTCCCACTAACCACAACTATCTAAATTGTAGTGACAATATACAAGTCTCGCTCTCAGCGTCATGGGCAGGTGGCTGACAGAGACCAAACAGAACATGAGACAGATGAGGAAATGCAAAAAAGAAAGCCTCGCAAACGCTCGCAATCGTAATATATGAACAGCCCGATGCGGGGGTCGAACCCGCAACCTTGAGATCGCGTACTCGTAAGAGTCTCACGCTCTACCGATTGAGCTAACCGGGCGTGGCTCGTAATTGATGGTTGGCGTGGCTCGTGGAGCGACCAAGAACATGGGGGATCTGATTCAGTCGTGAGTGAATTTTGGGAAGTATTACTGACGGGAGATTGTGTATATGGATAGGAGCAGTCTTGGATTTCGGCGGTCTCTTTGGTTGATTGCTGATGCTCGCTTAAATCGGTAGTACAGGGTGGCCTTTTTTGCTAGTGAGACGTGTAAAGTTTGCGGTGGGAGGGCTTCGTTGGTTCCTCGGCAGAGTTCAAAAGCAATAGGGCAATGAGACCTCATGGTGTGATCCGTGATAAACCTTTAGCGGAGAACTCAAAAGAGAAAGCGAAAGGAGCTCACTTCCAAATTATCTGATCGGAAACATTATTCAGCATAGGCTGCCTGGTTGCTACAACGACTGAATTCCATCCCCATGGCTGATGATGGTTCCCCTGCGTTAGAAATAATTGGAAGAGTAGCTATCAGAGTCAAGTTTGTACTTAGAATGCCTTGAAAGCTCGATCGCCACTTGGGTCACGGTGAGTGAACCCTCAGCTCCCTACTAACCTCGTACTATCAACAGAGCACCCAACAACGCTTAGACTAACCAAGCGTAAAAGGACAGGCAGAGTGAGGAGAGCTTCAGAACCTACTATATATGTCATTATCTTGTGTTCTACAGCACAAGATAAGGATGAGGAATACTACAAAAAGATACATAAGATTACCCCTTCAGCACGGGCTTCCCACCAAAGTATATGTCCAGTAGCCCAAGAGGTCTTGGCGACTCAAATCCCCTTCACCGTGGAAGATCAAATTACGGCGACGTCGAAAACTTGTTTGTTTTGTTAAATCGTACTATTCTTAACAATAATGTTTTTTATCAATCTGCCTCTATAATAAATATGTCCCATTTTTACACGCTCAGCTCGCTCTATGATAATAAACTGGGATTCTACTTGGATTTCTTGTTATATGAAATCCTTATGCAAACAAATACCCCCATAGAAAAGTCTTGGTAGAGCACATGCTGCAAATTTCAGATTATTATACTGGACAACAGGTATCACGTCCCTCCGTCGTATGTGGAATTCCAGCCCCAATCTCAGTTGTGCCTTGAACTAATGAACAAAGTCCGTTAGCACAGTGTCGGAGACTGTAAGAATCTATCGGGAAAGTGGAATATCAAGAGTTCTCGAGTCGAGTCGCCTGGATCGAAGCCAGAAACAGGGCTTCTACCATGTTAGATAAGCTCCGTGAGATGAATACCGAGTTATTTCTACCATAACATTTTCCCCATGTTACAGCTAACGAAGACAGATATGGGGAACTTGCATATAGTAAAGGTCGCTATGTGATCTCCGTATGGGGAGATCCGGTGGTTAATTAAAATATCATGGAAGAAGAAAGAAAATGCATCAT
Source organism: Fusarium succisae (assembly GCA_013186925.1). Taxonomy (NCBI): domain Eukaryota; kingdom Fungi; phylum Ascomycota; class Sordariomycetes; order Hypocreales; family Nectriaceae; genus Fusarium; species Fusarium succisae. The sequence continues at coordinate 16,874 of JAAOAW010000210.1, read as the reverse complement.
GTTTGAAGATGTAGAACGGGACCAAATCATTGTTCGCTCCATAGTCTTCTGACAAAGGCCAGACAGGTTTGGTAGTTTAGGTGGGATATATGGGACCTGAAAATCAGGATCAAAATATCTTACGAGTCGTATCTCTCGGTTGATAAATAAGCCGCGGCGTAGTCGGAATTCCCAATACTAGATAATCCAAAGATCCCTAGTCATTCCTGGTGAGATTTTCCTGTCTTACCCGCCAATGCTTGGCGACCTGGTGAATCAAGGCTTCAACATTCATAACACAAGCAACTGCAGCCCGGCGGGCATCTTCAAGTCTAACATCCTTTGATTTGGGAAGATTGAGCAAACACCATGCCTATGTTATTTTTCCCCCGGGCTCATTGGCTCTGAGATGAAACAAGACCGCGTTCATGTCTGGCCGAGCTTGCCTGTTTGATGTATGACGCCGGAGCTGGAATTTATTTTTCCGCCCCCTTTGCTCAACCATTCGGGTACCACGCCAAAACACGTGACGGACTGGACCGTGTTTACCGTTTACCTCATGGGTCGCAAACACATCACCACCCTTTCAATAATCAATCACATCAGCTCATCTTGAGCACATTCAGTTTCAACAAGACTCACATCCCTCATCAACTTGATCAAATTTTTCATCATTTGTCATGACGCCAAAGAACTCATCCACGCGTCATCGCGGTCGACCGCCGCCAGGCGTCAAGGCTCAATCATCACCAGAATATCCATCTCATCGGGCTTATCACGCAGCGTCGCGCATTCATCAGCTCAGTGGAATGTGGCCAAATGAACTGTGCAAAGGCTTTGTTCCTGACATGTGGGGGATTCGACTCATCGAAGGTCTCTCTGCGCTGGTGTCGCTCGTGGTGTCCAACAGAGTCGATATTGAAGAAGTGCGACGCAGACTGAAAGGCCATGCGAACCACCATCCACGCACAAAGTATCCCCAGCTCCGAAAATCTGATATCCTCAAAGTCCGGAAATGGCTTCGTGGTATGGGGATTGACACTAAGCACACAAATCCAAATGAGTCTACGACGGTGAATGACCACCAGAGCGACGATGAGATGGGCTACAGTGACGCGACTGAAGCAGACTCTGAACCTGTTGATGAAATTGTAGCTTTGGGTTTGCCCGAGGATCAGATGGAAGTGGATACCGATGAAGAGGAGGATGAGAATGAAGACGAGGAAGCTGAAGAGCAAGTTGAGGAACGGGGGCATGTTCAAGAAGATGAAGGTGAAGAACAGGAAGAGGAGGAGGAGCAGGGAGAGGAGGAAATTGAGGAAGTTGAGGAGCTGGAGGATGAGAACGATATCGACTGGGCTGCGCCAAAGAAACAGAGTACGCCCCGAGAAAGACGCCGTTCACCAGCCAAAGAAGTTGTCGAGATCGACGATGACGAGTCAGATGAGGAAACAGTGGTAGATCCAGGCGATGACGGCTTCATGCCGAACGACAGTCCAGAGCCCGTACAATCAAATGGCCAATCTGGACCTGATCACGGAACATCAACACCCAACTCTGTATCAGCAGCCTCACGTCGTCCGCGGCGCAGTATCCAACAGCCATCGAGATTGGTTTCAGATACACCCAGGAGCTCTGTTCGACAAAGCACTGGCTCAGAAGAGTATACGTCTGCGACTCTCGCTGTTAGGAGTCCGCCGGGTTCGCAACAACAAACACCAAGTTCCCAAGTACCGGTGCCTAAACCTGTAACTGCTCAGGGCCATATGCGCCCTCCTCAACAACCTACACCAACTACCTCTCCAGCAAACACGATGCAGAATTTTATCAAACCTCGCCCACAATCACATACAGCAGTGCCTCTTCCTCCAATCCCCGGTACTAAAAGTGCAACGCAACTCCAACGATCCAATAGCCAGCCATCGGCTCCAACCTCCGCTTCAAATTCTCAAAGCTCCGCAACTCCCCGCACACAACCCAGCTCTCAGCCATTGGCGTCGCCCCGCACCAGTGCTACCTCTCTGACTCCTCAGCAGCAATCAGGCACCTGGTCATCGGCATCTAATCCCGTGGCTCCTCAAGGGGCTTACAACCAATTGACGACTAGTCAGCAACCGACGCCTCATCACTTGGCTCCATCTCGGGGTAATAAGCGCCCGGCTGAATCATCACCAACAGCATCATATACGAGTTATACTCAAACGAACACCTCACGATCTGGAGCAAAGAGGCAAAGGTCATCTAATGCTCTACCGCATCGTCAGTCTCAATCGTCTAGAGCCATCAATTGGGACGCAGTTTTGGTGAGGATCTTCCCTTCTAAGTTCTAATCTTTCTATCATAATCTAACAATTTGTAGCCCTCTGGAGACGAGTTCAAAGAAAGTTTGAAAAATGCTTCCGATGCCATAAAGCCAGTTCTCCACAAGTTTGAAGAGCTATTAGCCGACATCGACGACGAACAACGCAGGCTCTCTACCGTTCAGAGCAGCCTTTTCCAGAAAAAGAACGATTACGCAAACGACCAAAAGAAAGCCCAAGACGCTCTCAAAGACGTTGAAAAGTCCACGGCCAACGAAAACACAACGCTCAGAGGTCTTGAGGAAGTTTACCAGCAGAACCCCGGGGATGCTGAGCTCCGCACCTTCATCAACAAGCGGAAACAGACTATTCTCGAGCACAAGGAGGTATATGTGATTGTCAAAAGCCAGCTTGACAAGAGCATCGCTGGGATAAACAAGACCGATCATGAAATTGCGCTTGTCACTAAGAGACTGGGACAGCTTGATGCTGAGAGAACAGAGGTTCTGAGAGAGAAGGAGGGTGTTGACAAGGCAGCGAAGCGGGTGACGATCATGTCGAAATTCATGGAACCTTCATGGCAGGCTACGCTGGATATGCTTCTCCAGTCTGTGGGCCCTGATGTTCTGGAGAAGGCTTTCTGAGAGGGATATTCATTGTTATGGGTACATTTCGAATGTTTAATACCTAGGGCAAAGGCTTTATCAAGCAGGGCGTTTTCTCGGATGGGATACCTTGTATGTTTATAGTATAGTGTAATCAAAATGCTTCAAACTTTCTATAACCACTAGGAACCGCACTGTTGTCAAGCTGTAAATGAATAAGGCAAAAGAAACTGTTTCAAAAGAGGGAAGCTACGTAAGCGGATGAACAGCACTACAGCAGTATGCTTATGAGTCTGGTAACTAGGTTTGCTGGTAGTTTTGGTGCCTGATGAGGAACTTTGTCCAAGAATCCTTTAGAATTCAGGGATTGCCCTCCCAGAACTATACCATAGCTAGGAGATATTTACGTGAGAAATTTTAATACTTTTATGATTCAAATAAGACGCCATCCTAGACAAACTGGTTTATGCTTAAGACATACTCTCCTTCTTTGACATCATCCTGCAAGAGGTAATGTGATGCTTCCCCGCACATCGGGCACTCATGGTAAGCCCAAGGCTGACAAACAGACGATACCAGATAGCCGAATGCTCTAATTACAAAGTTGCGCAACTGAAATGTTCATCACCATCTTTATTAAAGGGTGGGGCAGACTAAAAGTCAACCTTGAGTATAATGCCTTTCCAGCCGAAAGACTCAATTCTTGCTGGACCTCCAGTAGGTGCATATCAGCTGCGGCGAACCGGCTTGAGTGCCACCCTAGCAGCGTCTGGCGAGGACCGAAAGACTCTCTGTAAAAATAGTGCTTTTGAATTAAATTACGTTTAATACTAATCTCTTTGAAAATCTTCACATCGTGAGTGCGAGAGTACACTATTAGTCTATTCCGAGGTTCCGGGAGGATGATGAGGCGGGAAAGCCAATTCCCTGAGAACAATGATTGTCAGCGAGCCAATCTCATGAAGCAGTGATACTATCTCGTTGGAATCAGGTTATTACGCGGTGGAAGAGCCTAGGAAGTGCTGACTTCGACCTTTCGCAGCATTTTTTAGAAGGACATGCTATTCGGAGTCACCGATTCGTGGCAGGATGTTAGTTGCTTTTGACAGCATGGCTGACGCATGGAGCGTTAATTCGAAATTCGATGTTTTCTCAAATGGCTAATTCTGCAAACGGATGGGGGAAACCAAGGAGTAGTCCTCGTTTCTGCTTGGCGAAATCCGAGTCTGTTCACTGATTCCTTCATGTATATTGGGGGCTTTGGTGAGCTATTATATCATCTTACGTGAGCACACTGCGAAGTTTGCCTCATAGCTTTTCCAATAACATAAAGTCATTTAGAAGGGTATCCCAGCTCGCATTATTGATAGCAACCTCGTAGTCTCATGTTTGTTGAGGATCTCCCAGGAAAGCCAGTGGACCCCCACTGGACCAATATGTGCTATCCACTTCTTAGTATTATCATCTCTCTAATGGCAAGGACGCCGAGGCTATCCCAGGTGAAACAGGCATCGAGGAGAGGGTTATCTACACAAGCGCCACCACTCGTCGTGACGGGGATCTTCGAGTTTCCATTGAGGCTATCTTTGATACTTTTGATTAAGATCAACTGCCAGGGAGTCAAGGCCTGTGGGTTTCCCTATACCACCAGTGGATTGTCCAAGAGCATAACACTGCCTGTGGAACGACAATCTGCGTACTTGTGGATGTATAGCTTCGTTATGAGCCTCGCGAAGATGTAGTCAGAGCTCTGGGTCCACCTTGCGCCCATCTTGGGATCTTGATGCGTAGGCACGTGGGCGATTCGTTATTTGAACTGGTTTATCGGTCTAAATTTGGTGTAAAAATCGACAGTACTTTCCCATTTCCCGTAGAAGTCACAGTTGTTCTCGAGAGCCTTGTAAGTGTGAATGAAAATGAGAAGTTCGATACCAAAATCACGAGTCTTAATCCAGCGGGTATTATCCCATTCATCTAAACTAGTCTAATGCAATTCCATGTAGTCATTGACGGTGTTCCCTTTGTACCTCCGGATCGGCCTCCAGACTTGTTCAGCTGGCGTCATGGCACTCACGGTGTGATCGAGAGTTTCTTATCTTCAAGCTATAAAGGATCAGTGAACTGAATCAGTTGATAGATTTCGAATATCCCAAGGCCTAGCACTTCAACTATGATCTGAGTACAGTCCTCGCTTCTTTAGGCTGCCACATTTACGGCACCTTCTGCGTCTCCACTGACAATCATACTGTTAGCGTTTTGCAGTAAAGTACAATTTATGTTGGTAATAATTCATCGGTTATAAGCAAAAATCTTTCGTATCCTTTTCTTACTTGGAATACTCGCCGTTGTCCTCACCTCAGTTTTTTATTACCACGGTTATCACAAACTCATTTACGGGTGCGTCCCTTGCCTTTGTAGGCGTCAACGCTGGGCCATACCATCCTTCATTATCGTTTCCTTCTACTTGGAGTGAGGCCACTACTACCATCACACGCAACGCCAAACTAGTAGTGTAAGTTGTCATTGTGGTAAGTCATTGCTAAAATACTACTAGAAGTCACATTGCAAGCAGTTTCCGTCGAAGCTGTATCGCTGTAGTAGTGATCAAGATATATCAGAGTTCTATCTGTGAAATCAATACGGCGATGCATCTCTTTCTATCAAAACAGCGTCGTCAAGAGAGAAAGTAACAGAAGCACAAATCGTGCTCACATACACATTGGGCCCAGCATCAAGCTGAGCTTCATTCCAAGTGCAGCTAACAGCTCCCAAAGCCCATGTATTCAAAGGTCCCCCAAACGCGCCCGAACCAGCGTCGGATGGTCCTGCACCACATCCCAACCGCTGGACAGTACAAGCACCAGACGCTGTGGTCTTTTGAAAAATTGAAAAGCGATACTCTTTTCCGACGGTGATCTTAGAAGGGTCAATATCTTGTGTGACGGACCAGTCGTACGGTTGGATAAGCCTGCGCGTGAGTCCTGTAGGCGGCACTGAAGAATCGAAAACGCCGCACTGGAGTGATCCTGGGCGAGATGTATCGCTGTGAATTGATAGCCACCCGCGATTTGCGATCTTTTCTGTCTTCCAGGGCGCAAAGGTAGGGTCTTCAAAACCGGGGTTGCGAATTAAGTTGGTGGCTTGCTGCTTAACAGATGTCGTCGTGGCGGGTGCCTCACTAATTGATGTCTCAATTGAGGTTGTTGCTAAGGTCGTAGAGACTGAGGGCTCGTATAGCGTGGCGCTTTCGGCAATATTTGTTGTGTCAGAGGAGGTTATGGTTGACGATTCTGATTCTGTTTCTGTTTTTGTTTCTGTAACCGAAGCTGATGAGGGCACAGTTGTCGATGTGACAGACTCGGTCTCTACGGAAAGGATACTGGAAGACAAGGCCGTAAATGTGGCAGACTCTGTCGTTATGGAGGTTGTCGACAATATGTCTGTACTGGCCGTCTCAGCATCACCAGAGCTGGAGGCACTGGTAGAGGCAATAGAATTGGCAGTCGGAGAAGAAGGCTTGCATGGTGAGGACAATGTCAGCTCGCACAGCGCCAAGAGCTGAATGAATGGGTGCGTGAGTCTCATAACCACGATCTCGATGTCCTGGCGGGACCGCGATGACACCAGAAAAGAGAAGCCAGTGCAGAAGGTATCCAGGGAAGAATAGCGAGGAGCCAGGCGCAATTAAGCATAAGAGCTCGCGATAAATTACTCCGTAGCTTGAACAAAAAATTAGTACAGCTCCGCGGACCAAGTCTTCTTTCTTCTTACTGTTGGTAGCTGCTCATCGTCTAATGTAGAACTACTGAATGTGGCGTTACTGAATTGAACCTCGGACCAACGTGCACCCCTGGCTTTGTGGGCTTCCGCAGTGAGAAGATACAGGCTAGGGAGGAAAGAAAAAAGAAAACACAGGCCTTGACCCTAAGCAATAAAAATATTTAGGTAAATCTAGCCTAAGCTTAGGGGGTTCTTTGCTGAGTTTATTTTGATACCCTATATCTAGGTCCGGTGTTTTCTTGCTTCTCAAGGACAGGAAATAATTGTTCGGCCGTGCAGTTAAATCCTGACGGACATCTGATATTAATAAGCTCTTTGGTTCAGTGGATATGCAACCCAAACCCGTTATATCCTACCAAGTAACAGTTTAACCTAATCTGATGCCTCAGTTGCGACCAGAGAAGCATCATCAACCAGAAAAGTCAGAGCGTTGCACACTCCCGAGACCTGAACACTCGGCCCAGCATCTAGGGCAGCCTGATTCCACGAACAAGTGACCATTGTCAATATCCAGCCATTCGCCTGCATCGCACCCCAATTCGCCGAGTTAACGAAACCTGTTCCTGCGCCACATGCAATTGTTTGCGAGATGCAAAAGTTGGAGGCTGTGACTTTGGTATATACAGAAAAGCGATACTCTTTATCGACGACGATTAAAGATGGATCAATTTCCTGTCCGATGCCCATGTTGGCGAGGTTTTGTCCAGAGGCGCTGAATTGCCCTGCTTGGGTCGATGGGGGAATGCCTGACTCGCTGTCTATACTCAAGGTTCCGATGTTGTTGTATACGGTCCAAGGCGCGACGGTTGAGTCTTCAAACCCAGGATTGCTGATCAGATTGGTAGGTCCAGATGCGGCAGTGGTCGTGGTCGTGGTTTCAGCCTCGGCGCTGGAGGTCGCAACGGAAGTGGTGATGGTAGATGACTCTGTCTCGCTGGCCTCAGTGGTGCTTGCTGGCGCCGCGGAAATGACAGTCGAAGAAGAAGGCTTGCATGGCGATGCTGACGCGACTTGACACAGCGCCAAAAGCTGAAGAACTGAAGATGTGAATTTCATGATAACGGTAATGACAGTATGGCTGTTGCGAAAAGAGAGAACAAGGCGTCACGATGCTCGTGGTAATGGAGAAACATGGCAATTAAGCCAATTTACTGAAACCCAAATAGCTCGGTCTTGGTGTTGCCAAACTATTGAATGTGGCGTCGCTGGGACCAATAATCTCCCCTGTATTCTCGAGATTAGTGGGGTTGTGGAAATGAGATTCAGGGCTGTCGGTTCAGCTGCATGTTTCCTTATCGATTCGCATTTCAGACTTGCTTTATCCTTTATATGCAGTTTTCTATTGTTAGATTCTCATTAGAAGATTTATGTATACATCAAAAGTTTAAAAGTTTAAAAAAAAAAAAAAACCACGATATCATGTTTTACCGGTTTCTTTTGGTAAATACTATCATTTGATCATGGCCGTCTGCAGCTATAGAACACAGTAATCGACTACAAAGATCTCACATTAAAGAACAGCCTCTTTTTACTCCTTCAATTTCGTAAACTTGATCAGGCATTTAGATTCCTAGAAATAGTCAGTCGCACACCACGACAACCAGAATGAAGAGAAGGCTAACCTGAACCTTGGGGAATCGATCATCGTAGAAAGTCTCGACACGAGCTGTAATGGCAGGTGTAGTGTCCTCGAACCCTGGAGCGATTGTCGTTCTATACTGTCGGTACATGGTAGCTGTGAGTGTTGTCATCTCAGCCATAGCAAGACTATTCCGTGTTAGTAGTCAAGACTTGACGACCCTGCATGGAGAGAAGCAACTTACTGCATGCCAATGCACATCCGCCCTCCACTTGAGAATCCCCAGAACCATCGGTTCAGCTCCGCTGCATCAGATCCAAGCCATCGATCAGGGTTGAAGACCAAGGGATCCTTGAAAACCGACTCGTTGCGATGCATGATCCAAGGCGACATGCCGACAACAGTATTACCAGGAATGGTATATCCATCAATAACCGAATCAATGTCCATCGAACGAGGTTCGGTGCTTGGTAACGGAGCATAGAGTCGTAGAGTCTCCTTGATGACGGCGTTGATATATGTGCATCGATCACTTGCTTCGGCTCTCGGATTGCCCCATTGGTTCAGTCCATCGCCTGAGATGGCCATGACTTCTTCTCGCAGCTTCTCCTGATACTTCTCATTTCCTGGAAGTGAGAGCGCCCAAACAAGGAACATTAGGGTGTCGCTAGTGGTGTCGATGCCAGCGAGGAAGTGGTCAGCGCATTCGGATGCCATCTGCAAATCGCGGAGTCCACCAGGTTTCTGAGATTCATGATGTTGCCAGAGATTTTCCACAATCGAGACATGTTCATCTGCCATCTGTGTCAGCTGGCTGTATACAGAAGCCATAAACACCACTTACCCTCTGAATGAGTGATCTTCTCCACATCAGCTCGGAAAGCCTCAAATGCCCGCAGAGCATATCCCCGGATACCAGTGTATGTAGTAGGCTGCTGCATCGGAAGAACGGGCTTGACAAGTTGACCCATCAATCCTGATTGACGATACAGCCATTGAGTCAAAGTCTTCAGATGCAAGATAGACCAAGAAAGCCTTCGACGAGAGGGATGCAGAATATCGGCGATAAGTTCCCGATGAATCTTTGAGCCTCGAATCGCTGCAGTCTGGCCATACTTTCCGTAGACAAAAGCGGTGATGTTGTCCAGCGAGTAATAATGCAGAGTGCTGAAAATCTCACTGACGTTCTCAGGTTCAGCTTCAATCAGATCCAAGTACTGACGAACCCTCCTCTCGACCATTTTCGCGGTCGGCGGCTTGAGAACAACGGACTTGGAGTAAGCGTGCGATAGCAACTTCTTCCTATCACCGTGTTCCTTGGGAGAATGAAATGTGAACAGGTTCTGCTCGCCATAGACATCAAACATGCGATAGAAATTGGTTCGGCCATATCGGCTTCCGGGTCCGTAGATGGATCGCAGTGCTGAGAGGCTGTTGAACGAGACCTCATGAGGACCGATGCGCACGACTGGTCCGTATTGTTGATGGAGTTTAAAAATGGTGCGAGTCCGCGTTCCTTTCCAATCCTCGTAAGCGAGACGCCATTTTGTAGCGGCGAAGGACTTGGGGCCGGGGACGTGGCGAAGAGGGCTGAGGATGAGGGGATCGAGAAAGATGTGCTTGATGAAGAGCACGACAGCGACTACAGCTGCCACAATCGGGAGGATGGCCATATTACTGTCTGTAGCAACAGTAAAGGAAGAATTATTTGTCGGTACGGAACCAAGCAAATGATGTACGTTAGATATCAAGGTTCTTTAAGCATCACGCAACTGGTTAATCAAATCCTGGTCGGTCCGTCAAATCGTTAGCGAATGTGATGGATGCCCCGCACACGATGGAACTTGTTGCGCCAGGGCGTAGACTTGAGAGCAAGGGCGCGCCTTTTTCTACCTACAAACAGATCATCTGAGCAACCGGCAGATAAAGACCGCAGTGGATCTGATAGACAACTTGGCACTGGACTCAATGTTTATCAGGGCGGAGAAAGATCATGATTGCCGGTGCACGGAGGCCTTGGACCGACGGGGCTCGGCAATTGAGGCCGTTGCCGGGGACTAGACTTGATGCAGGTCATGGAAACTGGAGAAGATACTAACTGAACCAATTAGACATCAGACATTCCAAAGATTGGCTTATCTGATAAGGGCTACATGATATGCCCCGCGAAGGGATGGCCGATTGATCATAGTCAGATAAACAATCGGACACATCTACGAGGGTGAATTGATTGCCCTTGAGCGTGAGTGTCAGCCATTCAAGCGTGAGTATCTATACAGATTCTGAAACGGATCCAAGCAACGTGAGCTAAAGGAACGCAGATGAGGATCGTGGTCTTAAGAGATGGCACAAAACGGGTTTCGTTCCAGACGACATCTGTAGTCTGTAGAATAGAGACTACTTAAGTGTGACTTGAGGTCAATGAAATACTACTCAAATATTGCCTCAATTTCCAGATGGTAAAAACGGAAAGCTCGGTGTTCTCGTACCCTTATTGGTGAGTTTATGATAAGTCTTTACAAAGCAGATTTGTATTCGCCAAACTGTCTGCTTACCAACTACTTTGAACCGCGTATACCATCTACGCAGTTCCAGACTGATGACTGAGGGTACTTGTCCGATAGACGCTCCTCCTCATCACGACGTAGCTCTAAGGCTGGGTTCGCCTGCGCTTAGCATGCGTTGTGTCTGCCGTAGAGTGTACCCGCCTGCAAAGATCATTCTTTTTTGTGATTTGGAACTCCAAGCCAGCCATCTTATGCTCAACTCAGCCATATTAGTGCGATCAAAAAGCCTCGGTATTATGGGCGGCTGGGTGGAAAGAGAAACAGTATTGTGCTAGCAATGCTATTAAGAATCAGACATGAAAACAGAATCCAAAAATGCCGCTCAAATCAAGGCCACCGCGCTACAAGAGCCGTTGTACTTGAGAGGCTCATGTTGATGCTCCTTCCATCCTCTCAACATCTTGCGAACAGCCCCAGCGGTGTACATCAAGAATGTCACCAGACCAACCACGCTATAACCAATAATGAGCTTCATGGATGCACCAGCAAGCTGCAAGCCGAGCCCACCGTTGACAATTCCAAGGATCATTAGAGCTCTCCCGTACCAGATGTGAGCGTGGCTGATGCCTGTTCGGCGCTGATGCTGGACAAAGTTCCTGTGATGCAGCCATCCCAAGATTGGCTGCACGGCTATCAAACCGCAGACGACCGTGCCGATGATGACATGAGTAGCGTTGAACCACTGAAAAATAGTTAGTGAATACTTCAAGAAGATAGGCTTGGCTAATTACATCGCCGCTACGGTCAGCAGCCAACTTGCCGGTAACGAATCCAGCCCACATGCCGATAAAGACGATCATCTGCCACGTTGCGTGGATGAACCATTTTCCGATTATAGGCATCAACAGTGATCCCAGCGGGTAGCCCAATAGAAAGACCACCGACATGATGATACCGTGGATGGTGCTGGTATTGCCTTCTCTCCCGCCACCAGACGCTGCACCACTCGGTATAGCAGTCGTCATGTGAATGAAGGGGTTACTGTTGGAGTTCACAACAGCCGAGGAGAAGTCAACTGAGAAGCTGTTGTGTCCGTCATGTTTTTCAATATCAGCATCGATGTCGGTCGTATGCAAAGAACTTCCAGTCTTCCAAGCACTGATCCAATGGTTGGATCCCTTGAAACGCATATTTCCGAGATCGCCACAATGGATGTTGGCAACCATCGTCTTGTTCACGACACCACTGCCCTCGATGAGTCTCACAGAGCGCATGCGGCTATGTTCAGGCATCTCATGGCCATGGCCCATCCTCGTGCTGAGGGTGACGTTGCCAGTACCGTCTTGGTAGATGACGAACATGGTGGAGCCACTCATCTTATCACCTGTGCCGAGACCGACCCATTGGTATTCAACAGGGGCTTGAATACGGATGAACAAGTTGCCAGAGCTGGACGAGGCTGTTGAGGATGGAACGGCCCAGGTGTAGCATATCTTATTGGCTTTGCCGTTGGGGATGCTGAGGAACATACAGCGACTAGTTAAAGACTGTTAAGAAGATGCTGTTTTTCTTGTATTGGTTCTTATTACCTACAAAGTGCTAAGGCCGCTGCCATAGTAATGCTTGTAAGAGACTTCATATTGCCGAATCGTGGGCCACTGATACTATGACTTGGCATCTGTGTGAAATGGCTGACAGAGAGGGCAATTCATTAGATCTTCAGTTCGTCTCCTGGATCAAGTGGCTTCTTATGCAAGATTGTTGCTCAAGTCAGTTTCAGCCTAAGCAAATGATAATCCGGTAGCTTCCAAGCCACTTAGCCCAGTAAGAGTAATCTCCCCCGAGAGCTAACGTACTACAAAAATAGGTTCAACCCAAGCTCCTTTGCTCTTCCAATCAAGAGGACAGCTGGCCTCCCTAGATCTCGGTAGGGCTTACTCGACTGGATGATTGCTGCCGGCCGGGTAAGATGCCGAACCTTGAGGCAGGGCAATGTCAGCATCCGTCGAAACGGTCAAGGCTCATTCTCAGCTTCTGTCTGTGTGCCAGCCGCATTTCTTTGGGATCTCCGATCCTCACTATTCAATTCTAACTTATTGTTCTCAACTCTGCAGCAAAGTCATTATGTTCATGGGGTGGCTGGTCTCAAAAAAGATCTCTGAAGGCGGCGGAGTAACCTGTTACACTGAATTAAGGCCTGGCAGTGATTGAGTTTCCGGCCATGGACATCAGCGAATGATGCTCATCGCTCGCAATCTAGACAGACCGTAAGCACTGTATTCCGAACTCGCGCTTGACAAGCTTTATGCCGTGGACACCTCCAAAGCAATTGGGCAAAGGCTATTAGGATCTTCGGGCTCAAGCTGAAAACACGGTCGGGGAACTTTTAAACACAGCCCAGTTTCAGCAGCCAATTGGGAGAGGTGTCACATTATTGTACTTTGTAGTGAATAGAGGCCTTTCGGAATCGGCTGCTGCTCGTCAAGATTGAAGATTACATACAGCGGCATTCCCCTGGCACGTTATGCCGATAATTTATGGGAGGACGAGGGGCCATTGCAAAGACGGTCTCTCCCATCACTTGACATGCAGAACATCAAAATGGGGAATGGGCACAGAAATGCCATGTCGCTTGGGCTCGGGAAATTCCGAGAGGTCGGTGGTGGAGAGAGACGGTGTAAAGTCTATATCACCAACGATAGCACAGTGGAAGAAGGCAAGTGACTCATTTTCTGATGAATTTAGAAGATGTTCCATTTCTCGAAGGTCGGAGCAGAAAGAATTTACGTCTACCAGGTTCCCCGTCCGTGGTGGTCGCACAACTATTCTAAGGCCGCCACATAAATCCAGGATGCTTCCAATCCATAACACGAATCTCGGCATCCGTCTTCCCAGCCAGAGCCTGGCCGACCTCAATCGCAGCTCTTCTTCTATTATCCCAAGTCATGTAAACTTGTAGTACGATGGTAAGAAGGAAGATAGACGAGCACGCGCCGAGGTTGAGGCCATTGCCGATTGGATAGTTTGGTCCATCGAAGGGCAAAAAGCACCATGTCGAGATCAATCCTCCCACGTTACCAAGCATGACGTTCAGACCGATTCCTGAAGCGCGCGCTGTGTCGCTGACTAAGTTGGCTGATACTTGAGCATTGGATAGAGCACCGTTGGCAAAGGTGCCTGCGCAGATGAGGAATGTGCCAGCGTAGCGGACATAAGCTGAGATGAGTGAGTTAGTGGACCAGAATGAAGTGGGCTTTGAACTTACGGTTCGTAGTGCTGAGGAACATGATGTATCCCGCGATGACAGGAAGCTGTGACAAGTTGATAAAGATATTTCTCTTATCAATGCGAGTCGACAAGAAGCTCATGGTGACGGTGCAGAAGGTACCGACGATATAAGGCGGCACAGTACGCAATTGCTGTTGAACGACTGAATGATTGGGGTAGATTGTCCTCACAATGGTAGGTGCGAAGAAAGCAAGGCCCTGCACGGTGATGTTGGTGAACAGGAAGATGGTGGAAGTTCCGATGGTAACAGGCGAGCTGATACCCCGACGCGCCAGTTTCCAGGAGAACTTCTCAAGGACTTCGGTGGCACCAACACGCTCAGACTTAATGCGCGCAATAGCTAGGTCCTTCTCCTCTTCTGACAACCATCGCGCAGTGCTAGGCCGATCCGTCATGGTAAAGAAGGCAATGAGCGCCAGTCCAATAGTGCAGATACCTTCAATAGCAAAGATCATTCGCCATCTTGTCAATGAACCAAAGTGATCTAGCTTCAGAATACCAGAGGCCAGAAGACCGCCAAACGCTCCGCCGAAGGAACCCATGGCGACGTATATAGCCAAGCGGAACGCAAGTTCGCTGCGTCTATACCAGCGGCTGAGGTAGTATGCGATACCAGGCAACATGCCTGCTTCGAAGATACCGAGGATGAAGCGCACGGCACAAGCTTGGCCCATTGTGTGAACGAAAGCGGTTCCGAGAGAAGCGACACCGAAAGCTACAGAGGTTGCGGGGATGAACCAGCCGGGTCCTATCCATTTGCAGACCATGTTAAGGGGGAGTTCGAAGACAATGTAAGACTAACAACCAGATCTATGTCAGGGTGGCGCTTCAGTAGATAAGGGGTAGTACGTACGATGTAGAAGACTGTGAGCAAAATGTTGTAGTCATAACCGACAAGACCGAGATCTTCCTCGAGTCCGGCCAACCGAGCATTGCCAATATTGGCACGGTCGACGAAGCACATCAAGTACAAGATAGTGACTGATGGCATGATATACCAGTCCAGCTTACGACGAAGCTTCTTCTCAGCCTCCACGTCGAAAGTTGCAATGGGATTGCCATGCCTAACAACGTCAACGGGGCTCAAACAAAGGGGCAGTCCACTTACTCGTCAGTGGCAAGATGTCCTCTCGCAGCAGCATCATGAGCATCAGCATGCTCAAATTCTTTGCTCCAAGGCTCCTTTCCATTGCCCCTCTCTGCGTCAGAATCTCTTGAAGTCATGATGATATACAGATTCGCAGATGTCCTGAAGATGACTGTGACAACAAGAACAGCTGTCGATCAGGGAGAAGAGAGCCGTTTAATACTGGCTCTGGTAAGCACCATGTCCAATCTTGAGCGAGCCGAGAATGCATGCCAAGAGTGAGGGGGAGTCGATAGTGCATCGGATGACGGACCGAACAGTGTCGGATACCGGGTTGAGCTATGATTCTGGACGAAAAGAGTAATCAGTAACAATCTAGGGAGGAAATTGACCAGTAGGAATAGTTCTATTTAGCATGGGTAGCAAAAGATAAGCTTAACCATGGGGGGAGAATCTGGGGAATCAGACTGTGGGGGAGACCCGCTGGCGGCTAAGGGATCATCACCGTTGCTGCACTTGAAGGGGTATATCCGGTGATTGACCTTGTCGCTCAAATAACCCGTGGTTTGTCGCCTTTTATCTGACAAATCTCTTGTATCTTCTCTATACTACCATGAGATACAAAGATTGTGTGATTCCGCAGCGGTCATATCTGCTCGGCACCCACAGTCAAGGATCTCCGAGCATCCAGAGATAGACACTCGGTTCCGAGCACCACGAAGATATTTAGATATGATCGAGCCTGCCATAACATTCCTTTGCCAAATAATTCCAGCGATAAAATAGAGATGGTAATAATGTACTGTACTAGGCTGATGTCGGTGCTTCCCAACGTGTTCCCTCGCTCCAAATGATGAGACGCGTCGGTCTGCCTTCTGGACCACCATGTCTGGACGCGTTAGATAGTTCAGTACTGAATACAATGGTTTCAAAGCCCCAGTCTCTAGTCTTACAAGATCACATCCGTAAACCTGAATTACGACACGATCATATGTTGATGTTGTCAAGCAGTCAAAGCGCGTCTACCACGCGTTGAACTAATTTTGTTGTGACGCCTTCCAAGTACGAATCATTTGACAGTCACTCTTCAACACACATTGACGTTCTATGGATTTTTTATTATACCAGATTGACAGCGTAAATTCATTGTCTCTTTATATATGCTGTTAACTCATCGCGTCGCGTTGAGTTGGAGGATAGAATTGGTACGGCTCGGCAATCCAGCCAACACTTCCTATCTACGATGAACCGATTTTGATATACTTTTACGAGTGACTAAACTTGACATTGTCTTCATCCAGATGTCTAGATGGCTATGGCCTTTCGTTGGAGCCGTAGACGATGTGCATCTGGACCTTAAACTTGTGTAACTACTTCTGTCCTTAGGCTACTCTTTTCATGGTTTGCTCGTGCCTCATGTCTTCCTATCATTCCCGCATAACTTTTATACAATTTTCTTTATCAATTTGGCAAGACAATATTAGTGATGCTATTACTCCAACAGCAAGTCCCAGATAAGGTCTAAATAGCCTCAGTTCGGGATCTCAAGTGTACGAAAATTCAATAGTGCAGGGTAATCAAACTCCCTCTTTCAGATTTGGAGAAATCCAGAACTTGGTAGCGTACGTATCGGTACCCCAAGCGCACACTAATTCAAGGCACTATTGAAGTACCCATACTTGCTCCTCCAAGTTTTCGTGACCCACTGGAATGTAGTAGTAGTAGTAGTATTTATTACGCCCGGGAGAA
>JAAOAW010000205.1:0-52928 GCA_013186925.1 Fusarium succisae | reverse complement strand
TTGTGGCTAGTTCCGAAGGTTATATGAACCCTTTTTAAAGGACGTACTACGAAGAAATTGCATAAAGAACTTCTCTGTGAAGTTCATTTATAAGCCCTACATTACAAGCTTGACTTAATTCTCCGGCAGGGGGCTAAATATCAATTTTATATGGCCACTTAAGGAGCTGAGTTTTGCATAGGGGTAGACTTGAATTCCCAAAGTTCCGACTGGACTTTGATTACACGTCAACCGCATCACGATACGACACGTAAAGTGTTAGATCGACATCGTCTGCAAATGCGGACTGTAACCATGAATTCAATATCTCTCAGACTGAACGTTTCGACGGGCCCTGAATCAACCTAACATGAGTAGCAAGGAGAGAAGTACTGACACACTCACTACTATAAGTTTATAGCTAGATAGCAGCCAGTGACACTCTATCTATCGAAGTTTCTGATGGAATGTTCAGCAAGGGTCAAACAGGCTAGAATGTTTTAATTCTAGCATAATCGGCCCCACAGGCATATTATAAAAAAGAAAAAAGTGCATTGATCTCAATTATGTCTAATGCTCCGTCTTACAATCCTTCGCTATGTGGCCGCTTGCACCGCATGCATAACAGAGTCCACTTTGTTTCCGTTTATCGTGCAAGTAATTGTCAATAGTCGTCGCTTTCCTCGCCATATCTTCCAGTTCTCCATCCTCATATATAGCCTTTTGGATCTCTTCTTTCAGCCCCAGAAAAAATCGTGCAGCCAAATAAGTTTCCTTTGTCGTTTTGCTTAAAAGTCTGAGAAACTTGGTGCTGTAATTTCTGGCGCTCCCGGTTTGTTTCAGGCGTAAGAGTTCGATAGTAGCCTTCATATCTCCTTGAGTTGCGGACATTTTCTGATTCCTAGTTAGTTTAATTTGTCAAGTCTTGGTATGGACATGATTACAAAAAGTAGAGAGAGTAACTGGGACTCCTATGGAAACTCATTTATAGGTAAAAAGAAATCCTTTGCTAGTGACTGCCGGAACCAAAATTGATGATTAGAGCACCAGAATAGAATTATCCCGTCAGTATCACGTGATGCAGCTGGCTTCCACGTCACGTTCAAGTAGTATCCCAGTCGTTCGAGTCTTCTGAGACTCTGGAACCTGGACTGGACATCATTAGTCCATAGAATAGTTGATTTTCCTCAAGTATTCTTGCTCAAAACGCGGTGCGTTTTGTCTTTGAAACCAATCAGAGCCTTTAGATTTCTACACCCAATTAGGTGCTCAAAACGGAGCGCGTTTTTATCTATCGACTCTAGTAGGCAAATTCGAATTGGGGTCCAAAGCCAACAGCACATTATTGTTGGCAGATTGCGTAGGGCGTAATGCTGAGCGTTGTCGAAGTGTCACGTCTCTTAATGGTAGACTCAATGCGTGTTAGGCTTGATCAATGTAAAGGAGTTTTATTGATAGCTGGTGAGCTTGAATCTATGAATGTGCAAATGAATGTGTTCTATATACTCGAGGTCCCTGGAAGGACCGATGGTCTATTGGGTTCGGTCCTTATCTTATCGGTGGACCGAAGGGTTTCGAAGATCGGTCCAACGTGATGTAGTGAATTAAGTCCTGTGATTGGAGAAAAATAATGGGGTACACTTGACGTAACCACTAGGGTCGTAACAAGAAGGATTATAGTAAAAAAAATCTTTAAGTTCTATAGTAAAAGTTAGTTATATTCTATTAGCCTTTTAATAGTATTATTTTTTAAAAATCATTAGAGGAAACCTTAAATTAAAATTACAGTACAGAGAGTAGATATGTTACGACCCTAGCGGTTACGTCACGTGTGAAGCGGTGCCCCCACAACTTTCAACCAATACAACCACAACGTCCAGGAACGACCCTAAGGTCTTACCCAAGACGCTGTTAGCAGGTTTATCCCTAATCTTATCGCAAACCTTCTCAATAAGAGGGCGAACTCTTTGATTGAGGATGTCAAGATCGGCCTTACGGATAAAGGCCGAATACCAAACGTGGATCATACAATCGATTGTTTCATCTTGGCTTTCGCTTGTAAGCGCTACGAGGAGTATTATGGTATTCCGTGCTACTATATCGAGATCTCGGTCGTTCATTGTGATGTTAATGGGCTGATTATAGCTTGCAGGAAGCTGAGCCATTGTCTTGACAAGATTTCGCAAGTCGCCAGAGGCTATAAAGTAACAAATAATGTCAGTCCCTAGTCTAGAGTACCGTATGATCGGTCAAAGCAAGTACCCGCAAACAACAGGCTCAATTGGCCTTGATAGTTATCTCCTTCATTTGAGTCAAGACGAAGGACGTCAAGAGCCGGAACATTCCCCCATAGGTACTTCTTGCCTCCAAAAGTGACGCCTACCCTCCTCTGATGAATGCGGGAGTTCTGTTACTAAGGGCCCAATTTGGAGTCCAAGTTGCTTTACTCAGGGCTGATTTGCAATCGGCTTTGTGAAAAGGCCAGTGAGCTTTTTGGCAGTCTGGACTGCAATACTGCGAGGAAGAATATATTGGCAATAACCCGAAGAACTCTTGGAGGGCGATTTAGTTTGTTTGTCACCTACAACGACGAGACAGCAATTTTTGCAGCTAGCCTTTCCGGCGTCCTGGCAACTGGTCCCATCTGGGTTGCAGTTCGCGCAGGGCAGCAATAGAGTGGACATGATGGGCTTGGATAACAACTCGTGACAGTTAGAAAATGGGATTTTTGAATCAGTATTCTGTTAGAAAAGGCTGTGGGAAATTGAGAAGCAGAGAAAGGTAAGAGTGGCATTTCGTCAGGGCCCTGTCCCCCTCTGTATTCTTTTGTATGGCCGACCGGCCTCCCTATTGATGGCCTAATTGTCACGCGACATATGGTTTAAGGTAACAATCACTTAGCTTTAACAAGCATATCGACATAAATGGGATTTAGTGTACTACTCTGCTTTCCATCCAATGCTATCTTGCTTTGTTTGACCTCTTCATTGACGCCAAACGGCCCCATATTCTAGACAGAAGCAGCATATATCCCATCAAATTCATATCAAGCCCACAACTGGCATCGCCCTACTCAATGGTTTTCTGCCAGCCCAATACCTGGGAAAGCCCCGTTTGCTTTTGAAATTACTGCAAATATGTCTCGGAGAGCGGTGAAGAAGGATGGCGAGAGAAGAATGTATTTGGCTGCTGACACTAGACAGTGGTAGCATCATATGTCTCACGCCACAGTCAATTGAATCCAATAGGCTGACTCTGTTCTCAGAAGGGATGGGTAAAGATAAACCACTACAGTCTGCAACATCAGGGACGTATATCATCTTCTCTTACCGATCAGATGATACAGCGGGGTACCAGCATTATCGTTACATATCTCCTGGACGAAGTGCCCGAGTTTCTTGAACTAGCTGAGCTACGAAGACAGGTGAGGATATTAAGGGGTTCCGGATATTGTGGATTGATGCTAACTCGATATAGGGATGGGAGAATCCTGCGGGCGATCGCCACTTCCATAAACAACGTCGTGCGGCAGACAAGACGGATAAGCAAACATCGAAATATCACTACCGTCTTATGCAAAGAATCGGCAAAGAGATTCACAATACCACTACGGGTCTTGCCACGAAGACGGTTCCGGGAACTATCCTCGATATGTGTGTCGCTCCCGGAGCCGGAGGCTTTCTCGCAACCACCAAGAGACTAAATCCTGGAGCCGAGGTCCTGGGATTCAGCCTACCTCCTTCCGATGGAGGATATAGTGTTCTTCTGCCTGAAGACACACAGAGTTCCGTGACGTTCCTAGATATCACCATGCTCGCTGCAGACATGGGCGTCACAACTCTTCCAGAAGACCACCCAGATATTGGGAAGTTCCTGCCCCGTCAATTCAAAGAAACTCAGCTCTTCGAGCTAGTCAGGGTGTTTTGGCGCTGGAGCGATAGAGTAGTCTATATGTTGAATAAGCAACTCGACCGACAGAAACATGCGCGAGGTTCATGCTTGACTTTGCTCTCATACCATGATTGGGTTATAACTATATATGAAGGAGGTAGCGCAGGGCTCACAAGGTAACAAATAGTACAGTTATGATAATGATGCAAATCTTTGTAGCAGTCCAACATCCCCTCATTTTCATGTTAGTACATCGTAATCCCATTTATATCTGCCAGGGAACGCTGTCGGACGCAAAGGTGGTTCGGCCTGTACTGCAGGAGGCTGGCCATGTGGGGGAGCCGGAATTATTGCTCCTTTCGATATCAGACGTGAAACCTGTAAATGCGACCAGATGGTGGCCATTGGCTGGATTTGAGTACAAATGAATTGACCCACTTGTTGGTTGAACCGTGCATGATAATGAGACATTGCCTAGTTGGTACAATTGAGACCAACTAATTATTGAAACATGGTGTAGTCCTACGATAATGAGGCCAGCCGGAAGCGGGGCATCAATCGTATCCTGCAGTTGCAATAGGTAGAAACCCGATGGTATAATGCATTGCACTTTGTTAGTGTACGCAATCAATGGTCACAACAAGGTTCCACGTCATTCGAACTGTGCTCGTACCGATAGAAGCGTGCGGGAGGCCTACCCTAACGACCGAATACTATTTACAAACGACTCTTATTCCGTAAACCATACAAAGTATCTTAGATCTCGCATTTTTCCGAGCTTGATCTGATGATCATGGTCGCCAAAAGAGCTGTCCCTTTTTCTGCAAAATTGTTACATTCTTAGACATGGCTATTCTGTATGAAAATATTGATCCTGACGGAGATACTTTGATCATCATCTCTTACCCTTCCGAGGCCTCCCAGGGCGCAGGTGAACCAGCGCCTGTTAGTGAAGAAATAGCAGTCGCTGAACCGGAGGTTGCTGATGAACCATTGGCTATCGAGGATACAGAATCTGTCGATTACCACGCCATATCTTCTGAGATTGGTGAGCCTACTCCTTGCCTTGAATCTGCAGAAGGAGGTTTGGGACACTCTCTCATATAAGCAGGAAAGAACTAACTCATGTTCCTTTTTGACTTTAGTACAAGAATCTTCAACCGAACTCAGGTTGAAGGTGTCCAAAAAGCACCTTACGGTAGCAGCACGGCGTGCTAGAATAATGTTTGAAGGAGAATATCGTAAGACTCAGAAATCGAAAGTCAATGGTTTTTATCACTGGCCTATCCAGCCATTATTTGATTCCGAAGCTGTCAAAATTGTTATGAAGATTATCCACGCGCAAACTCAAGATTTACCCAATGAGGTCACGCTTAAGATAATAGTCTTGATAGCTAAAGTCGTCGATGACTTGCAATGCCACGAAGCTCTATCCTTTTTTGTCAAGGCATAGATAGGTCGTTTATTCTGGCCAATTCCAATCAGTATGTGTAACAAGGTAGTTCAATGGATCTTCATTGCATCGGTATTTGGTTTGGATGAAAAGTTTAAGGAGGCGACAAGAGTGGCAGTAATGCATAGCACAGGTCCCATAGATAGCCTGGGACTTCCTATGCGTCCGGATATTCTTGGTATGTTCACCATCTTTCAGCAAGTCTAGTACTGACCAGATTAGATAAAATCGAGAAAAAGAGGCAAGAAACTCTTGAAGAGCTAACCGACCAATTGCACGGTGTGCTGGACAACTTATGCTCTGGTCGCGCTTGTCATGTCTTCGCATGTAGGTCTATGATGCTTGGTGCATTGACCCAAGATATGCATAAGAAGGGTTTGGGCTCTCCCCGTCCAGCAAGGCCTTTCAACAACATGAGTTTGTTCTCGACACTGGAGACTGTGCGACAACTTGAATCACCAACGTTGTATCTCTCACTGGAAGATGATCCAGGCAGTATGCACGATCCATCTTATGGAAAGACAAAAGATGTTTCTATACGGCTTGAAAACCACTCTGCTTCCTCAGTTTGGAAGAAGAAGCATCGCAAAGAGCTTCTAAAGCAGGCGGAAAACGCAGCATCAAGTCATATCCCCAAAGTCACGGCTCACCTATGTTGCTTGCAAGATATTCTAAAGCCTGGGGTCGATGGCTTGGAAGCCAGGGTGGATGGCCTAAGTTTGGATCATTGATTTAAAGACATGGCTCTGGGATCAGCGTTTGATCCAACTGAGGAAAGAAAACTAAGAAGAGTAGTTAGTTGTATTACAAAAGGTCAAGAATAAGCATAATCCTATCTACAATTTTTCATTATAAACAATTACAGAAATACTTTGAAAGTATAAATGTTTCATTCAGGCGCTCTGTTATCTGTCCAGGGCGGATGTACTTGACTTGATGGGCGTGCTACGAAAGGTTGCCTCGGCACA
Source organism: Fusarium succisae (assembly GCA_013186925.1). Taxonomy (NCBI): domain Eukaryota; kingdom Fungi; phylum Ascomycota; class Sordariomycetes; order Hypocreales; family Nectriaceae; genus Fusarium; species Fusarium succisae. The sequence goes on along the minus strand of JAAOAW010000205.1, from coordinate 46,637 downwards.
CCATGCTTCCGTCACGGCCATGTAAGAACAAAGCCTGCGACACAGACTAGGATGCAGTTTCTAATGAACCCCCTTGGGTCCATATCAGCGCAAAGTTGTGTGCTTTCAATGGTGTTAGCTACGGACAGTAGTGTTCAAGAATGGCCCAGGTTTTTTTCTATGACCTCATACTAACCAAGTGGAGCCAGACAGAAACTCGGTGTCTATTCATACATAATTCTAGGGGCTCGTGATGGAGCCAACTTCTGTTTGGCCACGGTTCTAATGAGTAGTAAGCCAGAAATAATGGTACCAAATCCATTCTTAAAATTCTCGAATGTGTTTATTTACTATCTAGGAAGTGATATAAAACTGCCTTCTCGACGACGATTTTGGCAAACATCCATGAAAGCGAGTTTGGTGTCTTTGCAAAAGATCTCGTCTCGCAAAGGTCTCGTCCGGGCATTTGGAACAATTGTACCACTGCCTATTCTTTTTTGACAGATGAGTCTTCAAGTGCCTCCTCAAATCTCTTTCAAGATATATATTGTCATCGCCGCATAGCGGACAGGGAATAAGAGCTCCTGAAGGATATGCATCGAAGCTTTAATCAAGATTAGGGATTATAGTACATTAATTTCGTAATGAGTCACTTACTTTATGTAGGGTAGTTCTTCTATCGGATTGTACGTCTGGTGTCCAGTTTGAAATACCACTCGGGTACTGACTGCCTCACTCTCTGCAGTAGTGAAAGGCTGGGAGACTGGGTGTTGTATTTGAGATTGTTGATCATATGTATTGAGCTGATACATATTTGGCATTTCCGTATATGAAGGCATGTTGGCAGAATGACTGGGTTGGTGCGAAAAGAGAGAAAAGGTTGCTGTCTCATCAAAAGGATTGGGGGAGATGTAATGGCCTCAACCGGCTAAAGTACCTTGCCCATCCCCTTCATGTGGTACCACCAAATTCTCTTGATTGTACGCGTCAGTGCTAGATCTGAACCCAGCAGGTGCCTGCATAGAGCTAGAGGAAACGGTAACGTCGGGGAGACTATCGTTGTCGACGTTTCCAGCGGCCCTAGCTACTTCGGCACAAAGTCGTACCGTATCAACCGTCTCTTTCTCATCGTGAGTCAATTCAAAATTGCCGTACTCGACGTTGAAGTTGTCGAAGTCGGTATCTGTTAGGTCGCCGTTAATTCCTTCCACCAATATGGGAGAACTTTCAATGGAGGGAAGTATCGGCATACATTGCTGGTCAAATGCCATAGGAAACACACGTGACTGTTCTTGGGAGGCCCTTCTCCAATAACCTGGTGAAGTACTGAAATCTAAGCAAGTGTGTGCCTGAAATGAAGCAAACTAATGAGTTAGAAGTGAGGACCAGGCAGGTCTTTGGCAAGAATTAATACTTTTTTTGTTTTTAGATCACTGAATCTATCTCAGCTATCCTAGTATTTGAAACGGAGTTGAGCTGGCTCGATGGCTGCCTAATTGCCAAACAGTCAATCTGTGGAAATGGTGCCCTACAACTGGGATCATCACGGCCTCTCGACACTTTCAAGCTCGTGCAGGGAATTTTACAATGTCCAAGCACCAACTAAAATGGTCACAAGGGATGATACCTTTGGCTGAGAGTGTTGCATATACCATTGCGTCAAAAACGATTAGCCGGTGCTTTGCATGTATGTAGACGGCCAGCTAATGCGGGTGGCCAACTAATGCGGGCGGCCAACTAATGCGGGCGGCCAACTAATGCGGGCGGCCAACTAACTGTATTCGGACTGGACCTGTAAACTATTGGTGGGCTTTGTAGATTATCTTCAGCGGCCATGTCATTGATCGGTTTAACTGGTCAATTGGCCCCTTGATCGCATTCGAAGTCAACTAGGCGGAATTGAGAAAGGCGTACATAACTGGTCTGTCTTGTCATTTTCTAGTTTATTATGCATTTGATCTGCTGATGACTGGGCTTTCCTGGCTCGTATTATACAAGGGCATTGAAATGATGTGTTACGGTAGCCTGAAATACCACCCAATGAGAAAGACTATAGAACCCTTCTTATGGCTGATCTGGGCTTAGGGCTTACTTTGCCATCATCGATACTTGGATATTGTCTAGACTATTGTCCCGCCTGCATAATGTTAAAAGAGTCGTGGCCGTCGTCGATTCGTAAAAGAGGACATAACATGGCACGGAGATTGCGGGCTGGCTAGAATGTGCAATGTCTACTCATCGGCAAAGACATCTCGGCGTATCTGCATCTCAGCCTCTTACGCTACTTTGAACACTTCACAGAAACATTGCATGTAACTTGAGAAGCATACTCTGCACGGGAGGTCTTTTGGACAAATGTGTAGCCCGTGAATTGGAACTTCGAAACCCAATAACAAGTGCGACAGAGGATACGTCCTCCACTGAATCTCCAATATATAAAGACGTCGCACGAACCCGATGTCTTGTATGAAGCAACAAGCAAGCAAACAACAATTCAGTGAATCCAAACTACCAACATTTTCAGAAATACTCTATCTTTCCCCGATTCTCTTATCATAACAACAACATGAGTTCTTCCTCCAACCAAACCCCTATGACTCTTGACATCAAGCAGCAGAGGCAGTATCAGTGTCTTTGCATCGTGCTTCAAGCCGTCAATGAGACTTGCAAGCGTATGGGCGACAATTCAACCTCATTTGGCAGTACTTGCAGTGACGCCCCTCTTACGGATTTCCAGAAGGCCCTCTGTAAGCTGGCTCAAACTCTCGACAGTGAGAAAGGCGGCAATTGCGTCACAGCTCTTGCTGTTCTCAAAGGGCTTCGAGGACCCGACTTTGTTTTTGCTTCCAACTCGAGAAAGGTACCAGAGTTGGAGACAACAAAGGCGTTTCTTTCAGAGCTCATCGAGTACGTGGGTAGTCACGCTGACAAAAGCCTTGACAAAAATGCCACGAAGGCAGTACAAAAGCAAGTCCTCACCCGTATTCTCAAATTCAACTTCCCCAGATTGGAGGAATATTTGAAGGGCCTGAATGCGGCTCTGGAGTGCTGCATTGCTTTCTGTGAGGATCCGCAGCAGCCTAGCAGTAAGTGCACACCGAGGTATAATCTATGATGGGGTCGAGGTAATCTAATTATCTTAGGGCTCAGCGATGTCACTCAGCTGCGCACTCTCAAGGACCGGGCTCAATTCCCTCGCGATATGACTTCCTCTCCCAACGCTGAAAAGAAATGTAAGAACTCAGCCCTTTATCCCGTGTTTATTTAGAAATACGTTCAGTACTGATGGCACTCTGGAATAGTTCTCCGTGATTGTGAAGATCTTCTTAAAGCTATACAAAGGTGTCGAGACGATCAGATCGATAACATCTTCGAAAGATATATCGGCAATGTCGATCCAGAACATTCTTATCAGTGGTATCAATTGCGCCATCACCTTGGCCGTCTTCATTCTCTTCGCCAGGCTTCTGAGACTCTAGTTCAAGCTTCCAAAGAATGGCCCTCGCTATTCAAAGACTTCACTGTCAGCTACATCAACTCATCCCGTTTTCGAAAGTTTAGTCACCCCCAGATGCTGCCTGGTTCGGCGACGGAAATCATTCAAACTGCATTTCCAGAATACAATATATCACATTACGAAAGCGACATCGCAGAACTTCGCGATCACGGCTTGGATGAGCAAATCCAGAAGCAGCAGCAGGAATTTCCATCAAAGACTCAGGTCCACTGCGAGGTTAATTTACACAATCACCTTATAAAGACCGGCAAGAATCGACCATGCGACCTCTGGAATGATATTATGTTTATAGCTACCAGCAAGCCACCTTGCCGGCTTTGTTCTTATTATTTTGAGGACAGTGAAAATAACTTTCAGGTGCAGCCACCACACATGAACCTGTACCCTAAGTGGCAGCTTCCTGATATTCTTGATCCCAATGACGAAGCAAGTATCGAGAGTCGCCGAGAGCTGATAGAAGACATCTTTGAGCACATGCAGGATTGTGTATTGCAGATGTTACAAAAGAAGTCTCCTGAGGGGAGGAGGTACGATTCTCGAACGAATTCGCGAAACTGGCCAGCTAGTGTTCGAGATGGTGCGGATAGTAGAACTCCTGTTGGAAGGCATAATATACATCCCGGATTTCAGGTTACGGATGAAGATTCATACGACGTTCTGGAAGTGGGGAATGATGGTGTTGGTCTTGCTGTTTCTCAATAGTTGCTATTACTTAAGCTAGCTTTTAGTAAATTGCCTATTTCTTTGTTATTCTATTCTACACTAGACCCTATTACAGGGAAATGTCCGCTTCCTGCTCAGGTATTAGTTCGCCATTGTTACCGGACTTAATCCACTTGGCTAAAAAGCGACCATTCTTTTTCAATACTGCCCTTCCAAAGCAAATACTCAAACTATCAGACCGGAGCAGGTGGCTCTGGACTTTCGTCTCGTAACAGTATAACATTACAGTCAACAACCAATGGCTTCTCTCCGACCGTCATACTCACAATACATAAGAAATTCAGATCTGGTCTACTCTCATACTGGTCCGGAATGGAGCCAACACGAGGTTGCCACACCTCTATCTCTTCACCGCCCGCCACCAGTTTTGGAGCATGAACTGACTTTGAATCAGTGTCGGCCAGGCTTTCCTCCTCAGTCGTTAGTTTCGAGAATGATGCTCTATCAAGTCTGCAGTAGATAGGTTCACATTGAATCTAGCTCACTCAGCTGGTGTCTTTCCATCCATTCCACTTCTTGCTTCTTTATGTGCTCCAGAGTCCAACAAAATCTTACCAATCTTTAAACTACCTTGGCCTGCGGCACTGTGAGGAGGACTCACGGTATTAATGTTTGCTCTTACCAGATCAGCGCCAGCTAAGACAAGCTGATTTAGTACGTTCTTGTGGCCCCTGAGAGCTGCTGTATGGATAGCTGTACCTCCAAAACGGCTTTCGGCTGCGGTGAGTGATCAAAGATTGCTGACTCAACCAAGACTTCTACGACCTGATCAAGTCCCATTGACGCAGCGTAGTAAAGCGAGGTTACATGCCGCAGGTAACTATCTCTTTGAATGGCGAGGTCGCGTTAAATATTTTCACCCAGGCTATGAAAATGCCACGAGTCTCTGAATGGAATAATTCAGGACAGAGATTACCTAAATCCCCATCATGCTTGGCATTCTGGGCGTGGTTGAACCAGTATCTATTGGCATATTTCAACAGGTTCAACCAACTCGATATTATCGAGTTCTGGTAGAAGCGAACTAATTCCCGGGACGTTGTCCATGAGGAGATAAAGGCTTGGATAAGTAACACGAAAACAGTCCTTGTTCCTGGCACTGCCCTCGGAGATGTCCTTGACCTCATCACTCCAGACATGCTGAAGCGATTAGAGGATCGAAGCAGCCCCGCGAAGGCTGTCGCCCGGTTGAAGGACATTTTCGACAAAGCTCAGGCGGAGGAAGAGTATTGTCTAAGCTCAGACCATAGGTCTAACATCATTGGTCATATCTTGCTGGAAGGTGGATCATAGCCGCTGAATTGTGGCCAAGAAGTATATTTTCTCTTCTCATGATACGTGACTTAATATCAGCCTACTGACATGACGGGCCATTAGTATGTACGCGGGCACATGTGTAACGGGAGTTACCCTCACTTTGCTGACATTGGCCCAAAGAGTGAGACCCATCTGAACCCGAATCTCATTTTAAGAGATATTTCCTTGATGTTGACTTGAATACTTGGCTAATATTCTAGGATTAGTCAGTGAGTTCTATCTAATAAGAAACATGTACACTTCTAACTATTGCTAGGCTGTAAGATCCGATGACTTCGGGCTCTTGACTTTGCGATCGACTGACAAGGCGTATAGGAAATAACCGAGATGAAAGACGTATGGAAGTCTCATACTGATAACGATCTTGCTCGAAATCTATTCGGACTTCTTAAAAGCGCGAGAAAAGGATCTGATGCACATGGTTGGATGTCCGGAGCTCCATCTGATCATCAAATCTCATCCCTTTATCTCAAATGCTCAGAACTGGACTTTTTCGCAAGCAGACCTGACGTTCATTGTCAGCCTGAGCTCCCTGGAAACTACCAAGGGATGTCAACTTTGCCAGTTAATTTACGAGTCACTCCAAGGTCACGATCTACCTAGCCCTGACGACGAGCTTTTTATTCAGCGCAACGGACCAACTTTTGAACTTCAAGGAGATAAGCGGCCAATATTATCTATTCACACTGATCTAGGTCTTGTTCCGCACTGGTTTGATGCAAGTGGAATGGCTAACGTATGACATAGGCTCCAGATCGTTTGATGATGAACTTTCACAGATTGGTAGGCCTGAACTTCTTGTGCCTGGGAGTAGTGAACAGTTCCAACTCTTTAATGAGTGGCTTCAAGTCTGCGATGGCACCCACGGCCATACCGAATCAGTATCCATATTAACCGAAAATCCCGAGAATCTCCCAACTCGCGTTGTTGACGTTGGTGATACATCAAATACAACAATCCGCCTTGTCAAAAACGATGATGTGTTGTCTCCTGCCTATCTGGCGTTGAGTCATCGCTGGGATGACAATCCGACCATCACTTCGGACACACCCTACGTGCCAACCACGCCGACAGATACAACAAAATTGACTGGGCTGAGCTCCCTTTGAACTTTCAGGATGCAGTTACTGTCACAAAGGGACTTGGGGTGCGATATCTATGGATTGACTCCATCTGCATAGTTCAAGACGATGATGATGACTGGAAACGCGAGCCGGTAAGGATGGAAGAAGTTTACAGCAACGCAAAGTGTGTTTTAGCCGCGAGCTCTGCCAATTCGCCAATGGAGGGTTTTCTCAAACGGTCTACTCTCCCCCGTTCATTCATTACGTTCAAGTCCGAAACAGGGGATATCGGCTACATTAGCAAGAATAATGACAATTTCCAAGTCGACGTGGATGAGGCCATTCTCCACACTCGAGGATGAACACTACAGGAAAGAGCTCTTGCTCGACGGACTATCCACTTCACAGAGAATCAGGTGCACTTCGAATGCAGCAATGGAGTGCAATGCGAGAGCCTTTTCAGATTAACCAAGTACGTCAGCCCAGCCACGTGTAACAAGTACCTATCTTACCCAGAACCAGTGAGAAAACTTCATTACTCGCAGACTCAAACTTCCCGGCTTCTGTTGAGTCGCATCACAAAGGCGGAAGGGTTATGCTTGTCCAAGCTATGTATAACCAATACTCAAAGTGAACATTCTGGGATGCCCAAGATCGTCCTATTGCCATTTCCGGTCTGGAGAAGCGACTGACAGCGGCATTCGATACTCGTGGAGGCTATGGAATTTTCCAACCCTTTTGGATCGGAGCCTTCTCTGGAAGAAAGCCGACGACTCTAGCCCATTGAAACTTATCAAGTTTCCCGCTGAAAGAAATGTTCCGACGTGGTCGTGGATGGCATACGACGGAGTCATTTCCTACGTTGAAGCAGATTTCAACAAGGTAGACTGGACAAACGAGTATTCATCTCCATTCGACTCAGGCAGTGGCGCTCGTGAAAAATGGCACTGGGAAGCAGATGGGACGAACAGACCGCCTACGCTAGGGCCCAAGAAAGTCAGAGAGTTGAAGATGTCGCCAAATAGCGACAGGTTATTTGAGACGCTCAGTTTTGACATTTCAGACGGCAAAGAATCGGAAGACTTTCGATGCATTGTTCTTGGCAAGGCCAAGCAGGATGGCAGCATTGTTCTCCATACACTCAAATGTTATGTATTGATTTTCAAGCCTTCTATGGACAGACAACTCCGCGGCGTGTTTACAAGGGTTGGGGCAGGCATTTTACGAGAAGACCAAATTGTTTGGGATCGCTACGAGGCTGGCAATTTGCATTAAGTAGAAGCATAATCGGGAAACAATCCGACCAACCTGCGTATGTGACTAAGAATGTTTGAATAAATAAAGAGGGTAGCTACTTGACTTAAGAATATAATGCAACTTGCTTCAGAGTACCTAGTGAAATTAGAGACAGGCTACAGCTAAAGGCAGCTAGTTCCGCAGGGCTTCGGAATTAGCGCCGCGTTCCCGATCGTTTACCCTACATGGGACTCTTCACTGCTGTAGAGATACAGATGATGCGACTATATTAAAAGAAAGAAAAACTCCTTTTAGCTGAATTTTTACTTCGTAGTTGTCTTTTAACTCCGCACTTTGCTTTAATTATCCTTGAATATAAGATACTCTTTGATCCAGCGGAAACTTGAAGCCCTTTATTTTAAGACGACTTCTTTCAATGAGAAAGACCCTACAGTAATTATCACAATCAACTTTATTGCCAGTATAGCTCTATTCTATTCCCAACCTAACGCCGCATAAATATCCAATAGCGGCTATGAGAAATCGTTAATATAGATATCGTCAAATGTAAATAAGAGAATCCTTATAAGTAGTTATATTTATTAGCCGCAATATAGTTATATAACCTTAATATTAATTATAATATTATTATCTACTAAAGGATATATAGGGATTGGTAAGCTATAGTAATGTATTATTCGTTCGTAAGGATATGACAGGGTTCTTGCGATTTTATAATATATTATATTGGCTATTTATAGACCTAGCAAAGTTCTCTTCGTGTTATAACTCTTCTTATTTATTCATTTCGCAAGCCACTTATGTTACGACCCCAGCGGTTACGTCACGTGTCACCCGTAAAATTTCTCACCAATCATCATGGACCGACGATTCACATCTCGGTCCCCAAACCTCGATGTACCAACGTGTCACTCAGCCAGTATATAAAGACATTCATTTAGCACTAGATAGAACTTAGCTCACCAGCTATCAATAACACTTCTTTACATTAACCAAGCCTAACACGCATTGATCTACCATTAAGAGACGTGACACTTCGACAACGCTCAGTTTACGCCCTACGCCATCTGCTAACAATAAACCCAAGCACGGCTTAGTTTAACACAGTTGGACCCCACCGTCACAACTTATCAAGAATTAAGACAGCTCCACGATAGTTTAGCCTGGAATTCTATCTTTAATGGATGAAAGCCTCTTATGTAATTAAATAAAATACTATAGAGTAGTTTGCGTGAGCTTATTACGTTATAAGCTATCGATTGATATACTTTTTGTTTCGTATATTGACGTGGTTGATTTACCGGGATTTTTTTCAATGTCTTGTTCAACATCCACGACGCAGCGTCAACTCTCGCCCTATACACATTACTGATATATATATCCTGGACGATGATTGGCCAAAAACAGAAAACTCAATGCGTTTCTAGTGATAATGCTTGAATAGGGTTTAGTTTTCTGTCAGGTAAGTTATAGCATATATCTATGGTGTCCAAACATACCGCTAATTCCATCCAGTCGCTGCTTTCTTGCTTATAGTATTAATAGCCTGGATTGTGAGGATGAAGGGATATTCATAAAAATACAATAAAGTGCCAGTGATGGAAATATTATCGTACGCTTTGAGACCGCAGTCGCATGGGATGTAATGCTTTAACCCCCCCTTTGACTTTTATCTCTTCTTCTTCCACCATTTGTTCAAACATGACTCGATCGGCGATTTTTGACTCTAGAGCTGCGTCAGCACTCAATGAGTCTAAGAGGGCATGAGGTTCTGTCCAAGACGAGCCAAAGTCCACCAATTTCTCATCGCGAAAATTATCGATCCGGATGTCCATATTATATATCCCCGCCTTGTTCATCGAAATGACCTTAATGAGGATCTTTCTAATAGTTTTAGAACTGACACCACTGTCTGAAGATGCAACGTCTTTCACAATGGCTCTAGCCCTTAATCCTCCAATAGTCGATCTCTGGTAATCCAGATCTACATCGTCTAATCCGAGGTCAATGTCGAGATTTTCCAACGCTTCTTGATCTTTAGGTCGTAGGAAGAAGAATCCATGGCACGGAACAGCGATATCCGCTTTAGGATCTTTCTTCTTTTTTGCCTCGCGTATACGACCGTACGCTCGACACTCTGCATAGAATGGATCCGTATAATAGGCAGCTGTATCCAGAGAAGTATCTTCCCCTAGCGCCGGGCCCCAAAAGTGCTCGGTACTCATTGGATCGAAGAATTTAAACTGGCCCCGAACCATGTGTAAGTTATGACGCTATCGCCGACGAAAGGATAATGTGAACGTGGCAGGAGAGGTTTTGGTCATTACATACAATTTTAATTGCGTACTCGCGACCGCGGATGAGAGCGCGGAAAACGTAGCCTTGGCTTGAAGTCACATCCTCATCCTCATCAAAAAAGCAAGTCGAATTCTCATAGCTCTACATATCATTGTCCCAAACAAATAAGAAATTGGGAAGAATTTGAAGATATCAATATTCTCAAGACTATTTTTGGACGTAGTCTGCTTCGAGAGGCATGTCAGGGCGGCCGGGTTTTAGATCCCTACCCAATTATACGTTCGCGGGCAGACTGCGAACTATCTCATGAGAATGGCACACGAGACCTAATCAACAAGTGGAACAAATCAATCGTCACTGCTGCCCTCGATCCTATTCAACATATTTTCAACCCAGTCATTTGGAGCCAAGGAGATCCCCCGAAATGCAAGGAGAAACCCCCTCCCCCCCGCGACACCAGGAACCAGTTCGTCTTCAGCCATCTCGCCAGAGCTCTTCGAAGGCCAAGCAGCCAAGGCTCCAATCATTATCGCGGTTGCAGCCGGATTCTGGGTCTGTTGCGTGGACCACGCTGCTACCATCTGGTGACAGCGTTACCGATACCAATCGTCAAGAAAGATTTCCTAAAGAATATAAGCCTGCTACAAAGTGGAGTAGCGAGGCTTTCTTCAAAGGCGGCCTCTTGGACGAGTCTGGGAACTTTATGAAGGGAAAGAGAACCCATAACTTGGCATGGCCCATCAGACAGGCTTATACATACTGTATCCAGCATATGTGTCGCTATGGCTGTATGTTGACATGCGAAGAAGCTTTTATATTTCGCATTATGCCCCGTGAGGACCGACGCCGTGAGTTATCTTCACCAGTCTCCGATCTTTAGCTGCCGACCAAGGAAGTGAATCCGTCAAGAGATACACAATCGTTACGAAATGAGCTTTTTAGCAACGGATTGATGGAGTACGTCTCTGTCCCCTGGGAAAACCATAGCAAAGGGAGCAGAAAAGACCTTGATATGTGGACTTTGAACTTGGCGTTGTGGTTTGTTCACATTCTCGCAGGAAACAGGTTCGAAGTCAGTTGGAATTATGTCAATTTGAGTGATGAGGTCTTGGCTCTAGCCCAACTAGCCGCTAATTGTACTGAATCGCCTTTGGATCCTTCCAATGCGGTACAGGACGCTGAAGACGAACAAGCTCAAGACTCCGATGAACCAGATACTTCAGAAGAGTCGGACACCACCAACTTTTATACTCCATCAAAACCTAAGCGGAAACGCGAAGATGACGATGAAGACGAGGAGGGCATTCATCTCTCATTTTCAAAGCGTCAGTACATATAAGGAAGACATTGGAAGGTATGCAACGCACTAGTAAGGTATGTATAGAATGCATAGTAGATCAAGATTGACGATAAGTAGATAAGTGTCATAAAATATAATTTTCATTTCGAGTGCCGAGGGCTCTTTTCAAGACCCCGTGTATTGACCATGTTTACTCCCCTGGCGCAGTGGTTAAGCGCCTCGGTATCCCTGACCCTTCTGATTATCTGGCCAATCAGAAGCCAGCACACTACACGTTGAAGAGCTGCTTACAGCAGCTGCCGATCGACTTTACGGGGCACATAGTTGTACAATTTGGAACGGCTATAAGCCAATGAAGAAGTAGGTCTTAAATAAGAGAATTAAACTGGTTACCGGTTTTGACATATGAAAAGGAGGTCGTTTACCCGACAGATTTTCCTCTCTTCTGATTGGTTAGAATGAGACCAGCATGTACAGTACTTCCTTAGCCGGTGAATTTCCTCTTTTACTGGAATTGGGACGGACAATAAGGATGTAGCCGCGACGTGGTTGTTGGCTGCCGCGTGTCACGTAATATACTCGCACAGTTGGCCGTGGGAGGCAGAAGCGGTACCATATACAACCCCCCTTTCGGCAGCCCCACCCTTTCGTCAAGCAAAAAAAAAATAGCACCACCAAAATTCGTCAACTTCACTTATACGAAATTTGGCCAGAATAAATAGCTACCTAAAAGAAGCTTCTTTTATTGATTATATAAATGAGTGGAGATAATTGTTTTGACCTGTTGAGGATGTGCTGGGCACGCGATATATGCAAGTCATTCTATTGAAATATTTTCAATATGGTCACTAACCTCCTCACCGCTCTTTCTCGTGATTTTTGATCTTTACCCTCGACAACAGCAGAAAAATGCCTAAATCACGACTTAAATGGGAATATATAGAGGACGATATGGCTGAGGCCATATTGGACATTACCGATCATGGTTTTTCACCCCCTCAAGCGGCCCAGAGAAGAGGAGTGCCCCGAACGACCCTCATCGATAGACTTAATGGCCGTGGGGCCGCTGAAGACCAGATCCAGCCTCGCCGACGTTTGTCCAAGAGCCAAGAAGATAGGCTCGCTTTCTGGATACTCCGTCAGGAGTCTTTGGGCTATGCTCCGTCCCACAGTCAGATCCGCGCTTGCGTCATGGGCCTGCTGAGACAGCAGGGCGAACATCCCGACTTAGGACGTAACTGGGTGATCAAGTTTATCAATCGCCGCGCAGACCTAAAGACCAAGATGGGTAGACGTCAAGAAGCTAAAAGGTTCGACTCTTTCACACCTAGAGCGGTTCATTGGTACTTTGATATCCGGGATGGCCAGTATGGCTGGATCAAGCCTGAAAACACCGTCAACGTTGATGAAGGCGGTATTATGACTGGTTTCGGCAAGTATTCACCTCCATTACTTGTCGGTGCTTGCATTTTGACCGACTAATTCTCTTCATTCAGGCCTAGATAGCTTAGTTGTTGGAAGCGCGGACCCGAAGCGCAAGGCCTTCCTCAAGGGACCACAGACTCGGAATTGGACTTCATTCATCGAAGCTGTCACTGCTGACGGCCGCGCTTTAGTCCCTGGCATAATCTTCAAGGGGAAGGAACTGCAGAAACAATGGTTCCTTGACGAGTTCAAGCAGATAGCAGACTGGTATTACATAACTTCGCCCAACGGGTGGACTGATGACCACATAGGCATTGAATGGCTTGAAAGAGTTTATCTGCCCCAGACTACACCTGACGACGAGTCAGACGCGAGACTGATCATCTTGGATGGTCACGGAAGCCATGCAACAGTATGTCCTCCATTTCCCCTATCTCACGATCAGTGCTGAGTGATGGAAGGATGAATGGATAGCCACGTGTTTTTTGAACAACGTATATTGCTGCTATCTACCAGCACACTGCTCTCATGGACTCCAGCCACTAGACAGTGGAGTTTTCAACGCGTTAAAGGCTGCATATCGACGAGAGCTGGAAAGGTTCGCCTCGTTGACTGATTCCGCTCCGATGGACAAGGTCAATTTCATCAGGGCCTACGCCAAGGCTCGCCGAGTTGGAATGACTAAGAAGAACATACTGTCAGGCTGGAGGGTCACTGGCAACTGGCCGATTTCGCGTTCCAAAGTGCTGCGACACCCTGAAATCCAACAAGACAGGCCAAACAGCGGCCCAAGAGTGACTCCTGAACCTAGGCCGTATCTTGGCTCGGACGATACTCCACAGACGAGCCGTCAAATTCGAGATCTTGGGCTGAACAAAACACCAAAGACGCGGAGACGGTACAACGTGATAGCCAAGGGCTTTGAGGCTCAACAACAGACAGTAGCGGCGCATACGCAAAGGATTGCCAGCCTAGAGGAAGAATTGGCTCGGCTGAAGAGAGGGAAGAAGAGGAAGGCGGTACCGAATCCTAACAGGCGTTTCATGACTCTCGGGGAGACTTTAGCTGCTGGAGAAGCCATACCTGAAGGGGAGACTCAAAACGAGTCTGTCGTGGTGGAATCTGTCTGTTCAGACGAGCGAGAGTCAGAATCAGAGGCTAGCTCGGTCATTGAAGTGAGAGAGGAAGCCGTACCTCAGCAACGGACCACGCGGTCAGGACGGCTTATTAAAAGACCTAAATTCTAATAGAGATAGTTGTTCGCTGTCGTGAGATGAGATATTTTGCACATGTCCCTCATTTTGGCCGAGTTGTTTATAAGTGAAGTTGTCCATTTTTGGTGGTGCTATTTTTTTTTTGCTTGACGAAAGGGTGGGGCTGTCGAAAGGGGGGTTGTATATGGTAGTAGCGTTCGAAAACCAACCAGCGTATACGGATAAAAAGGATGTAATTTCATGAAAGTAATGACGACAGGTGCTAGCGCACGGACGAAAAGTGTGTAATTTAGTAAATTACAAGTAGTCCTTGGTGCAGTAGGTGGAGTAGGCGGAAACACTGCCAATATAGGTTTATTATTGTCAGATTTTATTAAGGTCACACAATTTGGTAGTGGTCATGATGATGTATTCAGTAGATTACCCTCTTTTCTCAACTGGGAGAGGCTTCCTAAAATAGGTAGTTTTTAGCCGATATTTTGCCAACCGTTCATGGTCCTTTTCAACAATATAACCAAGCACTAATAAGAAATCTAAGTCAACCCCCTATCAAAGTCGAGTCTACCCTAACGCTAGTCTATTTTTCGAAATTCAAGTCTACCCCTTGTCAAAAATCAAGTCGACCCCCTGCAAAGTGGGGTAATTTAAATCAATTGTACAACAATTGATTTTGGACTGTAGAACAAGGCCGTAGTTGGTCTCCCGTTGCAATGGACGATGTCCGCTTTGCCACGCAAATACTGCATTTCTATCTGCGCCGCTGCTCAGGTCATCGTATCTATTAAATGGGGTATGTACCTCGCGAACGTGCCTCTCTGTAATAGCAATGGCGAGTTGTCGATATAAACGGACATTGACAGCTTGGCTCCAGATCTTTGAAGTGGACTTGACCAAAATCTCGGTAAGACAAGAAGTAGACCAAGCCTTTCCATTCACATAAAAGAGAAGCCGTTCGTTTCGTTCCTCTGAGTGTTTCTGAGCAATCTCAGAGTACCCAACCTGTTCTCGACGTAATAAATTGGCCAATCTCCGGACATAGACAAGGTACAAGTACATAGCCCGGCTTAACCTGGCTGGCAGAAAGCGAACGACATAAAACTCGCGGTTCGTTTGTCGTTTCGCTTTATAGTGTCGTACAACATACACCACGGAACCACCCCAGACGTAAATTCCACAACTGGTGAATGGTCCGTTCTCACATTCAAGTGCAAAAAGCTCACGCACTCGTGGACACGAACCACCTTCCACATACACCCCGCCAGCAAGCATCTCTTCCAGTTCGGTCACTTGCTTAAGGTATGACATAACGATAGGCCACCTCCAATGGCCGTCTCTGGCAAGAGCGCCCTTGCTAGAGGAATAGGCTCTGATTAGTAATTCTTTATATGCCGATTCAAGACCGTTCGCGGGATGCTTGACAAAACAGTACCCGCTCTGTGAATTAGCCAAGTCATCCTTGACTGATACTAAGTCGACCTCAGGTTCGAGACCATACATAAGACTGCCACATAATTCTTCCGCTCGAGAAGTGAAATACTCTGGAAGCTCGCGAAATTTATCCATAGTTAATTTTAGGCTTCCGTTTGAAACTGTCTCCCCATCGTCACTCCAGTAAAAAAGAATAGACGGTGGCTCAGTGCGAGCTATAGCGCGACCAAAGTTTCGAAGACTGACTAGCTCGGCAAGTGGAGACTGTGAACCTAGGACCATATGATCCGCTCGAATTTCATTTAACCTTTCGAGTTGCTGTGTTTGTGGCCGTTATGGGATGCTAATAGTGTGATATGGCCTCAATGGCAATGCGCGTTCTAGAAGCAATAGGCGCTGCATATAAATAAGCCCCGATAGTTATGGACAGTACTGTCGTGCAAGCAAAAAGTGTTGGCAGTCTTTAGAAAAACCAAGAACGCCGCTGAAATAAACTAATACCGTGGAGCCGGGCTGCCCAGAAATGAAGGTCTCCGTACAGAGAGTAAGACAAAGCTCATAGAGCAGCTCCAGGAAATTATCAAAAGCCGCAATATCGAGGTCTCTGTCCGCTTGAATGCATAGTTCTGGATAGGTATCTCCGCTGAACTCGGCCTAATCGCTGCCATATGCTGAGTCATTATGGTCAAGTTCATCATCTTCTGAGTCCCAGTCCCCATCACCGTTATTATCATCCTTCTCTTCTGGGTCGAGATCATCCTCACAGTTATTGCCTGTTCTCTTCACATCCTCGTGCTTAGCCGAACTAGACCGACCCTCATTCAGGGTCATAGAAGTCTCTTCGATGTAGAGGGAATTGCCAAGATCAGGCCACAGTCCGCGAGATACATCGAACATATTCCAAACTTTATGACTCCATAAACGTTCCAGTCTCGCAGAAAGTACCGTATTCAACCGAAAGTTGGCCACTTCTCCTTGCAGAGCATTCGACATCCTGTGAAGTCGGATAACGAATGCAAGAAAGCGTTTCTAAAGCACCCTATATCGAATTTCGCTGCTCTTCTCTGCCACAAGACAGAATGGATTTTCGCGATAGACATGAAGCTTCGGACTCGAAAGCCAGCATAAGAGGGTGCGACCTGTGTGACGGACTGTGTTCTCGCAGCGATCTATCACCAAATCTAATGCCCTCACGGTACACGATATTTTCTGTTCATCCACGTAGGAGCTCCTAATATACAAATCCCCTTGCTGGCACCCTTGTGCCATAACATAGTCTGACATCAATAAATGCCGATCTGGTAACCGCGTCATTGCTCGTAGGATATCACGTCGAGCGTTCTCAAAGATGACCCGCCACTGAGTTCTCTCTGGCTATAGGCCGGTAGATGCAAGAGCATCGCTGCCTAAGTCCTTGGTACTTATACGTGGCTGATTTATCCGGTCAAAAAAATTCTCCTTTCGCTCTAATATATCGCTTAGATGGGCGCGCGCCTTACAGTTCAGGCTTCGGACGTCTTTGCTTATATCAGGCCGAGTTGCGAGTCTTGCTCCTTTCTTCGAGTTTCCAGTTTCTCGAAGGACCTCGAACCATCTACTACCTTCCCGAGAAGGGAAGAACCGTTAACAGGTAACGCCCTCGATCCAAGGTAATTCAGCAGAAGCCTCTAGACCTGATATTGGCCTTCCTCTTCCTCTTCGGTTTTTCCACAGGTGCTCCTCCATATAATAGAGCCCTATCTTCTAGGACTGCCGGAATATACGGCCACATTTCCGGCACTTGAGCCCATCCAGTCTCGGTGCAGCAAGGCAAGAAATCGGTTTAATCGGTATGCGTGGTAGTCGAAGCTTAGACTGGTCTTAGAGAAGATTTGGGATTGCTTTGACCTGCTTTACTAATCCATGCCGGCATTTTAGAGCAACATCCTTGTGTTTTGTCCTAAGATGCGTGTTAACCTCGTTAGGGAGGGTTGCAAATCCGCATAACTCGCATACCAGAAGTTGATATTCTGGAAGAATAACAAATAGGTGAATTGGGTTAGATGATTGAGTTTGCTTAATAGAGCCTATTGCCTCTACCGGAAAGAAACTTGGCATATGGCGATTGGTTATATGCTCCCTATATCTCGATGTTGGTTAAGGAGAAGAATCTCTATGAACCATCTAAAAGGATATTGCTGGTTAATATACGCTGTAGATTGCGCGTATTCGCGTCCGCTCACCAGCTACGCGTTATGTTATTAATTTAATTATTGACCCTGGTTTAAATCAGGTCTACCCCTAGCATAAATGAAGTCTACCCCTTGCGAAATTTAAGCCTACTCCCTGTTTGGTGGGCCTAGAAATTAAATTCTACTCCCCTGTGAAAATCAATTCTACCCTGGGTTGTTTAGCATAAAACAAATGAATTCTACGTAGAATTGATTTTGGTATGGTGCACTAGGAATCCCTAACATAACCTATTTGTCTCTAAATGCCCCTATTAAACTTTCTTCCCTAACCATTTTATTAATCCCTTCTTATATATTACCTTATCCTCTGACTCTTGCCACTCATAATCTCATGCTACATCTAAGTCCCTAACCACTGTATCTACTATATCGGAATATATCTAACCGACGGCTGCCCATATACATACCAATACGCCTATATATTAACATACCCTATTCTTCTTTAATTTAAACCTTCCTTAATTATTATCTAATGGCTCCTAATATATATAAATTGCTTATAGTATCTTACACTAAAAATAACCAGAATAATCTGCTATAACCCCTTTTATAAATATACTTTTCTACTACTTCTTTTCCACTTACGCTATATTATCCTACTATCTCTTATCCTATAATAGGTATTTATCTCTCCTGTATAATTAATCTTTCTCTATAATGCCTATTGCTATAAAATAACCTATATACTGGCTAACTATATATCCTAACTCTTGCTTAAATGTCTCCACCTCCTGATAGATATGTATCTCCTCTTGCCTTGCCTTGAATTACTTATATTATATACTTTGCCTAGCCTGCTTAAATTGTGCCTAGATCTCTCCTTTTGTTACCTATCCTTTATATTAATCTATTATTTTAATGCCTTCTTTACTACTAGTATCCTCGTTCTTAACTTATAATATATCCGCTTTAAATATTAACTAATCTCTCTGTTACTAGTATATATTACATATCTCTTTTACCTTATCGTTATAACCTACGTAATCTAATTAACTATCTATTATCTAATCTAATACTATATAGTAATACTACTTTTTGCTAATAAACCTCTTTACTGCCGCCTCTTTTAGCAGCTAATTGCTGCTTATTATCCCCTATGCTTACTTAACCTTCTTTTTACTGGCCTTATCTTCTCGTTCTTTTCCTTTTAGCTAGTATACTATAATAATTACTTTACTTAGCTTACTATCTCTTCTTGCCTGTCCACTCTCTTATATATAATCCCGTAATTAACTTAGTATACTAGTATATATAACTAACTAAACATCTAGCATGTCTATACCTAACCTTAATGTATTTATTACTATAATTAAATACCTACATTTAATCTACATTTATAATTACTGCTCCTTACTAATTACTATATTTACTTTTAAATAATATATATTACACTCTAACCTTTCCCCTAACCGCTTAACCTATTTAATTATACCTATATATATAATAACTTAGCCATTACTGTATTAATATAACCAATCTCGTACTATCTTAATAACCTGCCTGTCTTCTATATTCTCTTCTAGCCTAACTTCCTGATTTTTATACCCCCCTCCTCTTTGCTATTAATGTTATTTTAGCTATAGCAGTATTGCCTGTGCTTTAACTACCTTATACTAAATATTCAGCCGCGATGTTAGCAATCGGAATATCTTTACATAGCTTGCTAGTAACTTAATAACCTTATAAAACCTTTTTACCTTGCTAGGCGGTAATATAGCTATTAAAAAAACCTTTTATATACCCTATTTGTTTAATACCTAACCTAACTCTATTATTTACGGTTAAAATCGGGCAGTACTGTCCAATATTATATAGTACTTATTTACTATAACTCGGTCTAATACATACTATACTTATAACCAGTTTATAAAATTACTAAACTCCTTTATTATTACTAACTTAGGCATTATAAATATAATTAGGGCAATCTAGTATCCCTTATAGCTTTTCTAAATATATATTCTGATTTTACTTTTATTATAATACCTATATAAATTATCCTGTAATAAAATTAATAGTATAATTATAATTATTATCCTGCTATTATTATTAGTATAATATGCTAGTAATAAAAACGATATACTCTTACCCTTACCTATACCTATAATCTAGATAATTAGACTCTTTTCCTATATAATTGCCTAGATTACCGTCTCCTGCTATCCACAGAATATTACTAATAGCCCTATTATCTGCTATAACTAACCGGTAATATTAACCTGCTATAATCATCTAAACCGCTATATCCGATTATACTTACACTCTGTATTATATAAAGTATGCTTTTGCCAGGTTATAGCTAATGCTTTACCCTCCTTACTATCCTAGAACTTAAATAAACGGTACTACTGCCTGCTAATAGCTTAGAACTTATCCTGTATTAATACTATACTAAATAACCCCTGCTATAACTTGCATATATATACTATACTAGCTATGTATGTTCTGTACCTAGCTTGCAAATCTACCAGGTTATTATTTAAATCGTTATCTTTATTATCCCTATCTAATATTAACTCTTTAAATATACCGTTTAAATACTAACGGGCTATAGTAATTATAATCTGCCTCTATAAACTAATACCTAACGTTATGCCTAATAATTGCCTGCTATGCTATTAGATAATTTGCTAGATCTAGTTTAATATCTATTTCCGCTTCTATACCTAGCTCTAGAACCTAATATTATTAGTGTTTATAGGGTAATTAGGGTTATATAGGTTCTCTGTACTATTATCTATAATACAGTCTTTATTACTGCTACCTTTATTGTTATTATTATCTTCTTTATATATACTGCTGCTATTCTAACTTTGCCTCTCTAATGCTGCTTGTCTTGCCTCCCTCTTCTCTATAACACTGCCTTCTGCCTTATATATTACTTTATCTAGCTATATAAACAGGCTATAGATACCAGTGTCTTTAATAATACCCTGAACCTACTACTAAAATAGTAAAACTAACTATAAATACTACACTAATAACTTACCTATAGTATGCAGTAAATACCGGTAAATTACCTTAGCCTAGCCTATTAACTAAAATCCCTTATAATATAACGTAACTACGTATATTATGCTATTATACGCTAATATATTCCTAACCCCTCCGTTTATAGTATTCTGGTGCTAGATGCCTATTATCTTTATTACTTATCTGGGCTAACTTATTATATATATTAATATAAATATATATTCTATAAACCTGTTAAATATCTAGCTATATAACTATACTGCCTAGGCCTGGAATAGCTTTCTATTCCTTTTACTGTTATTAATCTATACCTTATATTATACCTGGCCCTGCCTATTAAGTTACGTATTAGTAATCTGGCTTATTACCTAATTCTTACCTCTCTTTACCTACTTACAATTCTATTTATTAATTAAAAATAAATACCCTATCTAGTCCTTACTATAATTATCTTCTACCTCCTTCCATAGGATTTATAGTAACTAGTCTATATCTTTTACTATTATTAATATCGCTAAATATTCCCTTGCTTCCCTTATTAATATATATAATATCTTAGTTAATATAGCTATCTAGAACTATATCTTTCTATATGTAATATAGTTACTATCCTAATTTACAGTCCTGCCTGCTAGTATATTAAACTAAATATATATACTATATATATATACCTTATATATCTAATCTATTAGCATTAGCTTAGTGTATATCTCCTTTAATATTACCGTTATAAACCTCTGCACCTTCTTATGCATAATCCGGAATATACTAGTTACCTCCTCCTTGGCCTCTTTCTTATCTAAATCCTTTTCCTACTATAATCAGGCTACCTTTTCCTTCCTTTCCCAATATAACTAATACATAACTATAGCCTGCATTACTTTAATTATGGCTAAATATATAGGTATGTAATCTATTATATCTATCTATTCGCCGTCTTTATAGATGCCTAACACGGCTAACCTACTAATAATACCACTGTAGTATTTACCTGCTATTAACCTATAATTTAATAATACTATAATAACCTATAGCATTAATTTATCTATATAGTTCTTATTTAATAAATTAGCTTTAGGGTCTTTAATATATTCCTTTATTAACTCTATTAACTTATCTATTATATCCCCCTGTTATTTTATTAATTAGAATCTGGGCCTCTTATTATCCTCTATAGTCTTAGCACGGTATATATAACATATTAACTTAACCTAAACTACTATATACTGTGCCTATATGTCTTCTTTAACTTAGTTATTAAATAGCTGCCGCAGCTTCTTATCTACCTCCTTCTGTTATACTTTAAATAACGCCTAGCTACTAACCGTGCTAGGCATGGCTATAATATATACCTGCAATATAACCCGTATAATACTATCCTAGATTAACTATAAAATATACTTTTCTTTACTAACCAGGTCTATTAACTATCTTATAGCTTCTAGATCTAAACTCTATAAATAGTTAGCCTATCCTATACGCTCTAACTATATATTTATATCTATCTTTATATTAGTAGCCTTAATATACTCTCTATCCTCTTACTTAAATTGCTTTTACTTTTGCTTTATAGTACGCACTGTTTACTTTATTATAACGGCCTTATTGACCGTCTAGGTAGCTAGTGCCTTAAAACTAACCTTAAAATAACTACTACCTGGCCTATTACTAAAAAACCGCTAGCTCTAGACGCCAGTATACTATAGTACCTCTCTTAGGTCTATAGGCCAGTATATAATCTTCCTTTCTTTTTTATATAGGTTACTCTAACTATATTCCTTACAGTAATGCTCCTATATACCTTGCGAGGTACTAACTACAGTCTAATACCCTTCCTTACTATAACCTAAGTTACTAGGGACTGGCAGGTAGATATATAGGATTAGGTTAGTTATTAGCAGTAGCGTTAGCTACCTTAATAACCCTTTTCTATTATTAATTATGCCAGGCAAATCCCTAACTTACTAGGCAATCTCTCTCCTGGCTGCTGCTTTAATGCTCTTATAGTGCTTCTTTAAATACAATTTAACCTCCTTAGTAATATATATATAACAGTATACTATATAAATTATAAATAGATACTTGGCTAATTTAATAAATAGTAATATCGTAGCTATATGTCTTTAGTTTTTATTTAATATAGATAGCTAGTTGTTTTTCTAACTATTTACTTATCCTACTTAAACCCCTATTAAACTTACCTTTGCTATTGCTATAATATAAAACCTTAAATGTTGTCTGCCTCTTAACCCTTGCCTTGACCTTATGGATAACTAATAGCTACTGCTAAACCTTAGCTATATCTAATAACTAATATAGCCTACTGGATCCCCGGTCTCTCTTGACTTTAATTAATTAATTAATTTAAACTTTATACGGGCTGTAATGCTGCAAAAATGACTTTTAAAGGCTAGTAACCTAGATTTAAGCTTGCCTTAATATAATAAATTAATGTATCTACTTAAAATAGATTTTACTAATAAAAACCTATAGGTGACCTAAATTTGTTTAGGTTAAATGGATTTAGGTTATTATTTTATTAGCGCCTTTTTTTTTACTATAGGAGTGCAAATGGATTCAGAGCTGTATCCGCCATGCAGCTAGGATAGGATCTAAAGAATATATATAATAAACTCTAAATAGAATTAAAATTTATTAATAAATAGATATAATAGTACTATAACTCTAAAAGGTTAGAAGGACTAACTTTTAAGGAGAGAGATATAGTATACCTATTTATAAAAAATATTACTATAAAATAACTAAGTTATAAGCTAGACTTTAAATATATTAGACCCTATAAGATAGTTAGGAAGATTTTGAAAAATAACTATAAGCTAGACCTACCTATAAAGGTTAGACTTTATAAAGTCTTCTATGTAGTACTACTTAAATTAGTAGCTAATATAATATATATTAAGATTAGTAATAAACCAGAAGAAATTAATAAACTAGAACTTTATAAAGTAAAGGCAATTAGAGAAATACAGGTAAAAAATAGTAAATAAGAATATCTAGTAAAATAGAAAGACTACCTAAAAAGTAAAAATATATAGGAACTACTAAAATACCTTACTAATACCTAATAACTTTTAATAAACTTTTACTAAAAGAATTAAAAAAAGTACCTAAACCCAGGAAGTCCTACTTAGACTATTCTGTAATTACAGACTAATCTTAAAAGGAATTATTAATTATAGTACCCTCTAGAGTAGCCTATTTATCCTGCTTAGCACGCTTAAGTTTATCTATAGAATTAAGACTATACTAGATTATATTAAGACTCTTTACCTCTACCTAGTAATGCTAATACTATAAGTAGGTAATCTTAGCAAGCTAAGCGGTTATTACCTAATAAATATAAAAAGACTTAGCTTAGAGAGTAATAAGCTTATCCTTAGCAGTCTCCTCCTTATGCTTAAGATAACGCTTCTTATTAACGATTTTTTAAGCTAATATTATATTAGTATATTTATAAAAACCCTTTTTATACTTTATAAAGACTTACTAGTAGCTATAAATAAACTATAACTATTATATAAAGTCCTAGACTTTATATAAGGCTTATAATAATTTAATTTTACAGGATTAAGGACGTAAGATTCTTCTATTTTACAGCAGATATAGTTAGAATAAGGTATAATTAGGTTTCTAAATACTGTAATAAAGATATAAAGCAATTTACGGTTTTTAGTAAAAGTTTTTTTATTTTTAAGTATATAGTTAAATATCTTAAGGGGATTATAAAGTTAAGATTAAACTTACTAGGGATAACTAATAGATAAATATATTAGCTAGGCCTTAAGGACAAGGCCTAGGGAAGGGAGGAGATTATATTATAACCCTAGCGGTTCCGTTACGTAAACCTTACATTTTTTACTAATTAATACATTACCTGCTAAAGACAATTAGCGCTAAGACTTTATAATTATAACTAATCTAGTATAATTAGTCCTGATCTAACGGGATTACTACTAATCTAATAAATAACCTTACTAATTAAACTTAAATTAACTAAGTATATATATATTCCTTTAGAACTAAATAGAACTTAGCTTACTAGCTATTAATAATACTTCTTTACCTTAATAAGCCTTACCTGTACTATTAACTATTAAGAGACGTGACTTTAAACTAACGTGCTTAGTATAATGCCTTATGCAATCTGTAAATATAAACCTAGTATAGACTAGTTTCCCTGTTTTAAAACCCTAACCATTATAGAATAGTAAAGGAGATTTTTATAATATTAAAAAATATAAAAATACTAATAACCTTTATTTTAATATAATTCTAGTAATATAGCCTGCTATAGTATACTTATAAAAGAACTAGGGAAACCTTAAATTATTTAATTCCTTAATATATAATATTATATATACCTCTTAGCAGTATAAGCTAATTGCTAAAAAGGCACTAGTATTAAGTAGCTTTAAAGTATAGTTAAAAAATAATAAAATTAATATAACTTAGGCTAGTTACTACTCCCTTTTAGTTTAATTACTTAAATAAATAAAATAGAATTAATATACTAGCAAAAAGGCTTTAATATAGCTTTTAATAATAACCTTATATAGAATAACTAATATTTATTATATCTATAAGCAAGCCTTTACTATTTAAAGTAATAAGTTCTTTACTAACTTTCCCTTACTAGTTAATATAAAAGGACTAATAGGCTAATAATATAAAAAGAAGCTCCTGGATAGAGTATTAAGAGTTAAAGTAAACTTTAGCTTCTATACCTTTCCTATTAAATAGAGATAAGTAGTTACTAAAAGGAGGTTTAGTAGCTTAATAGTCTTTTTTAATAACGCTAAATACTAAGTCTTTATTTTATAGAACTAAGTATAAGGTTAACTATATATCTTTAATACTTATAAAAAAGGCTAAATATTTTATATTAAAGCTATAGTCTTAGCTTAAAGGGAATAGCTAGTAATATATAGTATCCTATATAACTTTAACTATTTTACGCCTCCTTTAATATATTAGCCTAACTTTAATAGCTATAAACCTCTATTTATTTAATTACTTAGTCTAGCTATATATACTTATATTAGTCTTAGCTATATAACCTTAAAAAGGTTTAAATTACTTATTATATTAAATATTAATAGTAAAAAAGACTTTCCTTAATAAAATACTTACTTATAATATAATAATTAGGTACTAATTCCCTAGGAAGTTATAAAGCCTAATTTTATTAAATACTAAAGAGATCTAGCTTACTCCTTAACTAAAATAGCTATTTTTAAGGAACTTAAAGTAAGGACTAAATAGTATCTTTACTAAAAGAGGGAAGAAAATAGTAAGCTAATTAAAGTAATGCTTATAAGAAGAATATATAAGTAAGTTAAATTACTAAAGTAGACTTAAGATATCCCTTAAAACTTAAAAGAGTTTAACCTATTTAGCCGCTTTAGGGAATATAACTATATTTATATTAAGAGATTGGGCCTAAAGATAAAGCTAGATTTAAGTAAGTATAAGCTTTAATAGACTAAATCTAAGTCCTATAATAAAGTACCTACCTAAAAAAAAGAAAAGTTTTATAAGCCTATTTCTATAATAAAGCTAGTTTAAGTAAAAGGTCCTTAAGTAACTAGGCTTATAAAACTTAAGGTAAATATTTACAGTACTATACTAGATTTTAATAGTATTTCTTATTAATTAGGCCCTTAATAAGTAATTAATTTATCTAATTAATTAAGTCCCTTTCTATAAAGATTATTACTAGTCCTTATACTTTATTAAAATAGTAGCTTAGTATTACTAATATATATAATACCTTTACCCTTAAAAGCTTTAATTTACTAAGCTTATATAGCTACCTTAGGGCTAGCCCTTAAATTTTTAGTATTTTACTTTCCTTATTAAGATAATAAGGTACCTATTTAGTATTTTATAACTCTAAGGAATACTATTACTAACTATAAGTCTATTAAAGTTACTTTAATAAGTTAGTTAATACTTAAAAGTCTTACTTTACTGCTAGGATTAATAGATTACTTAGACCTTAAGCTACTTATAGATTAATTAGGATATTAAAGCCTTAGTCCTTTTTCTTTATTGCTTTTATTATTAAGTATTAAGTATAGCCCTAAGCTAATTACTTAGCTAAGCTTATAGCCTATAACCTAAAAGCTAGTAATCTAGTTAAACTTAGTACTAGGTTACTTTATTACTATAACTATAATTAATAAGCCTGTATTTATTAAAAATATATTATATATATCTTATTACAGAATAATAAATAAAAATAAGGAAGCTACTAAGATAATAATCTAGGACCTAGAAATTTACTTTTAAAAAATAGTTACTAAACTAAAGGTATAGTTTTTACCTATTTAAGGAACCCCTAAATACCCTTATCTTCTAACTTTAAAGACCTAGGCTATCTTTATCCTTACTAGACTTATAAGTTCTAATTAGTAAGATAATATTAAAAATACTATAGTTAATACCTTCTGTCCTTAAGCTTAGCAGGAATAATTATATAAGGAATAAATAGCAGTAAGAAACTAGGAGTAAAGGAAAGGTATTAACTAGTTTACTTAGTTTAGGATTAATTAATTAGTTATTTACAAAGGAATTACTAAGAAGGAATAGACCTATTATATATATATATTTACTTTTAGTAAATTGCTTACTTAATATAGTTTCTTAGGTATAGAGGTATATATTAAAACTATATAAGGACCTATATAATAATTATAGTAAGTATTTTAAGAAAAGAGGTCTAGCCTTATTAGTAAGGCTAAGAGGTTATTTATAATAATAAATATAAAGAGACAGGATTTCCTTAATACCTAACAAAGGATGCTTTTTTTTAGATATACTTTTTTATATACTTTTTTAGATTAAATTTTACACTTTTATCTTTGTATTTAATACTATTAAACTAATTACTTAATTTCCTATCTCTTAACAAAGACTTTATTTTAATTAAACCTTTGTAGCTATTTGTTAAGGCCTAACTTTATATAAAGGTCTTATAATATAACTAAGGAATATATTATGATCCAGATGACTAATCAGGGCAGAATATATACTAAAATAATAACAAAATTCAGGGCTTTTGATTGGTGTGCTTACCTAAGCAAAATATAGAAAATTAAGCAAGCTCCACATATTAAAGTTTTTCTATAAACTTTAAATATTTCCTACTAAGAAAGTATTAGTCAGAAAGTCACGTGAACTGGGTTACGTGATGATTATATAATGAGGATTACGTATATTAGATTTTACCCCTTAGTTGGATGATTCATGACACACCACAAGAAACCTTACTTTCTTATTTAAGCTTTATAAGCCTACTAAAGCCTAGCGCCTTCCAAATTGGGAAAAAAGTATATCTTATTTTTCTCCGAATTTTGGCGGTTTTTGTGATAGTCATTTCGTTACTATTGAGGCTACCCCTCTTTAGGAATCATAATGCCCGCTCTTTGAGATATCTATATAAGTCCCAGGTCTTCCCACTTTGGGAACTCCCTTTTAGTTAGAGACTTATCAGCTTCCTGATTATATAATATATACCATTAAATTCGGAAGAATTCGCTCTATTTAACAGACACACTTTTATCTTATAAAACCTACCCTATGTCTTATTATTCCTCGGTTATAACTTTTTATCCTCCTTCTACCTCCTCTTCAACCCTATCCATCACTATAGTACATCCTACTACTTATAGTGAATTTATAGGCTATTTTATTCAAGCCTTAACACTATTTATACAGAGTTAGTATTTAAGGCTATTAGAAGTTATTATTCTTTGCAGTCTTTTTCCTTATTATTACTCTTTACCTTTAAACTATTATATAAGCGTTACTTAGTATTATATAGTATAGTTTAAATAAAAGCTATTAATATATAATAATTAGGTCTAATTATATTAAACTAAGCTATACTTAGGTTTATTATTAATAAATTATATAAAGTATAAATTAAGTATTATTAAAGTATTATATCTCTTAATAATAGATTTAATATATATTAAGCTTAATTAATATAAAAAAGTATTATTAATAGCTAGTAAGCTAAGTTATATTTACTACTAAATAAATATATATATACTTATAAGTCTTTAATAGAAGTAATATAATATAAAATTACTATTAGTCCTAAAGTAATACAGTCCTGGAATACTATTTATTTAATATTAGTTAGTTTACTTTTAGTTAGTTTAATATTAGATTTTATAAGTATTAGTAAATATAGGCTATAGTATTTTTATTAAGTAAAATTTATAGGGTATAACTTTATACATAATATAACCGTTAGGGTTATAATATTTCAAGGCAGCTATTTTAGCTGATAAACTATAAAATTCCTTAGTAACTTTTCTTTAATAAGTTTATAGCTAAAAGGGTATATCTCTAAAGCTTATATAACTTAACATTAAGTAAAAATTATAATAAACTAATAATTTATTATATAACAGGGCCTTAATTAGGGATAGCTTTACTTTTAGCTCTATAGCTAACGTTTTGTTTAGTTATAACTTTTAATACAGATCAGGGCCCTGAGATAACGAGCATTCTTTTACTTCCACCCTTTGGGCATTTACTAATCATAACGTTACCTAGGCGATTAATAACACTTTACGTATAACGCGGACAAAAGCAGACGAAAGCGGACAAAAGCGGACGAAAGCGGGAAGCCTAATGCGCTGACTATGCACATCGATTACTCATCATGAGTCATGAAAGCTAGACCAGCCAATCAATGAGATGCGATCCTTATATACACTAACAAAATAGCGCCATCATCGGACAAATAGTCCCGATTCCTTTCTTGGCACTTGTTTTAACAATGACAATTACAAATCATTCCATCACAAGAATATATACCTTCAGTTGCAAATTCGCTTATAAACGACAAACCCCTAACAAATAGTTTTAAAATAAGCCACAGGGTCTGTTAAAGATGGTCAGGCTCTTCCTGTAAGTCTTCACATGAAGCGTATATTTATTCTCGGGCTAACATGCGATCCACTACAGCCTCGGTGCCACTGGTTGGGTAGGCAGCGCGGCTGCCTATGCAATTGCAGCTGCTCATCCCAGCTACGAATATGTAGCCCTTGCACGCAGCGAGGCCAAGGCGAGCGAGGCGAAGAAGTACTTGCCCGCACATACTCGTTTTGTCATTGGCGATTTCAACAGCTTCGACCTGATCGCTTCTGAGGCAGAAGCCTCAGACATTGTTTTGAACTGGGCTAGTAGCGACCATGATGGACTCAATAATGCTATTCTCGCAGGCCTGAAGAGGAAAGGCAATCAGTGCTATCTGATCCATACCTCTGGGACTGGTCTTCTGACCTATGAAGACATTAAGAACAACCGCGAGTCGAAAGAGAGTTCCAAGGTCTACGACGATTGGGAGGGCGTGGGTGAGGTTGTGGGTTTGTCAGATGACGCACCGCATATGAACGTTGACAGAGCCATCCTGCACGCGGCGTCAGAAACCCCCAACATCCGGACGGCAATTGTCTGTCCGCCTTTGATCTATGGAGTTAGCAGCAACAAGCACACGGCTCGAGAACGAAGTGCGGCGAGACAGTATGTCGTCGACATCCTGAAGCGCGGGAAAGGGTTTTTCATCAACGATGGAAAGGTGCGCTGGAATACAGTCCACATTAATGACCTTGCTCAATTGTTTTTGCTCCTTGTCGAGAATGCAACACAGGGCGGTGGAAATGCGACATGGGGCCAAGAAGCCTACTACTTTGCTGAGAATGGAGAAGTCTGCTTCGGGGAGTTTGCAACAGAAGTCAGCCGCATAGCCTTCGAGAAGGGGCATATCTCAACGCTAGGGATGGACAGACTCACTGTTGAGGAAGGCAAGCAAGTTGCCGCATTCACCACCATGATGACGTTGTATAACTCGAGATCAAAATCTATCAGGGCACGGAAGCTGCTCCACTGGGAACCAGTCAACATCAATATCATGGAAGATGTAGCTCAAAACTGGCGATTTAGTGCTGATGAGCAGAATCCATTTCTTTGAGGGGAATTGCTATCTCTTTGAGTGCTATCCCCTTGAGTGCCACAACCCTTTAGTAGGTATCCCGACCCACTTTACCCCACGTACAAGAAGGTGACAAAAGCTCCGCCCTAAGCGCAGTTGAAAGGGCTGTCTTTGCCTGTAACTGGGCTACCTCTTTGGCGGTATAGCCATCTAATTCAGCAATTTCAATTGACTGACAACCCTCTATCGCGGCTTGAGTATAGGTTGGCCTGTAGCGGCTTATTTACTTACTTTGATTGGTTATATATCCCTGTTGTGATGCTCCTGAAGGGCTGTGGCACTTAAAGGGATAGACCTCCAGCGGGATACCGACAAGGGTGTAGAACCAATTAAAATGATCAGAACGAAAGGCACTTCTTTTCACTTAATTTGGCGTGTGACAGAAGTCCTAGCAGGTCTTATTGTTACAAATCGCTATATCGCATTCTTTGCAGCCGTATTGAGTCTGCTGTACCCTAGTACTACAGTCTAAAATCAACTCTAGTCAGCGCTTATTATAAATCAACTTAATTAATCAATTACCCCAATTAAATTAATCAACTTAGTTAATTCCTTGCCTTAATTAAATTAATTCTAGTGATTTGTAAGTTGATATGATTTGATAAAGTTAATATATACCATGTTGCATCTAAACTGCCTAAGATTAAACCTGGACGTGCCCTCTGCCCAGTCCTACCCTGTATAAGATGGCCATAGATAGGCCATACTTCTTAGCCCTATATGAAGCCGTAGCCTTGTTAATACCTGCTATCGCCGCCTAACGGATACCAACCCTTGGCAGGATAATGCGCTCCCTCTGCACCTTACCGCGGCGCGTTAATTTCGCCGTTAACAAGACATAGCACTAGCGACAAGATATTAGACTTGCCACTACCCTCTATACCGGCAAAAGGCTCGCCGGTGATTTCAACGCCTTGCCCTACGCTACTTTTTCCCTCTACGTTCTCGCGACTGCCTCAACCAAGGACCGTGGCCAAGCAGCTCGATGAGGCTTCGGTCGGGGAGCTGCCCCCTAACCCGACTATTGAGGATCTACCGAAGGTCGTCTGAGGAACCGCCGCTTCGTTTAAGAAGTTTCGCTAGCTCGGAAAGGGGCAAAAGGCAGAAAAAGTTGGATCAGATCGCACGGCATGTTCTTTATTGAATTGAATTACCAGGATCAGCCCATCGGTCATGTATGGTGCTGCAGCCAATGCGACACGAAGGGTCGGCCAGAATTCTTCTCAGTACAAGCGATATCTTCTGCAGCAGATTATCTTTACAAGTATGGATCCATCCTCTATACTAACATATCCCATATACTGACTTGCACAGAGCCTATCGGATCACCCCAGCGAGTTAATTAAGCCCCAGCGACGATAGCGCGATCGATCTCCAGTCCCATGTAACCCCCAAACGACCACGGCTTGACCAGAGCATAATACCAAAGGCAAAGGTCAAAGCTGTACAAGAACTTAGTGTTGGGTTCGTTATTGACAGTGATGTGCCCTTTA
Organism: Fusarium succisae; assembly: GCA_013186925.1. Classification (NCBI taxonomy): domain Eukaryota; kingdom Fungi; phylum Ascomycota; class Sordariomycetes; order Hypocreales; family Nectriaceae; genus Fusarium; species Fusarium succisae. The sequence goes on along the minus strand of JAAOAW010000205.1, from coordinate 14,388 downwards.
CAATATTCGAGCATAAGTTTCTGAAGGAGCTCTTCTATCAGTTCGACCATGAACTAGCACTCTAAATTCCTTGGAGTAGCAGTTCTATTACCAGAGAGCTACAGAAGATCTTCGAGTCTAAGGCGGATATTATCAAAGCGGAGATAGGCAGCGCCCTAACAAAAATACACTTCAGCTTTGATCTCTGGATATCACTGAACTGGGTCTGACACGGCGGGGTAAAGCTGGGCAGTTGGGCGGGTCGCTGTTACGAGTCAACGCTAGCCATTCTTACCGTCCCGCTAGCACACTGCTAAGCAACATATATGGCTCGGGTTCTGCGGCTTGTGGATGGTCAATGAAGCCTCGTGTTTGACATAGCACGCGGGATACTAGAAGTTCTCTCCTATTTGCTATTATTGTTTCCCAATCGTGTAATTGCGGCCACATCCCGCCGTTCTCTACCTACCATAATGATTCCAGTCATCGATTCTCACATCCATTTATTCCCAGCTTCTGAAACCAATTCTCTTTCTTGGTATACAAACGATCACCCTCTCGCTGGTCAACACTCCGTCGAAGAATACCGCGAGGCAACAACGCCGGAGCCCTCTTTGGCGGGATTTATCTTCGTCGAAGCGGACCGGAAGAATGATCTGAAATCCGGGGAACTCGATGGCTCAGGTTGGAGAGGACCTTTCACTGAACTAGCCTGGATCAAGCGCATCGCCTAGGACAAACGCGCCCTGGTGAGGGACATAGTGTCAAGGATCGAGAATTATGCCTGGGAGCGGTGCTTTGGGCACCCATTCCCAGCACTGCCGATGCTATGAGACTATACCTCCTCACCGTAGAAGAAGCTGCCAGGGTGACCTGGTCAAAGGTAAAGGGTTTCCGATATCTATTGCAAGATGAGCCACACGGAACTATGCTCCAAGATACCTTCATTGAGAACACGAAACTTCTAGGCCGTCGTGGCTTCACATTCGACGTATGTATTGATTTGCACCGGCGAGGCGAACAGCAGATAAAAGACCTTGTCGCGTTTGCAAAATTGACGCGAGAAAAGGTCCCTGAGAATGAGAGGGTGTTATTGATACTAGACCATATCTGCAAGCCTGATATAAGCGCTCCGAATTCTGTCTCAGATGTCGCTTTCATGACCTGGCGTGCTGCAATGTACGAGCTGGGCCAATACGAGTGCACTTATATCAAGTTCTCTGGTGGCTTTGCAGAAATGGGGGACGTGGTCAATGATCTCTCCTCAAACGACATCCGCAAGGCACTGGGGAAATGGTTCAGAGTGATACTGGAAACATTTGGACCGAGGCGGATTATGTTTGGTAGTGATTGGCCTGCCTGCACTATCAATATGTCGAATCCGTGGCCACGGTGGCGTGATGCGGCTGTCCAGTTATGTCAAGAGTCAGGGTTAACCCCAGGAGAGCAGGGTATGATTTTCTTTGGAACTGCCAGGCAGGCATACAGCTTATAATCTAGTAATGCCAACTCTATTGTCTGAAGCTAGATTCAGATTCCTTGAATATTATCCTCAATGTATATTAATTCCTTCTTACACTTTCTATTATAATTAGGTCGAGGGGGGGGGCTTTTTCTAAGGTTGATAAAATACTTCCTCGATGGGTTTCCACCAGGATGGCTCAATGGACTCGGAGCTTACAGCGCCAGGAACAAGGCTCTCCTGCAAGGCATCAGTAATCTTCCACCACTCCTTCACACGCGGGTTTTCGGCCATTCTTTTCATATCGCTTGCAAAGTCAGTGCCGACATATTTAAATGAGGCAAAGAGATAATGGCTCTCGTTGTCATAAAAGATGCTATCTGCCAGCCAGTAATAGATTTAAACTGTTAGCTTTAATGTTGCTTGAATTGGTGGAGGACAGGCCGGAGGAGGCTGTATCGTACAGTCTTGGATATTACACTTCTCGTTCTGGGCGAGCACCTCAGGCCATACTCTTGCATGGACTTGTTTGTATTCTTCAACGTGTTGGGGCTTGAGCTTGATGATTTGTGCAAAGCGACGAATATGCTTGTCGGACATTATAACGGGGTGTATAGTTGTCGTGAATTATTTTAAAAGAAAAGGCAGTCTAAAGTAAGGAGGAATTTATACCCGGATAATAGCAAATAAAAGGGGGGGCTGGCTGTGTCACATTATGGAAGAGACAATGCTTGTAAGTAACTTAAAGGCTCCGTGCGTATGGCCCCCATTATACTCGACAGTTTATAGAATAATCGCGTGTGGCTATCTCCGCAGCATTTAACTTACTGACTGCTAGTTGTGACACAATGATTATCTTGTAATAGAGATAGAGGGATAGCTAACATAGCTGCCCCCAACTCCCCCAACTTCCGCTGTTCAACACATGCTATATGACATTCCTGGCGAAACAGAAGAAGGTGATTCCCCAATACACAGTCGTCAAGTGACAGGGCTGCAAAGCTAGTGCGCGATCGTCCTTATGAGCCGGGGAGGGGTAGCACGAGGTGTAATTATCCGTCGGGTAGGTGGTTGCTCCCCCGCTAAGAACCATGAAGGAAATAATCCAATTGGACGGGTTAACTACCAGTCTCGGGAGTCTTACCCCAGACCACAGCTCCTCGTCCAAGCTCCTCTATTCCCCATGGGGTAGCTTAGCTCAAGATCTACATGTGAAGTGGATATAAATAATTCAAGCTCCTCCATACTGCAGCTCCTCTCCGTCAGCAAGCAAAGTCAGCTCTCTGGCTCTGAATCTTACTGCCTTCCCAGGAAATCTTCCAACTTCAATCACAATCTCAATTGTCAAAATGGGCGTTCGAGCTTTTTTCAAGAAGAGGTCACTCAAAGTCTCCGACGATCGAGTGACCAAAGCTGCAGACCTTACCTTGCGGGAGTCCATCTGGCCTATTGCACTTGTTACAGTCTTGTTCTTCCTTTGGGGCTTCAGCTATGGTCTCCTGGATACTCTGAACAAGCATTTCCAGGTGACTCTGCATATCGATAGGGCAAGATCTGCTGGACTTCAAGCTGCCTACTTTGGGTTCGTCTCATTCACAAACCTATGCCATGATATATCTAACCATTATGCTCCGATAGTGCCTACCCGCTTGCTTCTCTTGGCCATGCCGCGTGGATCCTACGACACTACTCTTACAAGGCTGTTTTCATCTGGGGACTCAGTCTCTATGCTGTCGGCGCCCTGATCGCGATTCCCTGTATTAAAGCAAAGTCCTTTGGAGGTTTCTGTGCAGCAATTTTCATCATCGGTAACGGCCTTGGGTCTCTTGAGACAGCTGCCAACCCTTACATCACTGGTAAGCCTATGCAGTGGCTCCCCCGTCGCCTTGATATCTAACCCGAAGTAGTCTGCGGTCCTCCTAAATATGCCGAAATGCGAATCAACCTGTCACAAGCCTTCAACGGCATTGGCTCGGTCGTTGCACCTGTTCTAGGCTCTTATGTCTTTTTCAACTTTGACGACGAAAAGGCATTGGCGAATGTGCAGTGGGTGTATCTTTCCATCGCTGTGTTCGTCTTGCTGCTCGCCACCTTGTTTTTCTTCACGAACATTCCTGAGATCACCGATGCTGGTACGTTTCGATGCCCCTAATGAACTTGGAAGTCTTCAATTCTGACCAATGTTTCTCGATTACAGATATGGCACAGCAAGCCGAATCCTCTAACTCCGAAACTCACGATAAGCCACTTCGCAAGCAATACCGACTCTTTCACGCCTCTTTCGCTCAGTTCTGCTACTGTGGAGCTCAGGTGGGCATTGCAAGCATGTTCATCAACTATGCCACCGAAACGAGAAAGAATACCAGCGATTCCACCGGCTCCAAGCTTTTTGCAGGTGCACAGGCCACATTTGCTGTCGGTCGCTTCTTCGGCGTCTTCCTCATGAGATACTTCAAGCCTCGCCACGTCTTCCTCGCCTTTTTGAGCATGTGTGTGATTTTCCTCTGCCCTGCGATTACAGAGAAAGGCAATACAGGAATCTCGATGCTCTATGTGGTGCTGTTCTTTGAGTCCATCTGTTTCCCAACGATCGTGGCCCTTGGCATGAGAGGACTTGGCCGACACACCAAGCGCGGTAGCGGATTCATCATTGGAGGTGTCATTGGTGGTGCTTGTGTTCCCCCTCTTACTGGCGTGGCTGCAGACAGGCACGGTACAGGAATGGCCATGGTTGTTCCTCTGGCATTCTTTGTGGCTGCTTGGAGTTTCCCATTCTGCGTCAATGTTCTGCCTAGCTACAAGAAGGGAATTGATGCCTTTGAGAACACTGCAACCGAACCATCCAGCATCGTCGAATGGGGAGAGAAGGGTAGCCAGGACGAGCAACGCCACGAGACAGTGGTTGGGGAGGTCAAGGCATAATGGATTTCCATACTTATTTCCGCACAATTGGCGTCTCTGGTATAGTGAGTCTGTTCTATTCTACCTTCTGGCGATATCGTCTCCTAGTTAGTTCCCTTAGGCCGCTTGGAGGTTGCCCCTAAAGTCTAAAAATGAACTCAAGTGGCTATATCTTGCTTAATTGTCTATTCATGGTCTACTCCGGCGATTTGTCATGTTGTGCTGACCCTCTACGTCCACGCTTGGTATCGCACTTGTCAATCATCACACCAAGTTCCGTGTGGTGATTATATCCATTAATTACTTTGTGGTAAGGTTGTGGGAGGTCAAAAGAGGCTTCATCCCTCAGGGCACGAAGGTAAAGGACACCAGTGTCCCAGTTGCAAATAGCCTGTTTAGCTCATGACTTGGAGCACCTATGACCTTGAATGTTAAGTAGTCAGAGCATTTGTAATAGCGCAAATAACAAACCCTGTAGTACATATCATGAAAGAAGGTCCAGTGTCTACTGATGGACTTATTAATCAGCTACATTGAGCGATAAGTAAGAACTATAGTGCCAACCCAGTTGCCCCTTCGTTCCATCGGTACAAAGATAACGCTCGCCGGCGAGCCTTACTCTCCTCCAAATTAGATGTCGCTGGACTCCTCACACTGTATAGAGTCGATCTAAGCACTTTTCGGAACCGCTTCTACGCATAGAGGTTAGCATTGGATCGATCCCTTGGATACGCGACATCATGGGAAACATACCTGGAACTCCGTGCTCAAAGTCACAACGCAGACCTCATGAGCTCGTATAATAATCTCACAAGCCTTTTCGACAGATTCGTTCAGGCCAAGTTGAGGCATTCGATCTGCAAAAAGCAACAGGATGAAGCTGCCATGCAAAAGATAAATGCCAAAGAGATATGGCATGAAAGAAAGTTCAGGATCACAGGTCAAGATTCGCGACATGGCGTCAGACGCAGCTATTGCATGAGATGCACATTTCATGAAGCCTACAGATGGTATCCAGCCATCTTTATTATCCAGCATTGAGACGGCATCCCACTTCCCATGTAGAAGCACGTGAAGGACGTGTAGTATGAATGTGCTGTATGCAGTAACAAGCTGAGCTTGCGCGTGTCGACGATGTGATGAGGCGTGGCCGGTGTGGTTTGACGGTCTGGGAGGGTCCCCGTGGCTCTGTTGCGGCGATATCACACATTGCGGCGTGCGAACTTGACTGGCTGGTATTGCTGAGGCATCAAGTGCATCGACCTGGTACAAGCCAGCCAGGTCAGTTATGCTCTGTGCACACTGTGCCATGACTTGTTCGATCATTGCAGTGGCTGGGTTATCTTCTTCCTCATGTCCATCAGCTTGAGGCCTTCGAATATTGCCAAATCTTGGATGGGACTTTTGTCTATGCAATTGAATAACATCCCCAAGGATCGTCATGAGTGGGAGAAAATATTCAAAGAAGCCAGTCCCCGATATACGAGTTGGAGCTCCGAACGTTGTAGAGTGTGAGCTTCTATCCAATGCTGCGTCTTGAGGGTCTCGTCCTGTTGACAAGGCAGCCCAAGCTTCATCTGACAGCGGCGCATATAGTTGGCACTCATCGTCAAGGATTCGGAGTGGTGCGTTGAACGATAGGGCCAGGTGACGATCGAGGCAAAAGATTAACCAAAACGCTCTTCGACGCTCTTCCCGGATTTCTGACATGGTCAACCCTGTGCGGGAAGCTTCACAGGTCCTACAACCGCACGAGGTTGTTTGGCTTGTACACAGAGATGTTTCTGACTGGGTGAAGTTGTTCTCAAGCGAGTCTTCTCTGTTCAATCCCATATTGTGAGACAGCCGTAGTGCCTTGTTCCACCATCGAAGACAATCTGTCTTAAAGTCGCCGCCCGAAGAGACGATGGTGACGAGGATGAACATGAGGACATCGTCAACCAGAGGTACTGGTGGAGAGACGGTAGAGGTTGATCCAACGTGGTACTCTTGCCGGTTTTGGTCTCCGGTCGTGGCAGCATACTCAAGATCTCTCACAAGGGGCCCGCCTAATAGCTTGAGTTGGCAGAGTTTACGAGAAGGATAAAGAGGTACTGACTGGTAGTTCTGTTCCAAACATCACGGTCCCTCCCTTGAATTAGACCCATCATCAGCTTTCTGAGCTCTTCGCAAACAATCGCTTTCTGGCCTGGCAGCAGAAACAAGGAACTCTCGGCTGTCTGTGCGCTGACCCAGAGCATGGTAACCAATAGTGCTGGCGTGCATGCCCGTGGGTTGTCTGTTCGAAGCAGCGACTCTTTGCGCATAACATGAGCTAGAACATACGGGGAAGAACATTTAAACAAAGATCCTCCTGGCTCAACAAAGTAAAGCTCGAACAGTTCGCAGACAAGCCTAGCGTCGATTATGCCGTGTAGCAAAGGGATTATTGACTCGAGACACTTGTAACGGCATTCACGAGATGGCAAGTCTTGGGTAATGGTCGAAGCTCGCTCGCGTGTAGGAGATTCGTGGAGAGAGTCGGCACCATGATGGACTGCGAGGTCGAAATCAGGGAGAGGATAGGAAGTCTGGATGTCAGCTACATTGTACAGCTGGTCGAAACTTGGTGCCGTGATGGAATCGGCTTGCATGTCCAGTGATACAGCATCATGATGGGATGAGTGGCTGGACGAGTAGTGCGATGATACCGTGTCCTGGGGATTTGTGGGGAGCTCGGGGCTTTCCCGTACGTCAAATGTTCCGCTCTGCTCGGGCTGTGGATTTAGTGTGCTTTGCTCAAGATCACCCTCAGCTTCTGATGAGTCAGGCTCTCGGTCCTGCTGTGCCTGCTGCTGCTGTGCTCGGTTTGCTGACTTAGGCTTACGGCCACGCCTACCGATACTTCGTGTATAATGACATGTTGATTGGTATTCTAAAGCATATATTGATCAGCAAAACCTTGTCTCCAGCGAGTAATGAATGCTTGCTTACCTTGACAACGACGACTAGAGTGTATTCAGCGTGAGCTCTTGCGTTTCTTGCTTGTGATTGGCGATCTGCTCGTCTGACACTTACCATGGCTGCTGACCATCACAACGAACTCTCAAAATGCTGCATCTATCGCAAGCAAGTCTTGTTCTCTTCCGCCCGTTCGGTGGATCCCTCCTGGCATGCTGACGCGGTTCATTTTGATGAGGATCCATGTTTATCCACGGATAGGAAATCGTGGGGAAGCCCGCTATTATCAGGATAATTAAGAGATAACGAAAATATCCGTGCGAAATATGGATATTTGGTAATTTTCCGCCGGGGCGTGGAATGATTTATCCGGCGGTAGTGGACTGGGCCAATGATTAAATTGCCTGCGTGACGGGGGATAGACTAGACTGTTCTGGGGAAGTCCTGTGCTACCCTACAATGCTCACACTTGAAGATTTAAACCGTCGGCAAAAAAGTGCTGGCTTGGTGTCAGGCTTGACCTGAGATCTCCTGCTATGCAAGAGTCACTTATCCGTTTTGGGAAATGATGAAGCAATAACTCTTACTGCTAGTTTGGGGATACTATGATTGTATTTTGCTGGCGATTCTTAGACTGGATCTGGAGTGGAACAGAAACACAATGGCCTTGGCAGATTGAATTCTTATTTCATATAAAGCTGCCTATTTCTGGGGTCTTAAAGGCATGTCGTAGCTGTCCAAATTACTCGAATTTAAATAATTTTATCTGCTTACCTACAAGAGATCATGGTTATTATTAAGACTATTACCTCACACGATGTGCGGTTTCCTGTAGGTACTTGAAGAGATTGGGGGCATACCAAGCGCTAACTAGGGCGTCAGACATCCTTGGACAAGGCTGGCTCAGATGGCATGAACCTTTCACCAGACTACTCGGCCGCCTTTTGCGTCCTTACCACTAACGACCCCAACCTCACAGGGCATGGCATGGTATGTATTGTACCCCCAAACTTGGACTCAACAGAATCTCACGCGGTATTCGCAGACTTTCACAATTGGTCGCGGCAACGAACTCGTGTGTGGCGCAATCGATCTCCTTGCACCTTTGATTCAGGGCAAGAATCTTTCTGAGCTCACAAAGAATTGGGGTAAAACATGGCGCTACCTGACATCAGACTCCCAGCTCCGCTGGGTAGGCCCTGAAAAGGGTGTTATACATTTAGCTCTCGGCGCGCTCGTGAATGCAATCTGGGATCTATGGGCAAAGACGCTGGGAAAGCCTGTATGGCGTGTCATTGCGGACATGACGCCAGAAGAGGTCGTCCAATGTATTGACTTTCGCTACATTTCTGATGTCTTGAGTCCTAATGATGCATTGGAAATTCTGAGAGCAGCACAAAAGGGCAAAGCGGATAGGATCCAGGAAGCTCTGAACAACCATGCTGTTCCTGCGTACACTACCAGTGCTGGCTGGTTGGGGTATGGTGAAGACAAGATGAAGAAGCTTCTTGAGGAGAGTGTACAACAGGGCTTCAAGTACTTCAAGCTGAAGGTTGGTACAGATCTCGAGGAAGATCGGCAGAGATTGAAGATTGCCCGTGACGTTTTGGGCTACGATAAGGGCAATGTGCTCATGGTCGATGCAAACCAGGTACGGCCAAGCTCTTCATCCGAGATGTGTTAACTAACTCTACACTATAGGTCTGGTCTGTTACTGAAGCCATCACGCATATGAACGCTCTTGCAGAGTTTAAACCATGGTTCATCGAGGAACCAACATCTCCAGACGACATTCTTGGACACGCTGCTATCCGCCAAGGTCTATCCAACACAAGCCACGGAGCCATCGCGGTGGCAACAGGAGAAATGTGCCAGAACCGCGTCATGTTCAAACAGCTCCTCCAAGCGGGCGCCGTGGACATCATCCAACCTGATGCATGCCGTGTCGGCGGCGTAAACGAGGTTCTGGCAATTCTACTCCTCGCTGCCAAATTCAACGTCCCTATTGTACCTCATTCGGGCGGTGTAGGACTACCAGAGTATACTCAGCATTTGAGCACTATTGACTACGTTGTCATCAGTGGCCGTAAGAGTGTTTTGGAATATGTGGATCATTTGCATGAGCATTTTCACCATCCTTCACAGGTGGTTGACGGACATTATGTCACTCCCTTGGAGTCGGGATATAGTGTGGAGATGAAGCCAGAAAGTCTGGCGAGATTTGCATATCCAGGTGATGAGTCGAGTTGGTGGACAAGCGCGGAGGCAAAAGCGGTCATTAACCAACCGAGAGTCAGAGTGTTATAGAGGTTACGATGTATCCAAGTGTACTATAAATTCAACACCACTGTGACCTTCAACTTGAACTTATTACCTCTCACGGTTTCTGCTACGCTACAGCCCCCACTGACTTAGTCTTGACTCTTGGCATATCCTCACCAGTTAAACCGTACTGGCAGTCAAGATGAGCAGAGGCGATCTTTAATGGGGCCAAGTATAGCAGGGAAGTAAGGCAAAAAGCTCAAAAAGCCACCTTGAGACTTGTCATCATTTTGTCGACATTGAGGCTGGGAGCTGGACATAGGCGACGTATAAACTATCTCACGTCGGCTTCCAACTAACGAGGTCAGCGTTCTTTAACGCTGAGATAGTTACTATAGCTCGGTGGCATCTTGAGTGATAATCTCGCTGGGAAGGTGCAGATCATGACGAGGATGGCTTAAACAGCTCATTTAGATTTGAGCAAACTGCCATCGTGCCGAGCAAATGCCATAGCCTCATAAGCCTTAGGGAAGCGAAAGGGAATGGGATTCGTATATTGATAGCTGTTCTAGTGACAAAGGCGCCAAAGGAAATAAATATAAAAGATCTAATAGGGAAAGGATAAAATGAGCACCTGAAGAAGATTGCCTGTTTCTTCTTCGGACGCTGTCTAATATAAACTTATGTCTGCAAATCCCCCTTACGCTACCACTCCGATCGCTGCGAATTGCTTCAACTCCCTAGTCTTTTGTGTTGTGATATTTACTGCATCAGAATCGCTGGTGTTCTCTTCATTGGAGTCACTCGTCGCTGTCTTGAGCTTCTTCCCAGAGAAGTCGTAGTCTAACCACTCCCCAATGATAAGACGAACACGCTCAGCGAGCGACATTCTGCTCTCCACTGCTTGAAACTCTAGCTCGGTCCAGTCCAGCAAGCTCTCAGAGTTTCCATCAGTCTTGAGTACTCTCTTGACTGCAACAACATTCTGCTCCAGGTCTGAAAGAGTGCTGATTCCTGATATGGTTGATACCGAGAAAGAGGGGGTGCAGTTTTGCTTCGCTTTCACAATAGCATATTGCATCGCGAGCGAGCATAGAGTTTCTCCATCTCCATGCTTGTCCATCCACTCCGCGGCTTCAGCTGAGGCAGCTCTAAGACCTTGCGGTGCTGGATGCCAATCGCCTGTCAGTCCAACAGGGATCCCGCCTGTTCTCAATAATCCAACGGCCAGCGGGCTTGAGCAGAATACTGAATTTACACCAGCGGTGCGGAACCGATCAAAACCACGGGTCTCGGCTTGCGTGTTCTGAAGGGTAAGCTGTGCCCAGGTTTGGACAACGTCGACAGGGTGTCCGTATTTCTTCCGCGCAAGGCTAGCAACTTCGGCCAGGACATCAATATCATAGCCTGAGATTCCAACCCGCAGTATAACTCCAGCTCGTTGGAGTTCCAGCAGTACACCGACAGCTGTGACAGCTTCGTCTAGGGATACGTACTCAACATCATGGCAAAAGACCACGTCTAAATACGTAGTCCCAAACCGCTCCAACGACCGAGCAACAGATTTCCGGATCCAGTCCGGGGAGTAATCGAACTCATTTTCCTTGATGCGGCCAACCTTGGTCATTAATTCGTAGTCGCTACGTATGTATTTGGACTGAATTCTGGGATCTGATAATGCAGCGCCCATGAGTTGCTCAGAAGGCTCATAGTATGGCGATGTGTCAATAGTACGCACGCCAAGTTCGAATGCGCGCAAGAGGATGTCGACGATAGGAAGAGATTCAGGCTCAGGATTCAGTTGGTAGCTGAAGCCTGCTCCACCCATAACAAGGGCTGGGGGTGAAGAGGCCGGCGACATTCTATTGTGATGTTTGATAAATCTATGTCCTCGAGTAAAAAATGTGATAGATGGCTTGAGACGTATGAGATTGGAATAGTAAAAGAGATCAAGAATGAGATGTCTGCAGCTATGGCAATTCCACTAGATTTATGATTTGCATTAGTCGATTTAGTCTGAACCCCGAGTAGAAAGTCTGGGGATTTTTACAACTATTTCTCAATGCACTAAGACGCCATGGAGGGATTTTTATCACTTTGTTGGCCTATTGTAAACAAGATCTGCAGCTCATTAGAACACCATTGGTGTTTGTCAGTGGGTCAGAGAGCATGAGGTTAAATATCCGACGGTTAATATTTTCACGCTAGACCATTATCCGATATCAGCCATCCAAGACCCTACTGGCTATCCCCAAATGTAACTTTGCTGGCAGTCGTAGCGTTTACGTATCTCGATGGTTGCTGGAGACACCCGCAGAAACACATGACGACGACCGGAATTTAGTCTAGGATAAATTGTTTAATGTTGAATTTTCCCAAGGAAATAAGTCAGATGCTCGGAATTAATTGATACGTACATGTGTGCATACTATTACTCTACTGTCCTACACTAATGACTCTTGAGGGAAATTCTATAGACCTGGTACTCATCTCCTGAATTGACAGGCAAAATATTGAACGTGGCAAACCCGTCTGGACTCTCAGGTTCCAGTCTGACAAAGGCCTGAGCTGCCTGCTGTTGTTTCGTGCCCACCCAATAAGCCCCAGCAGGAAACTTCATCATCTTTCTGCTCAACTCCGTATTCACTGTGGTCAATGCAATGCCTTCATACTTAGTATCTGCCAGCGTAGCAGATGTAATATTGTACGCTTCCACCTCGCCTTCAAATTCGACAGCAAGCTCGTCCACGACAACACCAGCAGCTCGAAGGCGAAGGGCTGCGTTGGCCCAAGCTCTGCTGAAGATGTAAGCATCGGGACGAGGGCGGGTAAGGTTACTCGCGGGAGGAGTGTTATTGCCGAACAAAACAGGAACCTCTGTGATGTTTCCAGTTTCAGCATCGAGGTATGGCCATGTCGTCTCTATCCATCTTGGCTGATCCCTTACAATGATCTCGTGATCATTTTCGATAAAGTCCTTCCTCGCTTCTTCAACAATTGCGTATACCAGCTCAGCATTATCAGCCGCAATCTGCAAGACCGTCTCAGCAGCAGTCAACCCAGCTGTTGTTCTGCGCTGGAAGTTGCGATCTCCAATCCCAATTCCTCTCGTCTCTGAAAGAAAGGCCAGTCCTTGACCAAGGAAAACAGTAACTTCGCCACGAGTATCGGTGACAAAGTCTTGAAGCTTGATGGTGTCGTTTTCTTGCGATGCAACAACGTAGCCATTCGTAGTAAGGTTCTTCTTTCGCAGAGCACTGGCGACTTCTGGGACAAAGAGAGATTTTGCCATTGATCGAATATCAGCGTGGACATTTGGGTTCTTGAATGCTGAGAACTGGTTGTCCTGGACCGGGATATAGGTCTTGTTCTCATAGGTCAACCCTTTTCTGGCTCCGTACTCATGGCAATCAAGATGAACATGGGCATTGAATTTCAGGTTCAACTGCTTGATTTCCATGGTCTGTTGCGAAGCCATCTTTGTATGGTCTCTATTGGGGTCAAAGCTTGTCGCGAGAAGACGCTGGAAGTAAGCCGATCCATCGGGGTTATATCGTGGAAGTACAATAATATCAAGCTTTTCCAGAAGTCCAAGTGCCCATTCCGGTTCAGCATCCATTTTACCGAGAAGTGCGAGGAGTCCTTCTTCGCCAGCCGGTTCGTTCCCATGTACTCCGCCCTGCAGCCAGACTCGTACTTTGTTAGTGGTGTTGCCCACGGGCGATGTCTGCAATAGCGATTTTGATGAAGACAACACAACATAAGGAATCGAGCGTCCCTCTTCAGAAGTAAATACAGGGTTGTGATAGGTCATCCACTCGTTTCGCGATGCAAGCGTCCACAAGAACTGTTCCAGCGTCTGCTGGGAGTTTGGTGCTGACGTGCCATTGGCGAAACCTGGAGCAACAGTCTCAGGACTGATAAAGGCTGGAGAGTAGAGCTTTTGGTCTACATCCGGAAAGTTGGCAGCGATTTGGGGAGGGTCTTCCTCAAAGGGCACTTTATTCCCGGCATAAGAGAGTGCTGCAGCTCCGGAAAGGAGTATTGAGAACACAAGAGGATGCATCGTTGCTTGCTAGTCAAGGTCTCTTGAAGCCTGAGTCACCTTCTTTTATACATATTCAGATGCCTCCGAGCCAAGTCCCGGTGTTACACTGAGCTTCCCTCTTCATACTAGTAAGTGACAATCATTATCGAATACGATAATTTTGACCCCGCGATTTGTTGTACTGCCAAGCTCTGTGATCCACTGCTATCACTTGGCAGTACGACTACGGCGGCGAACTTTTATCGAACACTCCGAAAACCCGTATCTTCATTTGGGGAACTTATGTTGGTGCTGATTTCATATATATCGAGATTGAAGTGTGCTGGTATTTTAAGAGTCAAGGCAGTCGAGGTCCTTTAAATACATGGAACAAGAGCGGTAAGACTAAGAGCAAGTTTTTTTTCTCGTATTGGATATCCATGATACCTAAGGCATACTGCTTTCAATCTTCCTGTCAGCGATAAATGGGCAAACGGTGGCTGGATGCGAATTAAGCTTATAATTAAACTTGCGCGATATTGGTGCGGGCAGCAAGCCAAGAGTAAACGCCGTGATTACTAGGACACTCTTTGCGGATATCGGGTAGCGTGGCGGGAACGTTACCCGCTGCCTCGGCTGTACTAGCGGATATGGTCAAGAAAGCGTTATTACTATCACCGCTCTACCTTCCAACATGGGTTGAGGGGGATTTTTAGATAAGCAGTGGACATTTTGCAAGGGGTATAAGTATTACGAAATGTGTACCGTAGACAACAAACAATAAGGGATTTCCCGGTGATCCGCCGGATCCGATGAT
>JAAOAW010000204.1:0-188396 GCA_013186925.1 Fusarium succisae | reverse complement strand
GCCTACCGGGCGTAATAGACTTGTGTGTGTGTGTGTGTGGTTACTAGGGTGTGAGAAGGCCCAGATGGCGGCCACGTTGAAGTTCCCCTCCTCTACGGTGTAGGATTGTATATACGAGACGCCGCGCCTAAAGATAGGACTAGTTCGCCTGGGCTCTGAAGTGATGGAGATGGAGTCTCGCAGCATGTGTACAGGATACTCCGTCGTGGCGGCGCGCGGGATCCGAGGAGGCTTCCAACCGTCTCCTGTAGCCTGCTCCTCCTCGCTCCCCCTTCCGTGTGGAGCTTGCCCGTCTCCTTCGTCAAGGTCATAATTTTCACCTTCCCCTTCCTCATCTTCCTGGCTACTACCGGCCTCGTCATCCCAGTCACTATCAACCTCGTCCTCCGACCGCAGGGCCGTCCTTCCGAGCAGAGCCTCTCCAGACTGCCCATAGAGGAAACGCAAGGTGTTATACTGGCAGCACCGCCGAGCCAGAACAGTATGTCCACTTCTCGTTGGCAGGAGCTCGGATGCAACGTCGACAAGCTGGGTTTGCCCCCACGCCGTCGGCTCTGTCCTGTTGTTGCCGTAAGCAGGGTTGCCACTGCGAATGCTGGCTGCCGGCTCCTGCTCGAGGCTGACGACGCCACATCGGGCGCGGAAGTCTCCCAGCACCCCCGCTATGCTACTGCCGGAGGATTGATGCCACAGCTTGGTGTCCTTGTAGCTGCAGAGGAAGATGGCATCGCCAAACTGCCACAGCTTACTGGCATCTTCTGTCTCCCGCACGCCCCCGCCGTCGCCGGGTCGGAGCCCGTCAGCCGCCCTGTCGCGCTCCGCACGATCGAGTGCCTCCTGCATGACGCTCCACAGCCTGGGGAGGTTCTCCTCGCTATATGGCACCTCAAAGGCCGCCCCGCGTACAGCCGCCGAGCCCGACGACTCCATGGCGATGCGCGATGCTGCCCGGACGGAGTCATAGGTTCCAGGCAAGTGGTGCACAAAGTGCGGTCCAATCTTCTCGATGCTTGGCCTGATGAAGCCGTCGAAGAACAGCCGATTCTGCTCCTCTCGCAGGGGTACTGGGCCCTTCTTCCGGCGCTTCTCGTCGTAGAGGCGCGGGAAGAACATGTAGACCGTTCGTGGCCTTTGGTGAGCAAGCACGGTGTGCGGGATCTGGTAGATCGGGACCTGCTTGATCTTCTCTCCCACCCGTATTGGCACACGGACGTGAATGGATTTGGAGAGGAGGAGGCTTGGCTGGGCTGTTATGCATATGTTCAACGGCCCTCTCAGGCTGCGCGGGTCTTTCGTGACATGTAGGAAGCTGTCGATGTCGTGAACGGCGGGCGCCAGCTTCCGCTGCGGCACGTCGTCTTGGTGCAGGCAGACCTCGGCATCTGACCATTCTTTGTCTTCGTGCCAGCCCGCGAATTGGGCCTCGAGTCGGCTGGCTGGTGGCAGCTGGTCGCGACGGAGGCCTGTGACCGAAGCATCAAGGGGTCGGACGGTCCGGTCTAGGCCGAAGTGTCGTGACTGTTCCTCTCGCTCGGTGAAGGACAACCCGCTGACTCTGGCGCTGGACCCAGCCCACGTCTCGCGCAGGTGCAGATGTCGGCGGCAAGTTGCGAGGTGTGATGCGTCCTGGTCCTTGTGTTGATCCAACGGGCATGACACCAGACCGGCGTTGAGGATATAGACGATACGTCGAGCTAGTTTCTCCCCTTCGTCCAAGCCTTCCTCTTCAACCCAGTTATAGATTTCCTGACGTGTAGGCAGTTCCGCAGCAACGCGTTCGGCTCGCTCTTCGTCATGTGCTTCATTGAGGGGATGCTCGCTTCGGGTGACAACCGTTTCGCGTCGGTCATTATTTGCCCTGTTTATTATGCCGTCTAGGGCGGATGGTTAGCAGGCCGAGTGTACTGTGTAGAGTTTGAGTGTTTGACCTGGGCAAGGCTCCTGACTACGTGGAGGTGCTGGGCGTATATGCCATGACCTGTCGTCCTTATCGGCCGAATCCATCTGCATATCGGGGCTGAATGCTAGCGACTGGTCATTTAGCGACATGTCGCCGCTCGGGGCAGCTATGTATGCTATGTCATCATCTATTGAGTCTAGATCAAATTGATTTCATGTAAGTGTTAGCATGTCAAGTTTCGTGTCTGAAAAAGCGCACCTAGTATATATTCTTTTCCGCCGTAGTGCTGTCTAACTGGAGATCTAGATGAGGGCCGCTCGTCCAAATGCCTCCCTCGTCGAGACCTGGCATTCCCGGAGGACTCATCGATTGATGGTGACACATTCGGCCTTACAGATGATGATGATGATGGCTCGGGGAACGCAGTGCTGGTTACGACGGGGCCTTCGGTGTTACTGGTGGCAGAGGAGAAATCCGAACATAGCGTGCCAGAGCTTGCTTCTCTTGGAGGCGTTCTTCTTTCGGAGGCTACGGGTAAAGGCGAACTTGACTGTAGGTATCGCAGGATGGTTTCTTGAGATCGGGTTGCACGGAGGCCGGATGCAGACGAGCGGGAGGAAGAAACTCCTCTTTCCCTACAACCCTTGGACTTAGATCGCATTCTGGACGTACCTTTGGCTTTCTGGCGCTCAGGAGCCATGACGGAGATGGCGACTTGAATTCTTGATACGTAGTAATGGCTGTTATCCTAGTCTAGAATGTCGTTTGGGCTTTGCATGTATGTATGTATGTATGTATATTTTTCGTCCGGGGGGCCATCGGCCCCGAAAAGTCCCCTACTGGGGCACAGGACGTGCTGAGCTAGAGAAGTCGGAACCTATCTACACACTATTTACGGAAATGCTATTGGCTACAAAGGATTAGTCATTCGCAACGCGAAATTAGTCTTCACCTCGGCATCCAATTTCTGTAAACGCGTCAGTAGGACGCACTCTATCCAGCATATCATCGGCACAAATGGCGCATTTTATCGAGCCTGTTACCCGTCAGCGGGATGACAAGGCGCAGCTGGCATATCGCAGCCGCTGATGAGGCCTGGTGTCAGGAGAGCTGAGATCGGCCTGTGCGTGTGGCAGCTTAAGACTGCCTCAATAGTGGTCATGGCCAGATGAAGGGCGCTGGTACGCCCTTCGTCTGGCCAAGAACAGGTAAAAGAGAAAGAGAGAGATTGAACAAAGGAGATGAGTAGAAGATAAAGAGAGAAAGAGAGATGCGAGTGCTTCTCTGGTTGTCGTCGCCTAATAGCGAGGGCATATCTTTCCGAAGAACGCGCTGTCCTTGGACAGGTCGATGAATTTGGTGAAGTCTTTTCCCATTGCTAGATTGACTGCTGTATTCGGTGAGGGTGTGAGCCTCACTCGACAACGCGGCGGTACTTTTCTGCAGTAGAAGATGTGATCCGGTGCTTTTCGTCGGCCACATGAGCAGACCAGACGTGCATCGACGTGGTCAAATCTTTCGTGGTATGCGGCGAAGTCCCCGTGGAGAGACCTCGCTGCCAGCAGATGGTGCAACGCTGCCCGCGGGAGCAACAGCTCCGGCGGACAGCCTGTAGTCGCCTTGAGATTGAGTCTCCTGTACTGCTCAGGAGCGGAGGTGGACCACCACGCCTCGAATGCTTCTTTCGGTTTCTGTCTTGCGATTCTTCGTAGATAAGCCAGCGTCGGCTGAGCGCCTTCGGGCTCGGGGAGCGATGATGCTGCCTTTGCCAGCTTGTCGGCCTGTTCGTTGCCAGGGATGTCGGAGTGTCCTGGCACCCAACGAACCTGTGTGGCTCCATGCGATGCCGCTAAAGCCTGGAACTCGAGAAAGACGTCTTGAGAGGAGTCGGATGGAGTACCTCGCAGGCATGTGGCAGCCGCGAGGTTGTCTAGGCAGATGAATATGTTTTGGGACGCTGATTCTCGCAGGTTCAGGGCGGCTTTTAGGCCTTCCAATGCCCCGGTAGCTTCGGCGTCGAAGACCTCAGCAGGTCCGAGGCGACCTGATCCGTCAAAGATGGGAATGTTGTTCTGATGAATGGTGAAGCCGTAGCTGGCCGCCCCTTCCGAGGACAGAGAGCCATCCGAGTATACGACCAAGGTGCGCGGGTCGAGTGACTGAAGCCAGCGGAGAAAAGCGCAAGCTGTTTTCTCCTTCGATGCTGCCTGCAGCGGCAGCATTTGTTCTTGTTGGAAGCATCGCTGAACGATCTTCGGGCGCGTACAGGATGCGAGAAGCTCGTTTGTGCGTCGAAGACATGTCCTGAAGCCGCTTTCTGCCTGTACTTGATATTTTCGTTTGATGAGGTCATGGTAAATAGGTTGGCTAGGCGGGCGCGTCCGGCTCGCCAAAGGGTGAGCCTCATCGAGCGACTTGAGCCGCGCGGAGAACCTAAGTCGCCGTGCTTCGAGTAGTTGGTCAACTGGCGGTATCCCGCTTTCTCGGTGGAGGATAGTGATGGGTGTCGTCTTCCAGACGGGGAGTATGGCTCTCATGGCCTGGTTCATGGTTTTGGTCATTCTCTGTATAAGATGCTGGTTGCTTGATGGTATGTCTTTCGTAGGCTGGTTCCACCGTGGCCTGGATGTGCCGGGGTACCACGCCTCGGAGCCGTGGAGCAGCACTGGCTCGACACATGCTCTGACGGCGCCTCGCACGGCGCTCGGTAGAGGGCCGTGTACCATGTTGGTGAGCCCCCGCAAATGATAAGCCACTGCCTTTGCTTTGGCCGCCCACTTTTCGACATGAAGTCGAAAAGATAGTCTGCTATCCAACCAGATACCAAGCCAGCGTAGAGCTGGTTCAGGGTATTTCTCGACATCGCCGTGGCGCACTGCCGGCGCAGTCCTGAGTTTGCTGCGGGAGAAATGCATGACTTCGGTCTTCTTCGTGTCGAAGGACACGCCATTCTCCGCGCCCCATCGCACCATCTCGGCGATGGAACTAGATGCCATGGCAGAAGTCTCGTCTACTGTGTCGCCTATGGACAGGATGGCCGTGTCGTCTGCATAGCCGAAGCGACCCTGAGGGTTCCCTAATCGATAGATTGGCTCAGTGTAAAGCAGAAAGAGGATTGGCGATACCGGCGACCCCTGAGGGAGACCGCACTGAAGGGGAGAAGAGGGCGTGACTGTGTCTTGGTACCTGACACGCGCCGACCGGCCGCCCATGAAGGAGCCGGCCCAGCGAGCCAGATGATTAGGCCAGCCTTGCTCACGAAGACGCAGGACGAGCCTGTTGCGCATGACGGTGTCGAAAGCACCTTGGACGTCCATTGTGACTAGAGTCGCCACCTTCTTGCGTGCAAACGCTTCTTCAATATCATGGACCAGAGCAGTTACCAAGTCTGTTGCCGACCTCTTGGGGAGCGCCCCAGCTTGCTGCGGATGAAGGAGGCTGTAGTGAACGGCTGCCCAGGCTAGGCGGCGCGCGATCAGTCGTTCTAGTCCCTTACCAAGACAAGAGAGCAGTGAGATGGGTCGCCATGCTCGTGGCTCTGTGAGGTCTCTCCGTCCCGGTTTCGCGATCATGACCACCTCCGCCTCCTTGAATGGTTTTGGATGATGGCCTATGGTAAGGCATCTTTCGAAAAGACGACGGACGTGTGTACCGATGGTATGCCATACTGCTTCAAGAAGTTTGACTGTGATGTTGTCTGACCCTGGGGATGTATTGCCTGTGTGACAAGTCGCATATTGCGCCTCCTCCAGAGAGATTTCGGGCGAGAATGGGATCGATCTAGGTGGGAATACTGGCGTCCATGCGTTTGCGATGTCGTCCTCCGCAGTTCTTCGTTCAAGCGTGGCCTGTCGGAGTGCGTTGGCTTTATCGATCTGGCTTTCGTACACGACGTTATCGACCTGTAGAGGTGGCGGCTGGAAGGCTCCTGGGGACTTTAGCCACCGGACAGCTTTGAAAACATCGCTACTGCTGGAGAAGCCATCGATGAGGTTACGCCAATAGCGCCTCTTGGCCCGACGGACCACACGATGAAAGCCTCTTTTGGCGATCTGAACATCCTGGTTGAAGCCGAGCAGGTAGCTTCTTCTGATGGCTCGAAAAGCAGCCGCGGCGTCGGCGCACTCCTCCGTCCACCAGGGAGCCGGACGTCCGCCTTTCCGTGTGGGCCTCCCAGACGCTTTTGCTGCTGATGTTAGTAGACTCACAAGTGAAGAAGCAAGCTCGTCCAGCTCCTCGGGGGTCGAATCTGTCAGGGGTATTCCTGTAGCGCCAAGCTCTACGATCTCGACAAATCGTTTAAGCTCGTCTTCCGTCGTCACTCGAATCTTGCCTGGCTGCACCGGAGTCGATCTGACGTCTGGGAAAGTCAGGCTGAGCGTGAAGTGGTCAGAGCTGGTGGCGAGATGGTCCTCGACGATAGCTTCAGCAAGTGGTAGGTTAGTAAAGGCAAGATCGATTGTGTTGCCGTACGGGTTTGTTGGGATGTCTAAAGTGTTGAGAAGGCTGAGGTCATTCTCAGACACCCATCCTGCTATCTCTTGGCCCCGGTTCGTAGTTTGGCCTGTTTGCCAGCTACGATGTCTGGCATTGAAATCGCCAGCAACGAGGCAACGTTCCGGGACAGACCATTGAAGCAGCGTGTCTAGGGCGTCCCTCTCGTCGTTCTGACGATAGAAGTTGACGATCGTCAGGTCGTTGATTGTGAGCCAAAGGATATCACGAGTCTGAAAAGGCCGAATCTGGTCAGCAAGAAGTCTTGGGTCTCGTCGGACATATGTCATCACTCTAGGCCGAGTGTCGTTGCTGTTCCACATGTCGACCGGCGTAAATGTGTCGTATGCAGGGTGAGTCTTAGTTAAAGTGCGGGTCTCTGTGTGAGCGGTCCACGGCTCTTGCAAGAGCACAACGTCATATTGTTCCGAGTCGGCCAGCGCCAGGGCGCAGTCGTGGGCCGGAGGGATCTTGCCGACGTTGGCCTGGAAGATCCTGAGCGGCTTCCTGTCGTTCTTTCGTGTTTGAGAATATCTATTCCTGGCCATGCGAGCGATTGATGAGAACTATTCGGCGCTTTCGCGGTGAGCCTGGTCTGGGCTGTTCGGGTTCTTCCTCTGCTTCATAGCCAGCATGAGGGGTCGTGGCCACCATGATGCACGAAGGTGCTCCTGATACAGCTGGGCTTGGAGCACGAGCGTTCGGTCGTTCTTGTGATGTGAAATCCTCGTTTTGTCGCTCAGCCATGCCCTGCTGGGCTTCCTGATGCGATCCCGACTGTGGTTCTTGGTGTCGTTGTCGGTATGTCTCCGCACCAACGGCCCTGACATGTTTTCGTTGCTCTTTAGTCAGTCGGCGGAGCACGCCGTGCATTGTCTTTGGCCGAGCTGGGCACCTACGAAAGTTGGCCTGGTGGGGGCCCAAGCAGTTGACGCACTGTTCTGGTGCGATGCAATCGTCTACGAGGTGGCCGGTCTCACCACAGCGTCGGCAAACTGGCTGTCTGTGACAGTTGCGGGCAAAATGGTGGCCCCAGCACTTCTCACATTGTCTAGGTCGGTCGGTTTTGTCAACAAGTCTAGCTGCGCTACTGCCGAAAAGAGACCAGAATCTTTTTGTGGGCTTCAGAAAGGACACAAGTAGGGCCTTGGTCAAGGGGTTATCCGAGAATTGTCTTCCGGTACGTACGTCAATGGGCTTGAGCCCAGTCTGGATTTCTATCTCGTCGCTGACGACGCTGTCACTATCCACCTCATTTCCGTAAAAGTCAGACAGTCTTGTAGGAACGTCTGAGACCACATAGGTGAACCATTCCTTGTTCGTTTCTACTGCTGTAGCTCCCAGTTCAGCGGCCCACTCAGCTTGCTTTTCTACCAGAAAGTCGCGTGTTGCCGAGTCGGCAGCCAGAACGGCCCATCCCGATCTGACCTGGAACACCTGCCGGATCTTGTCTGAGACAGCGCCGAGCTTCTCCCGAATCAAAGTCCGGATGGCATAGCTACTGTGGGCCCTGGCCGGAGCTCCGGCTTCTAGACGGATAAAGACGCGGAGGTCTTGTCGGAGTGGGGCGATGGTCGTCTGTTGCCCTTGGCGATGAGGTGGATCTGTTTGTCGGCCTTTATGTTGTTGTTGTTGTCTGTAGGTCAGACGGTCATGGTCAGTGGGAGGCGCGGCAGCGGCCACGCTGCTGTATGTAGGCTTGGGGTTCACAGGTCCGGAGCAGGAGAGCTCTCGTTTCCAAAAACCGAGGAAATCATTGGCAAATTGCTGAGCGAAGCGTCGTTGCGGTCCGGTGACGAATTGCTGGGCCGCTTCTTCAAACTTGGTACAGAAGGCCCGGAACACCATCAGCTTGGTGTTGTACTCTTCCGCGTGTTCTCGCGCGAGATCGTTGGCTAATTCAACGATAGAGATTGGTCGTTGTTCAAAAGTGGATACGGGACTGGCACGCTCAGCTCCTTCCGTAGCTGTGGTGGTAGTGGCGGCGGCGTTGAGTGGTGAGGATGGTGTCTGAGCCATCCGGCCGGGAGCAGGTGAAACACCAATAGTGCCGTTGGCGACTACCGGACTGTTCTGTAAGAGGGCTGCACGGGCTCCCCGGTTCAGGTTGATGGGAGTGTGGATCCCCAGATCGAAGGGATCCAGGGCAGCGGGCGGGATCGTCGAAGACGAAGCCATCGCCGCGACTTGCGACTGCGCAAAGCGCAGGTTGGAATGTTTGTTGTGCACTTGTTAAGGATTTACGTGTAGACAGGGCCACTTTCTTAACATTTGTATGCCAAGAAAGTGTGATGACAAAGGAAGGTGTGGTAGGTGGAGGTGGGAGAGGTACACGGAACTCTAGGGTAGGCGGCCGACTTCGAGTATGAGACGCAGGACAAACACCACAGAGCTCATCACTTTCCATACACCACCGCCAGTCAGATTGGGCATCAAGTAACTGGCTCAGAATTGGTCCTGGTGCGCTCTCAAACGTATCTCTAGGGTAGCAAAGCTTGGTTCCATTGTAAAATTACCGATCTAAAACAAGGCTATTCAAAACACTTAGAGAGGACATGAAAGCACCCCTCGACGATATCGAAGCCTACGGCGAGCATGACTATTATTACTTGATTACAGCAAACGATTCACCTTTGCGATCACTTGCAAATTTCGTACCACAGCCTCAACGAGAAATGTGGCAATCTGCGATCAAAGTCGCTGCTTAGAAGAACCTAGGGTCAAAATACATCAATTTTTCATATTTGTTCCTTTCACGTTTTCAATATTATATTCTGCGCTCCAGGCCCCCTAAGTAAATGAACCAGCACATATCTACAATGTTTATCAGAATATAATACGTGTATAGTTGTAAAAGGAACATGTATCAGTACGGACAAAATTCCGCATTTCACCTACGTCAAAGTTAGCTATGATACCATGAACAGCATGAATCTTACATATGCCAAATGAAATTGCGAGTTTTGCCTCACACTTGGAAGCCAATACAGAGAACACGTCAGTTCTTAAGTCGCAGGCACTATAAAATAGTACAGAGAAGTCATGCTCGACTTTGTCGAAGATATATGTCCACTCATACAGCTCGTCCATTTTTGCATCACTATTCCTGAGATTTTGGCAGAAACGGCTTACGAGCAAGTCAAAATCAGATCGAGTTACCACTGTGTCTGTATGGCTGCATTCCATCCAAACTCCTTGATCCACTCTTTCAGTGCCATGTGGTTTTGGGGTCACCAAACCACCAACAATAAAGTCCACAAGCGAAATGAAAAGAATAATACCGAAAGTCTTCATGTTTATGTTGAAAGAGAGCTAATAACTGGAAAGATCGGTGTTTATTATTCCAGGTAGGTGTTAAATAGTCTATCATTAGATAGGCTGTTTGGACAAAATAGGCTGAGAACTCGGAGGAAAAAAACACATTTTACCACCTCATAGATCTTTTCTAGACTCGGTTCATATCCAATCGGGGACATAGATAATATTTCTCTACTACCAAAACAGGTATTATTGTACCATGTCACTTCTATAGCCACTCCAATAAAGTCCCCATGCCATCAAAGCTGCACGAGGCAATGATGGCCCATGGAACTGGCGTAAACGGCCGAAAATGTCGATAATTGGAAGCCATTGATTATAAACATGCTTTATTTAGTATAAGTAAAATGAAATCATTATGTATAAATAGGTTCAGTCATGTCTTAGATAAAATCAGCCAGTAATATATATATTTTACTTTTATCGCGAACGACGCAGTTACAAATCTGAGAAGAGCTTTGCCAGAAGTTTAGCCGCCTAAAAGTTTTTTCTATTTATTATCTAAGTCAACAAAACAAATATTTGGAATCTATTTTCAAAACCTATGAATGGATAGAACCTCTCAAACCACGATATTTAACTCCTGTCTCGATGTTCCCCGAAAAGGAAGGGTCTTATATCTACCTGTTCTTACTTAGGGAAAAGAATAAGCCATATAATGAATTGATCCTCTCTGATTATGGATACTACCTAACCTACCTTGACACGGACCTCGAGCGGGTCAGAACCTCACTTTTCAAGACGATTAGGAAATCTCTTCACTCCTATGCCCCTGGGAAAGATCCCTGGGAAATGCCCAAGCAATTATCAGGGCACTTACAGAATACCCTCCACGGTATAGCAGATTCAGCTTCATCCCAGGAGAGAGCAAGATAAGGACCACCATGTTCAAGTACCAATGCTCTGATGATCTCCTTGAATGCTTGTGCATTCTGGAAGAGGTATGCCGCGACAGTAAGAAGCATTAAATTGCCAGCTTCATCACTAGAGGTTCGAAGCCAGGTTTCGCTTGCAAATTTAAGAGCATTAACGCAATCATACTTGTCTGCAGCGACAGCAACTGCGAGGACATCGCCAGCGGCGAGGGTTCGAGGGACTTCTGTGTTCCGATAGTGAATAATGGAACAGATAATTTCTAACGCAGCGGCATTATCGTCAGGCAGCGGTAACTCGAATGGTCCATCACGATCGCGCATATCATGACCCTCCTTCCAGTTTGGCCCGAACATGGAGGAGAAGGGTTTTGAGGCTTACCATCAATAACATAGAACGGACACGGAGTTTTGTCTCCTCCGGTCCGACTATCAGAAAAAGGTCGCCATCTGAAGCAATTTCGACAACTGTGTTCGTCTGGGTTTCTCTTGGATTTTCCATGCTGGTTTCTAAGACCTTGTCACTATCACGAAATGGCGTCGTTGACAAGGCAGACTACTGGTGTGTTGTTGATGGTCGTGGGTACCCCGCATTATATGACGCGGCGTCACGTCAGCATTATATAACGCAGGCTGAATTCACGTATTTGAATACGTCTCAAAGCATTGAAATTACTTTACATACTAACATGTTCCGCTAGCGAGTCCCTACCTTGATCGATATGAGCTACAACGCTATACTAACGAATCTTCGTACGTCCAGTTTTCTGAGCGACTCCTTATCTCAAGCTTTGGAGCACAGAAATCGCCTGTTCCCGGTCAATATCAACTATAGTTGACCAAATCAACCAAACTTCAAACTGGCCGCGACGCCGTATTACTAAACTTCTCTTGCTAAAAATAAAAATTTGATATATCCTCGTCGTAATGAATTGACGCATGTACTCGAAATGCATTTTACTGAACAAAGGTTGGAAGTGACCTGAATCCGTTTCGGTCAAATGGATTCAGGCTGTTATTTTATTAGTGCGCGTTTTTTACTGTGAATTTCAAATGGATTCGCAGCTGAATCCACCGCGCAACCAGGATAGGATTGGCTCCTGGTACATAAGGAGTGCCTTGGCGTTCTCGCGGTGTTTGCGAGAGTGATGGAATGAATGTCTTATCGGATGGACGACCCGGCAACGTGCACGGACTAGATTTGTTGTATTTGGTCGAATTACCACCACGACTGCGTACAGTAGTAGTAGTAGTAGTAGTAGGGCGGTCTGGGTTGACACGGACGAAAATTGAATAATGCGGCGTAATTTACATGTAGGTTTGTCGTGAAAGGTACTGGCAAACTAGAATCAGAACTTGACGCGCTGCTCTTAACGTGTAGCCAAGCCCTTGTCAAAAATCAATTCTACCCTCTGAAAAGTGGGGTAAATTAAATCAATTGTACAACAGTTGATTTTGGACTGGAGCACTAGGCACTTCCAATACGGTGAAGTAAAAGCTTGGTAAAGGAAACCGGCAAATAGCGCGCATCCGTTCCTATATCCCAGATCCTGACCGTCGTATCGAGTGAGCCAGAAGCCAGACGCCCGCCATCTGGCGAGAATACTACTGAAAACACCGCTTCAGTATGGTCCTCTAGTGTCTTGAGACAAGTGCCCGTTCCTGTATCCCAGATCTTGACCGTCGTATCACGTGAGCTAGATGCCAGACGCCGGCCATCTGGCGAGAATATTGCTGACGTCACGGAGTTAGTATGGCCCTCGAGTGTCTTGAGACAAGTGCCCGTTCCTGTATCCCAGATCCTGAGCGTCTTATCATGTGAGCTAGATGCCAGACGCCCCCCATCTGGTGAGAATACCACCCACGACAATGGTTGGGTATGGCCCTTGAGTGTCTCGAGACAAGTGCCCGTTCCTGTATCCCAGATCTTGACCGTCTTATCCCATGAGCTAGATACCAGACGCTGGCCATCTGGCGAGAATACTGCTGACGACACCGTTCCAGTATGGCCCTCAAGTGTCTTGAGACAAGCGCCTGTTCCTGTATCCCAGATCTTGACCGTCTTATCGTATGAGACAGACACCAGACGCTGTCCATCTGGCGAGAATACCACTAGGTACACCGATTCAGTATGGCCTTCCAGTGTTGGTAAAACAGCGCTAAAGTCCCCTTCCATTTTTGCTTTCAATGTTATCCGGCTTAGCTCTTCCTTCATGAAGAGCTTTCCGATTAGGGTGCGCTCAGAATTCAGTACGAGTGCATACGTATAAACCTGCAATGGAGCGATTTCGATAGGTCCTTTGTAAGAAAGAATAAATCGACTTGCGTCTTGAATAAACTCCCTTAGTTGTCGCGCTTCGTTGGTTTCTTGTTGACTTGTCAGACCACTTCCTTTATATATGCCCTGACCAATTTATTGCCAACGCATGAAGCTCAGCCTATCGCTCGCGCTGTGTTTGTTCGACCCAATGTTCTACACGACGCTCGATACGTGATGGATACCTGCGAGGATGGAGAATGAGGGGAGGTCTAGGTGCTCGCCTGTTCGAGGAAGAAGACGAGAAGGCACGGTAGACAGAGGGGCAGGATGGTAGGTAAGATCGACGATTAAAAGACTCAGCGAAACGGGCGTCGCGTGAAGGAAACCAACGCGGAGAGAAAGTAGGTAGAGATCCTAATGAACGTATATATAAGAAACTTGTGGTTCAATGAGTGTCGCGAGGATTAAACTCACACAATGATTTATACAACAGTAGTTAATTGCTAAAGCATGTGGTATAGAAAAGGAGAGAAACTGTATTATATGTATTCTGTACCCGGTGGGGTTGTTACGACCCCGCGACTATGTCACGTGTGCTAAATAAGCTCCACCAATCACCCTACGACTCACGCCCAGCTTCCCTGCATGAATCGTGAGCTACCTCGGGAACCAACTCACGACTTACAAACCAGACTCACGATTGAACTCACGGCTCACGTGTGTCAGACTGTTGGGTCGTAACATGGCCTCTTTTCTTATTGATGTTGGACTGATTCCTGACGATGGTCTCTTCAGAACCATCAGTGTCCCATATAAATATAGCAGAGCATGGGTTTAGCTTTTCCTCAAAGTTCCAAATTCGTCCTAATCGAAGCAATTTGCCTTTTTTTGATCGCCGCGACTAGCTCTTTTGCCATAAGGCGCATACATGACCTGGAAAAAGTCTGATTTTTGAGATTGTTTTCCTGTCTGGTACATATTTCCTATGTCTTGTAGCTCTCACAGCTAGAAAGACGAGACAAAGGTTAAATCATAGGCTTTCAGTGCTATTCTCTTGTCATATATGTAAGCATTATATACATGGACTAAAACATAATAGCCACCGCAAGTGAAGGAAGTATCTAAACTAAGTTTAGAGATTTAAGATGTCTCTTCGTTAATTGCTCAATGTTGTCACCTGGCCCCCATAATTCAAAATCTTCATATCCACCAATGCTACAATGTGCAATGCCACGACTATCAAATATCGGCTTCATCTTCGTTACCCTCTTCCCATAAACTGCTATTTCTACCGATTTGTTAAATTGGTCTTTATATAATTGCGGGCAGGGAAGAAGATGCGGAGAGTCTGCTAGTAAAATGCCACTCATATTCAGTGTGAAGTTTGTAAATTGCATTTCCCAGGGATCTTTCCCGGGGACATAGGAATGAAGAGATTCCCTAATCGTCTTGAAAAGTGAGGTTCTGGCCTGCTCGAGGCCCTTGTCAAGGTAGGTGTCGTAGTATCCATAATCAGAGAGGATCAATTCATTATGTGGCTTATTCTTTTCCCTAAGTAAGAACAGGTAGATATAAGACCCTTCCTTTTCGGGGAACATCAAGACAGGAGTTAAATATCGTGGTTTGAGAGGTTCTATCCATTCATAGGTTTTGAAAATAGAATTCCAGTAATTGTTTTGTTGACTTGGATAATAAATAGAAGAAACTTTCAGGCGGCTAAACTTCTGGCAAAGCTCTTCCCAGATTTGTAACTGCATTATTTGTAATGAAAGTAATATATATATATATGTATATATTCCTGGCTGGTTCTACCTAAGACATAACTGAAGCTATTTATACATCATGATTTCATTTTACTTATACTAAATAAGGCATGTTTAAAACGTGGAAACCTTGGTAGAAGCTAATAAGGTCTGTTTTATTTGCAGCCGAAATTGATGTTTTATATCACTTCACGTAGTTACATGTATCAACAAGAGACTAAAGCTACATCTTCATCGTTCGTCCCAATTACTAATCTATGGGGGCCGATTTTCAAGGACGAAGTATGGCTCAATAAAGTTAGAGAGATCAACTATGCAAGCTCAATCGGCCCAGTAGTCGGCATCATGGGAAGGAACTTTGAACTTAAAAGAAAGCATAAAAAAGATTTTCTCTGAAGCGATTTTCACTGCTATCTAGCTTCAAGCCAATTGTCACAAAGTCGTTCCATAGGTCTATTGCTTGTCGATACGTCTCAAGATTGTCAAATTCCTTCTCAGCTGGTACTGGAGCTCTAAAACAGTGGTGGCTCATATCAAAATCCTGAGCGTGTACTAGAAATGTGTCGAGCAAAGAGCGATAAAATACTTCGTCATTTGGGAAGGGTCCGCGTTTGATTTGCGAGAGGGAATAGCGGTCTTGAAAATAAAATGCCGGATTTAGTGAATGCTTTGTGACGAAACGTCCGTCTTCTTCATCAGAGTTGGGACACAGCGACAGGCATCGGAGTCACGATGAAATTACTTTAGTATCTGGTTCGAATAGTGTGCCTTCAGCCGCCCGACAAGAAATGTTGCTACATAAAGCTATCTCACATCATGCTGTCCCGTCCAAACTTGGGTCAGCCCATACAAGAACGCATTGACCGATCACAAAGCCCCCTAACCTGCCACACTTGTGCTCAATCTTTAGCAGGTGTCGTCGACACACCGCGTCGTCCACTTTGGATTCATCACAGCTCTGGCTGCTGCTCTTGCTAAAGTTAACACCGAATGCTATCCCCTTTACCTTGGACTCCTCGTGCCAGCCCTGGAGGGTCAGTGGGGTTTTGCTAAATCGATCGCAAAACGACGTTGCGGATGCTATCCGAGAAGCGTCTACCGTGGTAAGGTCATCATTCCCGTAGCAATTGACGGACTGACCGATTTGGCCGTCTTCCGACCCTATGTTCTCGCTAGGTACGGCCTCAACTGATGAGCTGGTGGTACTGCGCATCAATGTCGTGTGAGAAGGTTGCGTTCTGCTCGTAGTGGTGGCTGAGCCTGACTTTTGTTTCGACTCGGCATCTGACGTAGACGCAGAGTCAGCTAGTGCTGCTGTGCCGTCGCTAGTCGGCTCGTTGCTGTTTGTCACTGCACCTGTTCGAGTTGCCGAGATGGACGTATGCTCTGTGAGAGCGGGGCCCGATGTACGTGTACTGCTGGCAATCGTTTTTTCTGTTGGTGGAAGACCAGTTGTTTCATCACTAGATCTCGTGACAGAATTGATCTCAGTTGTGTCGGCTGTACTCCCGATAAGCGTTGACGATGCTGTCTCTTGCTCGGGTGGTGGAATGTTGTTCGTTTCTTCTTCGCCATCGGATGGTATAGTATTCAAATCACCACCAGACGTCGCCGCTGTTGAGGGAACTATCACATCAGGGTTGTGGGAAGGATTTAGATGAAACTGGCAACCACAATGGGGGCCATCAGAGTTGAGTTCTATGGCTGGCTTTCCAGACACTTCCGCGATGCTCTCCGGAAGAAGCACGGTAGCGCTCTGGGTGATCGACACCTCTGCATGAGTGGCCAATGAAGAATACCCATTATCGGCATCACAAGCAGCGCATAGTAGCGTGTAGATTGACAGACAGGCCAGGAGATACATCGTTGCAAAGCTGTGATACCTGAGGATTGCCGACTGTCTATGATCGTCAATTTAATGTCACAAACCTTGGACGACGGCTTCAGACACTTCCCTGTTTACGACGCAATGATGGAGTGTGCTGGCGTAGCCTCCAAACTCACGCGCAAAGCCTTTATTGGGCAGTATTGCTTGTAACGCTCATGCCAGACCGATGTGAGACGCTGTGGTATTCGAAAGGTAGTCTGAGAGCTATTGGAGCAATATTAGCCCCCACCAGCCGCACAACTTAGCAGTGAGGAATCTACTGATGGCCTACAGAACAGAACAACCCTTCCCATCGCGTCAGTCCATATAGAGTAACGATAAGGCAGGGCCGCACCGTCCAAAGTAAGCTTAACTCGACAATCATCCAACACGTTGAGAAGCACAGTTACCCGTAAGGGCCGAAAGCCAATGTGTCGCAGGCCTCTTTAGTGTCCCGAATGGCCATATTGGATCAGGCATTCGACGTCATAGTTTCCAAAGAGTACGTCACGATGGCCCGACCGTTAGGCACAATACAGCACGTAGAATCCAAGTAGACATATGGGTTCTTCTCTCTAGAGTCAATATCACAAAAGGATTGTCTTCTGGATCCGGGCTTAGTTTTCCCGTCAAGTTATCCCTCTGCTGCGCAATAGTGTCGCTACCAAGGATATCTGGACCTAACTCAGGTGTAAACTCCAAGTATTCGGCAAGGCCAATATGGTAATTGGGTTCTTCCATGTAGTGACTTTGTGCTGCCTGGTGGCACTCATTGCAGCTTCCTTGGAATTTAATAAGCTGTTCTGCCAGCTCTTGTGCGAGGCGCTCAATTAGACCTGCCTCGCCATCTCCCGCCCCCAACTCGCGGAGAAGTCTCCGAGGCTGTATAAGAGACAAGATCCAGAACCGAGTCAAGACCGCGGTAATTTAGAGCTACTACCGCATCTTAAGTATAAGAAGGAAGAAGGACATCCGGTACTAGGTATGTTTTGTTCGTTGCTATCCTTACAAACCAGACTCACGATTGAACTTACGACTCACGTGTGTCAGACTGTTGGGTCGTGACATGGTCTTATTTTTTAGCCAATTAGCAGCTCAATCTAACATTACCTGATTTAAGTCCAAATTTTATGCGAAATTCTCCATTTTGGTGGGCGATATCCGGCTAATCGTCTGTGAATAGGTGCCTAGGGGAAGTATACTATTGTATAATAGGAAGTATAACGCTTAATCACGAGTTACTCTGCCGCAACATAGCTTGACATGCCGCGATAGCAGTATTAATCTAAAAATAGTAATGCTTGGTTTTTTAGAATCTCTAGACTAGGAAGTTACATTTCAGAGCCAAGATTAATTGAAATATTGGGGCCATGATTTTCCGTATCTAGACCCTGTACTGAATGGCACGGACCGTCAAATCTTGTGGACGTAATACGCTGGGTAGGTATTTGGTACAGTCGGATTAGTTAGAAACACTAGGATAAAGTCCTCTATCTTCTAACTCTTCAGCAAACGCTTGTATTAGTCGGTTTTAATAGCTATGCGTGGGCTCACTACATTTAGAATCCTTGCTGCCTAAGCGAATGCAGTCCATGCAAAGCCCGATCCTCTTGTTCAAGATATCAAGACTCCGACGACGATCTTCCCGACATCAAATGAAATACCAGGTCGAGTCTGAGAGGCCTGTTCGGCGTGAAAGCAAGCTTGTTTGGGTTTGCTATCAGAGCCTTGGGTTGTTGAACCGGTGAATAATGCCTGCCATTGATCCGGACTAAGCTCTGTTGTCTTATCGCCAGTTTCAGCGGCAAGAATACACTCTTTGCCAAGTGTATGGGGTATATCATGGGGTACTAATTTATCAAGTCTGTGGCGATTATCTGCGCTTCCGGTAGTTTCGTGTACCATTCGCCTGAAGGACGTGTCGACATTGCGTAGCGCTAGCATATTTTTTTGTGGCATCAAATCGAACCTTTCAATACCTTTCTCTATTCACCACACTGGAATAATCCAGTTGTCTCCAGCACCCTCAAGCAGCCACTCGGGCTTTGCCTCGATGTCATCTGTCATCGCTCGTCTGATACAGCCTGATAGACAACTATTGATATGTATCGACGGCTGACCTGCATCCCTGGCACCGGATTGCAAAATTCATAAGCAAATGTGAAGGCGTGTCCTCCAGCGCGTTGTGAGTGCCTTTTCTATACCTCTTATGATAATTTTGGTAGATGGCTATATATGGGAAACCTCGGCTGGAGAATACGTGCTTATCAGGTTGAGATTAACTGCATCGTACATACTGCATGTTCAATAGTCTTTGTAACAAGCAACACCATGCGCGACTATTATTTTCGGGCAAATGCTGGGATGTCGCAAGGTATGGCATTAGATTTGGTATCCGGGCCGGCATCCGGATAAAGGGATCTTGGCTCTGAATTGCAAGCCCACGAATCATCAGAAGCTATAGCCTGTCTTGCAAGTTCCAGCAATTTTGGAGAAACTGAAAGATCAAGTAGATCAATGTCCGTCCAGGACTTCCGCTTTCTGGTACAGATCGATAATATTGGAGCGGGAACGCATTTTGCCGGAAGTAATCGCGAGCAACTGTAGTTAGTCAGACTGAATTTAGAGTTCAAGCTTAGCGGGGTTAGCAAGCCTTGAACAATGAACAGTCATACTATATCAGATGAATCGAGTACCTCAAATTATTAAAAACCAGAACTATCGTAGAGATAGCCCAGAAAATATATCAATACTGTCAATTATATTATTCCCCATGTTTGATTTTAATAACAAGACCCTTTTCAGCCTTCCTTATCGTTTGTGTGAGTTGAAGCAAGCCAGTCAGGAAATAGAAAAGGGAAAGTGCTTTCAAATGGACTTAGCAAGGTTGGCAATGGGGCCCGTTCTGAGATTGTACGACCCCTGTTCATTTTAGCACGTATGATTGGTTCAAAACAGGGAACGGGCCCCGTTCCTGACGTGAATACATACATACATACATACATCAGCTTATCTTGTCCTTCTCTAAGTACCTATCGGGTCTGTGCCAACTCTTTATGGCCTTCCATTTTGTCTGCGACTTCAACATCGACCTTTCCTATCCAAAGAAGAAGCTTTGCCACTTCGAAGTGTCGGTTCAAAAATGCTGCAGAGAATGGTGTCAGTCCGCTGTTGCTCGCAGCCATGCTATCAGCCCCATTCTCGAGAAGTAGTTTCACCACCTCAACATATCCATTTGATGATGCCACGTAGACCGGTGTACACCCTTCATTGTTCACAGCCATGCTATCAGCCCCATTCTGGAGAAGCAGTTTCACCAACTTTTCATGGCCTTCATATGCCGCCCACCAAAGCGGTGTCCGGCCTCTTTCGTCTGTGGCTTCAACATCGACCTTTCCCATCTCAAGAAGCCGATTCCCCACTTCTACATGGCCTCCGCTCACCGCCGACGAAAACGGTGTCACGCCATCGTTATCTCTGGCATTGACATCGACCTTTCCCGTCTCAAGAAGCAGTTTCACCACGTCTTCAATGCCTTGTGTCGCCGCCCACCAAAGCGGTGTCCGACCTTTTTTGTCTTTGACTTCGATGTCGACCTTTCCCGTCTCAAGAAGCAACTTGACCAGTTTTTTATAGCCTCCACTCGCCGCCCAATAAAGCGGTGTCACGCCATCGTTATTCTTTGCATCGACATCGACCTCTTCCGTACGAAGAAGGAGCTCAAATATGACTTCATGACCCACTTGGGCGGCGACTGAAAGTGGTGTACAACCATCGCTGTCTTGGCAATTAACGCTGATTTCTCCGGAGCCGAGCAGGTGTTTAATGAAGATCTCGTTGCCATGTACGACTGCTTGAGACAATGGAGTTCTACCGTCGCTGTCTCGACTGTCTGCAGGATCCTTATATTCTTGAATCGAAGCGCGGCCCAGCATCCTGAAGTGTGCTCGGTATCACTCATTACAGAAGCAGGGTAGATGATCAAGACACTTCATTTTACGATGGTTCGAGGGATTACCCCGCACCTTTGGTAAGACGGCCGAACTTCGCTAAGCTTTAAGCTTGCGCTAGCCATGTTAGGAAGTGTAATGCTACATCATTATTCCAGCTCCAAATTCAAGTGAGAAAGGACTTTGACGCGTCTTGGTTCGGTGTTACCCCTGTTTTCCTATTTTACTTGGAAGCGATGTTTGCTGAAACTGCCGTGATTTCACTTTTAGCCATGGCGGTGGCGCTTAATTATCTCATTAGAGAATACAGGAATAGGTCTAACAGACGTCGTCGCTAGATTGTTGTAAGGGTATTATTAGCCATTATATAAGTAACTTAATACCTTAGGAATGTGCTGGATCCTGTTGCCTTGATATTGTTGTAATGGATGATGCTTTGTAAAAAAGGTCTAATGGGATAGCTGTGAGCCTAGGTATCGAATACTGGCTATCTCGGTACCCCGGTCTCGTGAAACCGGGTTTGCTGGTAAAGCACGCAACTTGTAAGTATGTTATGGTTGATGTTTGTCAGACAGCCTACCTTTTACTGTTAAAAATGTACCACTTGTTCCATATACCCCTCGCCAACTTGACGCAAGCCCTTGACCTGATCAAAGCGGCCCTGTCCACAGTGTTTTGATCCCAGTGGCTACCCTGGAGATTGACAGTGGACCCACCTATCTTATCTTATCAGTATCGGGCTCTGTCTCCTTGGGTGTCGCTAGATCTGTCAGATTGATGAAGTTACGAAGGCACCGTCAGGACAGGATAACTTTTATTCGGGCATGTTTGCCTGAAGAAGAAAGATAAACTTTAATTGCTCCTTTCTCAGAATTCATAAAACGGAAATTGCTATACACTTCGAAACCGAAGAACGCGGTCTCAAGCATGATTGGCACGGACCCTCGTGAAAGAAACGCGGCGCATTTCCAGAGGTGAAATTTTGGGGTAAGAAATTGGACATTCAGAATGCGGCGTACTCCTTCTTTACATGCTTGAGTAGGGCTATGATCGTATTCGTATAGTCAAGTGTTGGACAAGCGCGATAAGCGAGTGGGTTCAGACCCATCTCACCTGTTTAAATTTCCTGCGCGATTTATTCTCTTCCCGTTTGAGTCACCCACCTCTACTCATGCTTCATGTCAATTAAATATTGCCACGGAAGTATCAAGACGGTCTAGGCTACGCGATACAAGCTTTTAATCAAAGACGGTCCTCGCATCAAAAACATTTTCAGCATTTCTCACCAATTCCTTCGTCATTATCCAACAATGAGTGAAGGTAAAGCGCCAGTCGATCCACTCGCACGTTACATTGAAGATCCAAACGAGCTCAAAGACTTCAGAAAGGCATTGGAAGGCACGGACGCTATTGTCCAAGGTCTTTCGACACTATCCGTGTTCTGTGACGATTTTAAACCTAGGAAAAAGTTTCAGCTTTCAATTGTCATCCATAAGGACACCAATTGGAGACCGATCTGGACTGTACTCGAAAAGAATCAATATGAACTCTGTGCTAGCCCTGGGGGGGGGCTCCTATTTTCTCGCAGAAATCAGGACGACTTATTGTTAATTTTCTATCGCGAAGGGGATCTCGGTTGGAAACATGAGAACTCTTTACAGAAAGTTGCCATCCGCAAAACAAAAGCCCAGGGGCTCGGGTGTTTCATGACTTCAAAATACGCCATACTCTTCTGTCCGTTAACTCGCCAAAAAAGCAAGGATATGGAAGATATTCGACAGTCTATCCGTTCTCGATATAATGCACGATCAGGAGGAAGCGACGCGCAAAGATGGGCCGAGATTGATGACACGCTCATCTGTGTTGAGGAAGTGAGTGATCTGGCTGTAACGGAAGATTCTTTCAACTGGTATCTTTCTAGCACTCCGATAGCTCAAGTATCAAGTATTTAACAAGCGAGCCGGAACCATACACTCCACTTTTTACCTTAAAGTCCAATCGTTAAAAGCTTATAGAAAGCTTAATCGAGTTCTGAAATAGCGATAACTTTAATATGTTAGTTTTATACAAGTGTTAGAATATACTCTATCTTGTCTTTTCTAGATTTTTTAAAAGGTTTATAAAGCTGTATATCTTAAACTGTATATGTAGTATATAATATAGTATATTAAGATTTTCTATATAAAATAAAATAGTTCAAAATTGTAGAAAGGGGGTTTTTAAGTATAAAATAGCTGTACTATCTCACGAAAGAGCTTTCCCATTTTTTTGCTATTATGTTGAAGTATTAAAATGCTTTAGGGAAAGCGTCGTACTGATGCCATGACCCATCTGCCGTGATGCTGATAACAGACAAAAAAGAGACCATAATGCTTTCATGTTCAGAGTCTTTGGTCTTCTGACGAAGAATAGTCATGAATAGCCTCAGAGTCTCCTGCTCCAGGTCATCCTATAGCGGAGTAAGTATCTGATCCGATAGTTGCCCTTGCGTTGAGAGGAGCCCCTTGTCGGTAAATCAGGCCCTGAGCTTCCCAGACTAGCTGATTAAGTGCTTTAAAGACCATCAGACATGTTACGACCCAACACTCAATGCACGTGAGTGAGAGAGTCCCCACATTTGCCGCCCAATAAGCACCAACTACCCTACAAAAGGTCGAACGCACGTCACTCGACTTGCATGACAACTCAGACGAACGAACACAGTTCGTCACGAACATAGTCGAACCGACTCGGTTCGATATACATATCCCACAAGTATATATACACATTCATTTAGCATTATATAGACTTAGCTCACCAGCTATCAATAATACTTATTTACATTGATCAAGCCTAACACGCATTGAATCTACCATTAAGAGACGTGACACTTCGACAACCGCTCAGCATCACGCCCTACGTAATCTGCCAACAACAGGACCTGAGTACTATGACACCTTTGTACGATTTTTCTTGCCTCAAACAAAAGTATGAAACTGACGCAAGTAATTTAGACGAAGAAACAGTGGCATGTAGTCTTGCACAGCATTTGACAGTTGTTGACATACACGGGTCACTTTTGACTCGGAGAGTCGACAGGTGGACAAGAGAGATCCGGCTACATACTGCATCCTCACATCCTTATTGTTCGTCCCAATTTCACTGGAAGAGAAAATTCTACATCTCTCATTGGCTTGTACTCCTGCTAGTTCCTCTTTCAGTGAAATTGGGACGAACAATAAGGATATAGGAACAGCCAGCCTCACTAGTGTGGGCATGGCAGAATAAAGAATCAAGGCTTGAAATTTACCAACATAGCCAGATAAGTAACGGAGACATCAAATAGAGATCAAAGAGGACAACGATACGATCCCATACAGTAAGGGTGAAGTTTTCAAAGCATCAGGGATGCCGGGTTCGCTCCATGATTCAGCCGCTTACAATGGCTACAATCAGCTTGACCGGAGAGCACCGCCATTAGGCATCATTGGCCGTGCTGGTTGTCGCATGAGGTCACATCCGGCAATGACGATGCCGTCGTGATAATGCATCTGAGGCTACGCAAATGCCAATGATAGGCTCGCCATCATTCATGGATCACCTCCGGACACCGTCAATGGTCTGATTTCCTGCCACAGCTTTTCCCAAACCCGACTTGCGTTTAGACATGGAGAGCCCTCCTTACCCTTGCCAGATCAGGGATGAAGTTGCCGAACCCAGGCCACTTGCTCCATGCCTCCTGAGTCTGCTTAGAGGTCCCTCGTCACCGGTATTCCATCACACCTATGAATTTGGCCATATTCATGCGAATTGCCTTGGTAGGATTCAGGGGCTTTGTTCTGGAAGGCCTGCCAAACCAAGGGAACCGTCCCCCACACGACTGGCTATAAATGTACGTTCCTCTCCGTAATTACAATCCTGGCGTCCTTCAGTCTCTTGAGTCTACTCACTGCTATCTTTCAAATTAGGAAGCTATGTCTTTTCCCAATCTGCGCACCATCCACCCTCTGTCAAAGAACAATGACCCTCCTGTTGGGACTAAAGATAAAAAGCAAGGCTCCTCGACACTCAAACATATGCCCACTGAGGAACAGGACCCTCTTCGTCCGGGGAACATTCCTACCAATCTAAATACGATCGCTGTCGACGGTGGGGATCGCACTGGTTAGCACCCTTGTACGCTTTTCGCGAGAGAAACCCTGACTGAAGATATAGACCACACCCAGCGCCACCGAGAAACTGGAGACCAGTCTCAGTGGTCTTGGGAGGATGTAAACGGAACAGTATGGGATCCTGAATTCTACCCAGAAGGCGAGATAGCCGGGAGCCCAACCGAATTAAACAGTCCCACGCGATATGAAGTTTATACTTCCCACCTCCAATTTCCATCGACTCACAGGCGGTCTTTTCCTAGTCGCATTCCAACAAGGAAGACTCAAGAAATTAAGCATACGGAATTATCGACGAGAAAAGTAAGAGGATCATCGCATAAGATACAAAAGAAGCTGTCAAGGAGATCAAAGCCACTCCAACATGTATGTGATGCTAAGATCTGCAGTGTACCATTCTAATGCTTGTTCAGGACAATGATGCGAAGCTGGTTCCGGTGGCCAGCTCTTCTTCTGCGCCGCCTCGAAACAGGTTCCTAGATAATGATGGTGATCTCATCCTTCCTACTGTTCAGGAGCTCTACGAAATGACGGATTCGGATAAGGAAGAGTGGCAGGGGGCTAGGGCTTTGTTTTACGGTTGAGAGACAAAAGATGCTCCAAGCCATTACGCAATAATAAAGAACGCATCGTCTCGCAAAGGAGGTATTATACGTCGATGATCGCAGCGCTGTCTATTTTGAGGCCTTTGGCTGAAAAGTTAGTTATTCCGTATGACTAAAGTTTCCCTATCTGATGATACATAATAAGGGACCTTGGTGCCAGTCCCGATCTCCAGAGCTTCGTGATATCTTTGGAGCCGATCTGTCTGATTATACTCTCCATAACTTGAGCAAGGTCGGCGGCGTACACCTATTCACCTCTCACGCCTATTCTCACAACCTTAGGAAATGTTTAAATTGCGACTGATACCAAGAGGGGTCAGCACCAAGCATTGCCCGGTGGGTCGAAACTTATATTCTCCTGTTTATTATTGTACATTGCACAATGGGATATATCTTATCTTTCTTAGAAGAGGCTGTCGTCTCAGTGTCAGGCGTTAATATGGGGTAGCCATTTAAGAATACTTAGGAGTCGGAGGATGTACGGAGACGGAATAAGGACTTTCCGGCACAAGTGAATCTGGTGGCTGGGTTGCTGGTCCGCGAAGGTGATAATTACTCGCTAAAACCTGAACCTTTCTCATTGTTTGCCTCGTAAACTATACTCTGGTCACCAGAAATACCCAGCCATGCAGGATAAGCGCATCGCCATCGCCCATAAGGTTGTCACTCCCTGGCTCACCTTACCCATTTATAAAATCATGTCAAATCAATGCGTCAAACGCTTGCGCAATAATTCTAACCATGTCATTTTCTTTTCAAAATTCTGTATCAAATCAACAGACTGCACCACTCTCGCCGAGGCTCAAGCGATACAATTCGTACCTGAGGTCATCAGTATACCAGTTCCTCGAGTATACTGTGCTTTTGAGCACAAAAGTCGAGTCTATATCCTTATGGAGAGAATACAAGGCCAGAGTTTATGGAATGGCTGTTGTCAGCGTCAACCAGAGTCGCGAGCCCGGATACTAGATCAGCTTCGATCGATGATTGCAGAACTCCGAAGCCTCCAGCCAGAGAACAGTATGGAGATTTCAAATGTTACCGGTGGACCCATCTATGACCAACGGCTTCCTAGAAAGTCAATCTGGGGCCCATTTCGAACAATTAGCGAATTTTACCGAGAAATACGCATTGGCATTAAACCTGAGGATATCTTACATGAGGGTAACCCGACAGACCTTCGACGTCTCATTTCTTTTCATGAGAGGGATTGGGGGCGACCTGTTTTTACTCATGGTGACCTAAGCAGTATGAACATTTTGGTTCGCGGGGATGATGTTGTTGGTATAGTCGACTGCATTGGGGCCTCCATAGGTTATAAGCTTTTAAAAGCGATATGTAAAAGTGTAGGTTAAGCTTATTATCTCGCTTATCAACCACTATAGATTTCCACATTACTTTTAGGTCCGCATTGGCTCAGAGTGAGCGTAGGTAAGCAGATCGATAAAAGGCACTATTCCATAATAGGAAATATAACGCTTTATCGAGAGTCCAATCTTCGACATAATACATGGCATGCCATAACTGCAGCATTAATTGAAATAGAAGAAAACTTGGCTTGGAATGTTAGTTCGAGCCCTAAAGAAGAGATCGTAACTTTATTTGGCCGAAAAATGTGCTGGTGGCTTTGAACTCCAAGTCAAATTTGCCTACTGGACTAGATGAGTGTGAGAATATTTTATCTACTAAGCTAAAGAAGCCTATTCCCTAATACTCTATTAAAATCCCTATCTTTACTTATAGATACTCCTCTGCTATAAGCCTAAGGGCGATTAATTGTGCGAAGTATTGCTCTGTTAAACTTGTCCAGTGGATGGCTTGCGTCCCAGATCTTAACCGTCCCATCGGATGAGCCAGATGCTAGACGCCGATGATATGGCGAGAATGCCACTGAAAACACGACAGCACTATGGCCCTCGAGTGTCTGAAGGCAGGCGCCCGTTGCAGCATCCCAGACCTTGACCGCCTTATCGTCCGAGCCAGATGCCAAACGCTGGCCGTCTGCTGAGAATACCACTAAGCATACCGCACGACTATGACCTTCCAGCGTTTGTAAACAAGCGCTCCTGCACTCCTCCATTTTGGTTTCCTTCTGATAAGGCTGCGCTCAAGACTCAGTACGAGTGCAGAAGCATAAGCCTGCAATGGAACAATGAGCAATTTCGATATCTTGTCTGTGAGGTAAATCGACGTGCGTCTTGGATAAACTTCCTTAGTTAACGCGCTTCATTGGTTTTCTGTTGACTTGCAATACCACTTTC
Organism: Fusarium succisae; assembly: GCA_013186925.1. Classification (NCBI taxonomy): domain Eukaryota; kingdom Fungi; phylum Ascomycota; class Sordariomycetes; order Hypocreales; family Nectriaceae; genus Fusarium; species Fusarium succisae. The sequence goes on along the minus strand of JAAOAW010000204.1, from coordinate 160,958 downwards.
TTTATACATGCCCTGGCCAATTTATTGCCAACGCATGAAGCTCAGCCTATCGCTCGCGCTGTGTTTGTTCGACCCCGTGTTCTAGACGACGCTCGATACGTGATAGTTACCTGCGAGGATAGAGAATGAGGGGAGGTATAGGTGCTCGCCTGTTCGAGGAAGAAGATGAGAAGGCACGGTAACAGAGGGGCAGGATGGTAGGTAAGATCGACGATTAAAAGACTCAGCGAAACGGGCGTCGCGTGAAGGAAACCAACGCGGAGAGAAAGTAGGTACAGATCTTAACATGAACATATATAAAAGAAACTTGTAGTTCAATGAGTGTGGCGAGGATTAAACTCACACAATGATTTATGCAACAATAGTCAATTGCTAAAGTATGTGGTATAGAAAAGGAGAGAAACTATATTCTATGTATTCTGTACCCGGTGGCGGTGTTACGACCCCGCGACTATATCACGTGTGCTAAATAAGCTCCACCAATCACCCTACGACTCACGCCCAGCTTCCCTGCATGAATCGTGAGCTACCTCGGGAACCAACTCACGACTTACAAACCAGACTGACGATTGAACTTACGGCTCACGTGTGTCGGATTTTTGGGTCGTGGCATGGGTTTATTTTTTAGCCAATTAGCAGCTCAATCTAACACTAGTCGATTGAAGTCCAAATTTTAAGCGAAATTCTCCATTTTGGAGGGCGATATCCGGCTAATCGTCTATGAATACCTGCCTAGGGGAAGTACACTATTGTATAATAGGAAGTGTAACGCTTAATCACGAGTTACTCTGCCGCAACATAGTTTGACATGCCGCGATAGCAGAATTAATCTAAAAACAGTAATGCTTGGTTTTCCCTCTGCTTCCGGCGGTGTTTTGGTCATCCTCCCTTTTGATTCCCCTCTACGCGTCGCGTATTCTTCAACATACCTAGCAAAGGGTCAAGACAAGCTTAAAGTCGAAACTCAATACATAATTAGATGAGCTGATGGGGAAAAAGCAAGTAAGAAGTCAACCTGGTACTTGTTATGCCGGGTCAGGGCGGCCAGGTAAAATATGGCGATCTAGGGTAGGGGCAAAGAACAATCGCGACAAGCGATTGTTGTGGAAAAATAAACTCGGTGACGAAGGATACGTGATAACCTCTAAATGAACCAAGTGGTGTTACAAAATCATATTTATTGCATCTTAAATTCATGCTATGCTGAGTGATAAGTCTAGGTTATGTGCAATATAACGATGTCTTGACAGTGCTTGGTTGACTACTCGCTCGGTGTTCAAAGCGGAACTTACTTTGTTTAGGACATCGTTGTGGAGCTTACTAGGATACTGTTTAGCTCAAGCCCTCCTTTCATTGGTTTGAGCTTGGGGCCAAGCGATCAGGGTGTGCCGAGAACCCGTAAGCAGCCCCTGAGCTCAGACAATGCTTTCGTCTTGACACTGAGTTAGATACTTTCTTTTCCCGTGCTTTTTTAGCCAACGATAGATAAAAAATGGCTCTGTGGAGATTGATCAATTAATTGATATATTCTCTATCTATTTATATACGTATCGCTAGATGAATCGCTGTGGTTGAGTTTGGAAAAAATAAAATGCCTCTGTTGACTTCCACTGAACTGTCTCGAACAGCTCCGATTTGAATTAATAGTAGAAACCAATCTTGAATAAAGGCTTGGATACTCATGCATTCCAATATCTCCTGCCTGCCAGGTCTTTACGTAGTGTTTCATGGCATCTTATCGGAGATAGAAAGTACTTGTACGCCAGCAGTGATTGGCAGCTGGAAGCGATATACCCTAACAGTAGTCGGCAGAAGAAGCTTCTTAACCCATCCAGGACTAGCTCCATCGGCTGCTTTTACGGCAAAACGCCGGGAACTTCATAGGCACAAACGAAAATTGAATAATGCGACGGGATTCAGATCAACCTTTCTACATTAGTAATAGTAGGTGGGGTGCCTCGGATTAGTATTGATCCGCCCAGGTTCGGCTGATGAACAACATCGCGTAAGACGCGTTCAAACCTCGAAAGACTGATAATTCCACCTTACTAGGCACCGCCATATCCCCAACCCGCGCAATTCACTTGTTTTCGCGATGCATTCAGGTAAGACTATGGCTCCTTGGTGTTATCTTTATCGAAGTTTCCCAGACAATTTGGTATGAGACAAGATCTAGAGCGCGTCGCGTTCGTACTCCCAACCCCATTCATCCAACCCAAAGCCAAGTCCTCCACATCTGACCAAAGGGGTAAGCTAAACTTCTATAGCACTTCGCAAACGCGAAGTCTTGCGAAAGATAAGAGTTTTAGCCGCGATGAAACGTAGGATCGGCAAAAAATGGCTGGACGGCAAACGGAAGCAAACTCAGTAAGCTAATTTTCAGGCATGGTTTTTTTTCGGTACTTACGGATCTTAGACGCGTCACAAAGAGGATCAAAAGGCAATCAATTGTAATTATATTTCGTAAACATTTCGGCGGTGGCTCCTGTGGCTAACAACCCTTTAGGGCACCAAAACTTCTTATGCCAAGCCTAAGCGGCCAGACGCAGTCACCAACAAGGCAAGACATATATCGATAAAAGAAGAAACTCGAAGTAAACTACTTGAGCAAGTACAACAAGGCAAGCTCCCGGCCCTTTTCTCGGGGTCGTGGGAGGATAAGATCGAAAAAATTAGTCACTGCAAGGGCAAGGCCGATAGCCATAAGTGTCCGGCCGTTTACACACTTTGGAAGGACGGAACAAAGGCCATATTTGATTGGCACGTCATATGCAAGAAGTGCCCGAAGATGGTTGCTCACTACACCCTTTGTTTGTCAAGTGTTATGCTAACATAGCTCAGTTGGGTCTTTTAGTCAACGACCTACTCGACGATTCTGGTTAGGAAAGGGGCCCGTTCCTGGATCGATCATGTTTACAAGACGCGTAGCTGGGCCCGTCCCAGCGCGACGGCCCTTCTTTTCCCTCTTTGCGTTTTCTTTATTTGCCTTGCCTTTCCTTCTTGCTCGTTCTATTATTATACCACGATAGCCTTGCGCCACGAGTGGACTTCATATCGCTCTAGTTAATCCCGTTTTTTGAATCAGTGTCTGGGCGTCTGATTGCGAGTTCTGCTGCTCTGATTTTCATGTGGGGTAAAAGAAAGCATCATGCGGACGGACAAAGACTTTTCGTTATTTCATGAAAACCCAGCCCAGTTAGTGGACAGGATATTCTCTGGTACTTCACGAGACATTACCACGCGATGTGATAAGTCATATTACTATGTACAACTAAATTACAAATCTTATTATAAACTTGGCGAATACATACCGCCGCATCAGAACAATTGCCTCTATTGCTTGATCGACATTCTTAGCTGCACGGTTTAAGCATGGCAACTTCGTCACTCTTATAGGGTAAGCTCTTTTTAGCGATACAGTGCAGTGACACGCTCGCTCGTCAACCATGTTAATCAAATCTACTCCTGGTCAGAAAATCAACCTTCCACCCTGAAAAGTGGGGCAAGACAAACCAATTGCACAGCAGTTGATTTGGGAGTGTTGGACTAAGTGATAATGCTGTAGGTGTAGTGCCCAAACGTCATGTCAGACCATCATGCAATTGTTGATATGCCTTACCACGACAGAGTAATGACGACGCAGACCGCTAATTGCTCCATTCAGCTTGGGCCACCCCTGTGCAAAGTAGATTTAATGGTCTCAGCAAGGGAAGCACGGCTGGACCGAACGTGAGAACGGGACCCGTTTCGATTGCTGTCAAAAGGTCAAACACAGGCAAGAGTTATGTTCTGAACCAGAGTTATCCCAGCTAGTTCTGAACTATGTAATTGGTTTCAATTGTGGGACCGGTCCCGTTTCTGCCGTTACTACCTGCCTGGGTATGGCCATACTGCTCAATCGCTCTGTTTTGGATAATGTCGGGGTAGCATCGGACAATCGCCCTGATTTCTCCTGCTCGCTGACAATCAATACGTAACGGATGGTACGCAGACCAAAATTCGGTCGTATCACTGGCGGGTCCGAGATTTAAAGTCACATATGGCCTTTGAACGGGTATATAGAGCAGACGGTATGAAGGTCGACCATCTCACAGTTCGATCATGGCTAAACATCAAGGCAACTCGGCGCATCATCCTGTAGAAGGTAGCAGTTCTAATCTGCCTAAAGGCTCTTCATCCCGAAGCGAGAAAATTGGAATTTCCATTGCGTCAATAATTGTTGGTCTGCTGCTGATTACATTTTGCTACTATACGCTACAAGGTACGTTCACGAGATAACTTCAGTCATCCCCATATATATCAAACTTACTAGAGTCCTCTGTAGAACGGCGTCGCGCAAGGAATGAACAAGATGTTTTCAGCTGGAAAAGAGTCGCCCGCAAAACACTGAATGCTGCGGTTTGCTTATGGATTTTCCTTCCAATGAAACGCTTTCTGAAACAGCGTCGTACGGTAAAAAACGGGATATGACGTCAAGTTGGCGCTAGAAACAGTCCATCGTTCTAAAAGTCTTGACCGAATGGGGTAGAGCATGAAGAGAGTCCCATTCCTTAGTATGTAATATGGTCGGTCTGCCAGTGGAGATGTATTGTTGATAGCATAATCACGACTGGCTACCTACTGTGCGCGGCCCTAATGGTAATTTGAGTAGATTCGATTCACACATGTTGCACGCGTCGTGTCCTTTCTAGTTCCTGAAATTGCCATTAACACTAAATGCTGGCCCACAACAGTGTAATATCTCGTAGCCCGCTCATCAGTCCACCATTGTTGACATCATTCCATATGCCACGGACGGGTACAATCTAAAGTTTTGGTAGGAAGTTATATTTTGGAGTCAAGCCCAATTAGGGTGCTGGGGGAAGCGTTTGAAAACTTAATCTGTGATTTGCTTACTGGACTGAATTTCTGCGCTGAGGACTGTTATGCCGAATAGAACTGGTCAATGTCACCCACTATGTGATTGATGTGTCTGACATGTTGTCATTATTAAGTCTGAGGTTCTCAGGTATACCATTACTAGCGCCTATGGCTCGCTGGGGGGCTCGAAATGCGTGAAACAGCGAAGCGGTTCTACTCTTTGGCATTGCAGCATCACCCTTTGTTCAGGATTAATCGCCAAATGGAGAATTCCTTTCAACCCATCACAAGATACAGAAGATATTAAGTCATGTATTGCCCCTGTCATAGCTACAGGCTTTCTTTCAATTGTTACCGAGAGTAACTTACTCTATAGATTGTCCTCCTAGCTCTCTCTGTCCACTGCCGTTTCGTTTAGTGAAGAGCCGCCTTAACAGCATTTTTTTGTTTCTGTTCTTCGTCCGTGCGGACTTTCCAAGTCTCCCCTGCTTTTTGATCCTGAATGATGGGAAAAAGCTGCGAGTGGGTTCTAACATTGGACTATTTTTGCCGATTCTTTTGTGAAGCTCAAGAAATTTCTCTTCGCTTAAGCATTCTAACGCTGCAAAGCTATAGGTACAGTTCAATCTCGGGACCTGGCTTTCGTTTCGATAGTGGCCGAAGAACATATGGTCAGTATGTGGCAGGTCGAGGCCATGATAAACCTCCAATCGACTTTTATCAAGGTCGATGACATAATACCAATCCTCTTCGAAGGATTCAGTGCAATATAGTTCCTTAACCAAATGAACTTTTTGCTTGGCCGTAGAATCTGAAATGAGCTTCAGAATAGCGGCGCCAGTGCTTGGGTGAGCTGACATGTTCACCTCCTGGAGCTCTCGTGGTAAGCCAGCACCAACGTCCTTGCGAAATAACATCCAATCATTTCGTAGAGCCTCATTTCCTTCAAGCATTTGATCAATCTTCCACTTCCACTCTTTTGCCTCATCGTCCGTTATATAATCAATGTACTTAAGTCCCTCCATTAATCGCATGATATTACAGGGAGAACGTAAGAAGTTCAGGAGATAAATCCCTTGCTCATCAATGTAGCCGCCCGTGCTGCATTGTCCGAGAATGAATTCGCTTTTGTAGCGTATGAAAATGCGGCACCAAGTACCCATAATAAGTCGGGATGAGAAATCGGTGGATAAAGAACCTATAACAGTTAACAAAACGATGAGAAAATATAGTCCTCGGGGAATGGCTTTTATATGGTATCATTCAAAATTTTGTCGCAAGATTTCCGAAAATGGACTACGTGGTAAGAATTGTCGCAGTATATAATTCTTTTAGCTTCGACGACAGGTTGCAACGTGTAACCAATGAAACCCAGAAACAGGATTTCTCATAACGCTTTTTCCCCTTCTTTTTGGCTGCCCTGCACCGTTTATCCTAATTCATCTGAACACTTGAGGGGCTAGCGCAATTTATGAAAAAAGGCTAGATCCTTCTGTCTAGAAAGTATTGTGAGATGAAGAATTTGCTAGTGGCATCGCCTTTCATCTAATGCTAGCATCCGAATAACCCTTCCTATTGTACTGCGAGGCGACGGTGAAAGAAGCCGATGCAAGTATCAATTCGCACGTAAGGAGGGATAAGACAATATTCGCTCTTTGTAACCCGATAGCGCCAATATATAGATTCTGGTAAATAGGAAGGCTAATATGAAGCGTATTGATCTTCGCATTGTCTATTTGGAGAGTCCTTCTGACTTAGCATAGACTGTTGATGATACTCCTTGACTCCAGATATGGTTTGCTCAATCTCAGAAATATCAAATCCTGGTAATGCGGTTTAACAAATTATTGCGAGATATAGGAGCGATAAGCTCATATCCTAACTTTCTAGACGGGCAATGTGTTATAAATTCGTTCTTTTCATGATCCCTGCCGTAGATTGGTTGCGTAAGGTAAACGGGACGAACGAGAACAAAAAGACGTGGGGGAGACATAGGAGTAACGCAGGTGAGTAAGCCAGGATCAGACCAGATGCGTAGAGGGCGCCAATATTGTAAGGTTATGACTAAAAATGTCCATATATGGCCCTTTATTCAGTATATACTAATACCTGATGACCACTGTACAGCTCCCTAAGTTCTATCCTTAAAGCGACCTCACCTATCGCTAACCGCCGATATGAGACTTAGCAGTAGGATTGTAGCCTTTTTATCACTGGCTACTAGCCATGGCGTAGCCAAGATCCACAAGCTTAATTCAGAAAGATACCAAGCTGACATAAAAACCAAGAAGTGATTAGCCCTCCCTTCTCCGGTATTATGATAGGTTGACATATTGTATAGCCTCATAACAACTCTAGAGGCATTGAATGATATCGCCTTCGCTAATGGTGGAAATAGAGCCTTCGGTCTTCCAGGCTACAAAGCGTCAGTTGATTCCATTTATACACGGATCTCCAAAGTCGAGAACGCCAAGGTCTGGAAGCAGACATTCCCCGCACTGTTTACTTTCATCGATTCCATCGAACTTATCGTTGGAGACACGTCCATAGATGTTTATGGCTTGACGTATTCTCCCTCAACAACCAAGGTGGGCATCACAGCTGAGATCGCACTTGGTCCCGAAGGCGTTGCTGTGTGCGACATTTCATCGTACGATGATCTTGATCTAAAAAGAAAAATAGTTCTTGTCCGCAATTTCCCATGTCGTCCTAGTGAAGGTGTTGCTGGAAAAGTAATCTCCGGAGCAGCAGCTGGTGCATCCGCTGTGATTATTTACGATGACCCGACGGTTAATGTTGCTGGTGGTTCCCTTGGCCGGCCTAATCCCAGAAATTATGTTCCAGCAGGATTTATTAGTCATGACGATGCGTTGAAGATCAAGGATCGTATTGAGGCCGGCCAGACTGTCAAGGCTCACTTTCAACAGACACAAATCGTTGAGGAGAGATTGACGCAAAGTATCATAGCGGAGACCACGAGTGGCGACCCTCGCAATGTCATTATGGTTTGACAAGCTCTTTGAGCACAGAAAAACTGACTCTAACAGTTCATAGCTTGGTGCTCATCTTGACAGTGTTCAAGACGGTCCCGGTATCATCGACAACGGTACGGACTTCATTTAGTTGAAGCTCTTGACACTAACGCGTATAGGCTCCGGTTCATCTCTCATTCTAGAACTCTTCCTTGCACTCTCAAACTACAAAACCAAAAAGAAGATTCGTTTCGCATGGTGGGGCGCTGAAGAAAATGGGCTCCTAGGCAGCAAGCATTATACATCTAAACTCTCTGCTAACGACATCAAGAACCTGCTTGTATACCTAAATTTCGATATGGTTTCCAAGGGATTCTTTGGAGTTGCTGATGCCGATGGGAGTTCTTATGGATGTAAAGCACCTGAAGGGTCAGAGGCTATCGAGAAGATTTTAGCGGAGTATTTTACGATCAAGGGTATCGAAGCGACGCCTGTTGCACTTACTAATGGAAGTGATTATGCGCCTTTTTGGCAGCACTTAGGAAAGCCTTTCGGTTTCTTACATACTGTGAGTTAAAAGAGTGTAACATCGGACACTGCTGATGCATTCAGGGAACGGCTGTTGAGCAGGATCCTTGCTATCATAAATCTTGCGACTCCATAGAAAACGTCGACTCTAAGACACTCACTATCAACGCATGGGTAAGGAAAATCTGTGTAGTATACACTGTCGGAATTCTAACAAGATCAGGCTGCTACACATCTCCTGGCTGTTCTCAACGATGAAGGTACAAAGCTCATCCACAAAACTAAAACTACTGCAAACATACTAGGTGGTCTCTAGCCACATGAACGAAATTCTGTGAGAAAGAAATTGCACGATTTGACGGTGGCTGGGGTAGACTTGTAAAGCGTTCCAGTATTTTGAATATAGTGTCCTTGGAGCATGAACTTTCGTGGTATGCTCTTAAAGATGGGTGCAGGTGTCCCTCAATTCTTATCTCATGACTGTAATGACTCACGCTCAACACACTGTTCACTGTAAACAATGAGCAAATACCAATGTCTGCCATGTAGGCTCAAGCTGAGCAACACGTAGCATAGCAAGGGCTTGACCTGAGGACGAAAAGAGGTAATATACACATAAATGATAACTAGTTCTCCACAGAACTGGCTCAATCGAAGCACATCAAAGAAATCTTGCCCACCACCGTTTCTTCAGTTCAAACTTTCTTAAAAGGCAATAGTAGTTTTCCATATCGCTCATAGCCGTTGTTTTGTGCCAACCATTTATGTCTTTCCTCTCGAGGCAGATCCATACCTCTTCACTTCGGTAGGAGAAACTACCATGTTGTTTCTTGTATTCACCCTGAAATCGAGCAAGCTCTTCAGCAGTAGCTTCATTACGAAAAACGTTGCGATCTATGGAGGTTAATAAGTCATAGAAGTAAGAGGAACGATTTTGTTTGCCTTACATGCCTCCTTAATCATCTGGCGTTCATCGTCTGTCAGACCCCATCTCCTGATGCGTTTGTCGACGTCGTACCTCTCCAGAGGCTGCATTATTATGCCAGTTTGGAGGCCTATTTCCAGCAACTTGGCGACTTTCTGTTTCATCGTGACTACTGAATGTATTCGAAGAGGTCCCCGGCTCGCGATGCACATATACGTCAGTCAGACAATTGACAGGCTTAAGCCAAGTACGTAGTACAGCTGTCGGCAATCCACACCAAGATCTATCTTTGATCGGGTGGACTGTCCTCAGAACGACCAGAAAATGCTGGCTTTCCTTTGGCAGGGAGATGACTTTTATATTGTAGCGCAGTGTGAGTCTAGCGTCCGTGCTTGGCTACTGAAATTTGGCCACAAAGTGTCTGAAAATGAATTGTGTGATAAGACTGCAAGAAGCCCGCCAGATATTATTCATCTGGCTTACATAGGTGAGGTTATAACGTGTGATTGATGAAGCATGGAAATATGGCCTATTTGTGAAAACGCAGCTTGTCTTTGCTACTCTGCCCAATTTGTCTTGGTAACAGGCCATCTTCACACTTGAGCGACGTGATCGCCCGTATCCTCTCGGGTGGATGGAAGCCAAATCACAAATAAGGATTAATTATTCTTGGATTAGATGAAAGGTCAGTTACTGAACGAGCAGATTATAGTGTTTACCGCACTCTATAGTATAAACTGGTGGTTGGTCCCCAATAGGTCAAACACCAACTAAACATCATGCAGCTAAACAATACCGAGCTGGTGATAAGCAGCACTCTTGAGTCATCCTCTACCGATGAGATACACTGCTCTATAGCAGGAAAATATAGGACTTGATCGAGCGATTTTATCGCGTGGGCGAGTATGCGGGGGACCATCGACATCGGTACCAGCAAAGACACCGAAAACTGGCTCGCCAGGCGCGCATTGCTGGCCTTGGCATCCCCGTGGTGGCTCCGCTCATCGTCAAATGCTACCTGAGGATAGGTATGATAGCTTCTCCGCCTCATTTTAGGCCTTAGAGTATGCTGAGATATGTGACATCTGCGTGAATGGCGCCCTAAGTCAGGTTGGATTGTAAGTCGGTATTGCAGTATGTTGCCGTCAAGTTCAATGTTTTCTTGCAAGATCAGGTCTCTGGTGGTGTATTAGCAACCAGATATTCCGTGTTAAGTAAAGTGCAACATACGGCCCCCCTTGAGGACTAACAGGACTTCATCGGCGCTGTGATACGTTTCAATCGTTGTTTAGACACGAGGAGGCGTTAAGATAAAAATTTCCTGCATCTCTTTATCTACTTCCGGAAGATTTCTCGGCCTTTTATCATCACCTGGCCTTTATTGTGATGTCGAAATGACTGCAACATGCATTTGTTGGCATATTGAGTGCCTAATGCTTTCTCAACGTTCTCGTCTCCTTCCGTAAATTTTCAAGTGCCTTGATCAATAATTTGTTCGATACTACCGTCTTGAAACAGGCATCTCCCTCTGATCCTCTTGTGTGCATGCGTGCATAGAGCTCGCCAATCCTGAACATATCCACTTCGTGGAAGACTTTCAGTTGGTTCTTGATGTGAAGGCGAAATAAACGTATTCAATGTTCAGACTAAAATAATGGAGTAGGCAATTTTACACTGAACGAGTGCGTTTTGTAAGCTGCACCATTGGCCCATCTCTTATACTGACGAATACATCATGTAGCTGGTACTGATCCCTATTGCGACGGCCCTCCGCACCATCAAGGCTACCGCCACCAAGATTACTAGTGATGTCAGGCCTGATCTTATAGTTGTAGACGGTCCTCGCCAGAATCAGACTCATCTCAAGATAGGCCAGGCTTTTCCCAATACATCCCCTAGGCCCAGCAGAGAAAGGAATGAAAACGCTCTGAGCTAGAGCGACGCTCTCAGTCGAAACGCCAGATTCCCTATTCTCATCGACTATCCAACGCTCTGGATAAAATTTGAACGGCTCATGGTAGATCTCGGGGTTATAGTGAAGGCAGTAGGATGCACAGCTGGCATTCATTCCCTCAGGGATGTACTGCCCATCGACCATGATGCCGCCTTTGTCGACTTCTCGAGCAAGATCAGCTGGAACAGGAGGACTCATACGCAACGTTTCGTCAATGACAGCTCGAAGGTACTGGCAAGAATAAAGCGTCGGGCCACCTTTGATGTCTTCATCACTAGAGAATGCAGAAGTAATCTCTTTTGCGAGCTTGTCTTGGATCTGAGAGCTGCGCAAGAGGTAGAAGAAAGCAGCAGCTATGCTGGTAGCAGTCGTGTCAGAGCCAGCAATTATGAGAGACTCACTCTCACCAAACAGCTCATCCTTGGAGTATCCCTTTCCAGTTACAGGGTCCACGGCCTGAAGGAGATAGTGGAAGAAGTCTTTTCGGCTATCAGCTTCGGATTTGTTCAATTTCTGAGCGTCGTCTTCAACTTTTGCTCTCTCTTCGAAGCACTTCTCGACAAAGTCTTGCCATCTACTAAGGGCACAGGGTGCGGCACTGGCTAGGAGTCGATCGAGACCACGAGGCTTGAGCCATACCAATAAAGCAGTAAAGGGGGAATAGGCAATCTAGAACTCTGGTTATTCATACTCATGATGTCCTGGTGTTTTTGAAGGAGGCTCTTACGGGGTGAAGAAGAGCCATAAAGTTGGCCATGAGGCGTGGGACATGTCGTAGATCGCTATTGTGCTCCTTCATGCCAAAAGATTTACCAAAACATAGATCACCAAGGATGTCAAAAACGAGATGATCTGACCATTGAGCCATGTTCAGAAAGTCAGACCATTGCTTTTTGCCGATCTCTTTGTTGACCAATGCGAACCATCGGTCAATGTTCCCTTGGATAAACGGCTCGTAGGAGCGTATTGCCTTGTCGGAAAAGGCGTTGTTCATGACGCGCCTTTTCCGAGCATGGATAGTCTTATCAATCGTGTTGCATGTTGTCATGGAATGAATATTGCGAGGATATGCCTTGTAGTAATGTGCCTTTTTCACATTGGCTTTATTGGTGAAGATGGTCTTGAGGCCGATGGGAGTGTTGACCAGGACACTATCGGGAGTAATGCGGAATGTGGGGCCTTTTTGATACGATGATGTCAGACGAAATCTCCCAATGAGAAGCTCGTGAAGAATTTAACTCACCATACTTCTGCTGTAGTTGCCAGAGCCATATATGGCGATTCTGCTTGTTAGTATGGTAATACGCCGGGAATGGTGAGATGCTTGCCCAGAAAGGGCCTGGATACTTGGAGAGAGGGTGGAAGTAAAGTCTATAACAAATTACAGAAATGACCCATCTCGAAACTATTGCGGCTACCAGAGACGCAGCTTGAGCGGAAGAAATTCCATTGACCGTGTATTGAATGAGCATGGCTACCTTCGAATGTCTGTTTATTTTGGGAAACAAAATGTCGATTGTGAGAGGCGACCATAAGAACGCACTTAATTAGACGTGGCCGTTAGGAATCGTCCATTTACGGACGAGGCAATTGTTCCCAGTCTCGGCCTACCTAGGGCCTGATGAATGACCCCAAATAGCTCGAAAACGTTCTTTTTGCAAGATAAGGATAATCTAGAGCTTGTTCAGCTAGTTCGGGCATTCGTAAATCATCCCCTAGTATACCTTAGATCTGGTCTGTTCTGGCTAGTACTTCACTTATTTCTCTGGTCAAGGGCTGAATTCGTTGCTCTTATACATTTCGTTTGTAGTCTCTGGCGTGTTTAGAGTATAATGGTTGCCATATAACTTTCTCCGCCAACTAATTCATACTACCTCTCAATGAACCCTCCTTGCTACTTGTCTAGGTCTAGATCCTCATCAAGTCCATGCTCCTGAAAGATTGTACCCAAGGCAGCCAGTGCTTGGAAATTACCGTTCGCTACCAATACATACCACCAATGTTGAAATTCTAGGGAACAACAATATCCCGGACAGAGTTTCATAAGATGCGTCGCTTTGCTGACTATTATGACGAGCAAAGCGAGGCCACTGTCGACGTTTGCTGCGTCGTTGATATGCTTCCAAGCATAACCCTTGGCATGGTAATTCGGGCCCTCTAGTGACCGATATTTGCGTAGCCACTCTTTCCAATACCGGATATCTTTCTCCTCGAGTTCTGACAGCCCGCGAGGCTCACTTGTGAACTCGAGTAGCTTCTCAACTATCAAGTTCCACAGATGATTGATAGCCCGTCTATCCGCAACATCGAGGCTTGAGCGCATTGTAGATTGATTCAAAATTGTAGTCTCTTGGCGGAACTGGCTTCGCTTCTATCAAAGTCAGATCAATTGCGTAATGAATGAGGAGGGTGTATTATCTGACTCGGAGTTCGAAGTTTGCTAAGAGGTCATCAGTGTAGAGCGACTGATACTAAGTTGTAGGACTATCCTTTGAGTCTTCTTCATCATGTAGTGACCTTCATCGTTTGCTCTGTTTCAGGTCTGGTATTTATCAATTTATTATTCAGCCACAGGATACAGGACAGTTTCTGCAGAAGAATGCAGGTGAGTTGTTGTCAATTGAAGTGAAACCATTTCTTCCAGTAGAAAGAAAATACAGGACGCTTGGCGAAAACAAAAATATCGTGATGGTAGTACGATGGTATGTTGTGGAATCCTATTCTTTTCGTCTCGGGTTGTACGTTACAGGCAATAGGCGAGACAAAGCTTGATGACTTCTGAATCAATCAAACATCTTACATTGTTCGCACATCGCACAGGCATCAGACTAAGTCTCAATTATTAGCGAAGAATAAATAATACCACAGATAGCATTCCCCCTACCCTATCTTACCAGTTCTTTCTGTCTGAAGTCTGTCATGTATCATCCCGCTGTACCATTCAGGATATTTTGCGCAAGAAAAACGAAAATACGGTGATGGTAGTACAGTCGTACATTGTGCAACCACATATTCCCGAGAAATTTGATGTTGGAAGCTACACGGAATTGAAAGTATGGTGGTGGTACAGTAAGGTGCGGGTTCACCGTCAGTCGCCCTTCATCGTGATTTTGCTGAATTGACCCAAAAAAGACTAGCTGCGGCGCTAATCTCACTGACAAATGACGCTAGTGTAGTCACTGCGCTGTCATTCACTAACAGCATTCTGATCCGCAGCAAAGAATTAAAACGAGTGTGGACATTATCTATGAACTCGGATGGGGTAATACTTACTAACGGAGGGATTTATCAGAAGATCGAAACTATCATTGGCTGATCTGACTGTTGGTACCCGATTCCGGACCGCCGACATAGCAGGAGACAATTATGGCGGAGAAATGGCGGGGCACATTCTGACTCTGGTTATTACATCTGTCGTGTATCACACTAGTCCATATCGGGGTACTTTTCATAAAAGCATGATAAAACTTGCTGACGGTGAACCCGTACCTTCCTGTACGGTACTACCTTGCGGAATCGCTGGCTTTTCTTCTACAGTTGTACAATTCAGGGTAAGAGAAGAGAGCAAACCCAGAATTCGCCTTATTGGAGGAAACGGTTGCAGTTACTACAAATCACATAATATATAAGGGAAATGTTGAAAAATCACAGAATGAAGAGCATATACTCATCAATTTGCCAAATGAAGCTTTCCACCTGAATAAAGTACAACGCCTGTCAGTATCCTCCAGTTCTTTTTAGTTTGGAAGTGGCATATATTTAGAAAATTGACTCGCTTATCAGAATGACTTGGTAGATAAGCAAGTCTTGCGTAACAATCCCAGCAAATGAGGATTGTGCTTGACGTTCTGTCTATTCTTGCAGCTGTACAAAGACTGTTGCGAGTCTTCTATGTGACATGGTTCGGGGTCACGTGAGGAAATAAAAATGCTCGGTATGGTTGTACAAATTAGTGGTTTGCGACAACATGTTGGGTATCACGTGGTACAGAGATTAAAAGAAGGTAAAGGATTGGAATCTGATTAGCTTTCATTTATCGTCGGATGCTAAATGACGCGAGGAATTACTCCATAGGAGCTTAAGGTGCTTAGGGATGGAATTAAATTCGAAGCATCCACTGGTAAGACTTACTTAATCAAATGGAGTTGATCCGTACATCTGGCACTTGGTGGTATCGGGGCCTTTTCCTAAGGCTTTTATTGACGTAATACTCTCCCGAAATCACGCAGGCTTGTTTCCCTTGCCGGGTTCGACCCAGTAGTGGATGAAGCACGACCCTGGAGCCGATTGCAAATAATATATGACATTGATATGTGTATAGACCTCATGCGGATAGCGCAGCGAAGTGCACAGACCAATTTGGGCACTTTCTCTTGTAATCCATCGAATTATTGCCACGACGGCGTACAGTGAAGATGTAGTTTGATACGGCTTTAAAGTAAGAATCGTAGTACCGAATCAATGCCCCAACAAGAAAAAAGACAATATCTTGTTAATCAGACGCCTGCCGCCTGAAATCCGTAGATATATCCACAAAAAGCTTTCAGCAACCGAGATGTAGATATCGCTCACTACCTTCTGCCTGAACTTTATTTATTGTAGCATCTGAACACTATGTGCTCCTTGTCCTCTAAAGAAACATAAAAGTCCATACCATACCCATGTGGGGCATTGTGTTTTGAAACCTTTGTCGACTGGACTGCTGATGTATGGTAATACAGTATTTCTTGCGAATTACAAGACTGCCAGGACTCGAATAAGTCCTTAGGGCATTTTACAAATCGATAAAGATGAAACGCTCCTCCAAGGTTCAAGATGAAGTTATCAAACTCCATCTCCAATCCTCGCTCAACATTAAAAGGAATTTTTTTCCCTCCTATCGTCTGGTATAACTCTTTCTCGAGTTGATCCGACTGCCAATGGCTGTAAGATCCCGGCGTCGTAGCTAAGAACAAATATGGTTTGACCTGGCTTTGAGAAGGCTTGATTATACTATTAATGGGGCCAATAAGAGCCACGTTGAGGCCTCGTTCCATTGCTTTAGCAGGCCAGCAGCTGCGTGGGAAAATCTTGGTCCAAATCCGAACAATCTCAAGCTCAGATTCAGTAAGCCTTTCGAGAGGGTCCTTGCGGGTCAAAGCAAGCCTTCCTTTCTCCAGCGGAAGTAGCCACCCTACAATTTGGTCCCAAATTTCTCGAGGAAGATGTTTCATTGTGCAAAACTGGCATTGCCCAAGTATCAGAGACATTGCTCTTATATATTATAATTCATTCAAGCTTACCGTCTTCTGCCTTTTTAGGACGTTTCCTCCAGCTGAATTAAACCTTTGCAAACAGCAGTTTGCTACAGTATACACACAAACACAAACACACACAAGTCTATGACGTCCGATACATTAGGCTAACGCCCAAGGGCCTATAAAGCTAAGGTTGCCCAGTAATGAAAACTGTTACCTCCCGCTCTGAAATTGTATGCTCCTTATGCGAATGAATATTCTCATCACTGCATACAATACCAAGGAACTTAAAGAAGAGCCCACAGAGATTGAACAACAAACAAGACTGGTAAATTATGTGCGGCTTTCATCCGCTCAAACGTAGAATCAAGCTCGGGACACGGCCGATAGGATAAATGATAGAGTAAACTTTGCATATGCGCTTGCTGACATGCCTGAGACTTTTCGTCAGGAAATGATAGAAGTACTACCAGACTGGATGCAAGAGGCGATCAAAAATATCCTCACCAAAGCGCAAACGAATGTAAACTATGACCCTGGATTGATTTTTCCGATTGCTGCTACGCCCGAGACTTTGGCCTGCTTAATCAGTTCCACCCGGTGGTGTTACCTTTGTAACACTCCTTTTGAAAAATACCAAAAAGTTATATGGAAGCATTGCTGGAAGCATACAATGTACTGTCACTGCCTCCGAGATAAAGCAATAGCCAATGAACTTCCTCTCTATGGCTCTTGTGAATGTGTACCACCTGCTATTACCATCACCGATCTTGATGTCCAGGATGATGGCGATAAATAGATTGATCTTGATCACTGAATAAGGTGGAGATAAAATGAATTTCTGCGGTGAATAAACCTGCCCTCAAGATGGTGCTGCGCGAAGGCGAGGCATAACATTGGGTCAGCACGTTATCACGGTCTTCTTCCAGCCAAGTGCATAGCATATGAGGATGAGAGAACAGTGAACAGAGAGTTAATCAAAATGTATATTAAGTAAAGAGAATCTAGGATAGGAATTCTAATGTACGTGATGGACTGGTGCCAAAATTCCTTCATATTATGTTCTCCGTATGCAAAATCCGTGAGTCAATTATGATACATCATGAGAAAATTTTGATAACCTACCTAGCGTATTCTCGATTGAGATAGGGGTACAGTTCCTCTGGTTTGTAATACAATATGCAATGCCAGAACAGGTTGTCCCAAAGCCTAGAGCGATAATGAGTTTGTCCTCTGATGAACTGGTCAGTGGGGTCATGTTTGATGAACTCTCCACTATGCCATTGAGATCAGTCGATCCGGACATGGTTTCCTCTTGCAAAGTAATCTCACTGTGATAATATCGACTTGGCATAGCGGAATTGGTGAGGGATATATCCATTAATTCTGTGAGTATTCGGTAAGCAAATGAAATAAGCTAGAGTTTGAAAAGAAAATGAGAAATGAATTTCAGGAAGGCAGCACATCTGATTTGAATATCGGCGCATAAAGTCTTTGGAGTGACCAAACTTAACTTTCCTCGTCATAGAGGTTGCCGAGGTTCAATACTGAAACGTCTGCGGACTTTTCTAAGCATATTTAGACCGCACAGTGGCAACAGCAGGATCCTTAATGGTCCAGACGGGAATCGGATTATGGCTGTTGGCGATGCTCAATCACATGCACAAATCCATGACAGTTTGCATACTTAGTTCCCTGCCTCCACAATAGACGGCACTGAGACGAAATTCCTGGCTCCCGTAACCGGCATCTGCATCTTTTCAATCACTTATTCTTTACATCACACTGTAAACCTTCACTCGCCATGCCAATTGATACGCAAAGCGGGCTATCGTTCGCAAGAGAGGTCCAAATCGAATGTGATCGTTTAGCTGAACAAATTACGCGATTACCAGCTTCTGCTTGGAAACGTTTCTCACTAAATAGAGTGAGTTTATTGAGCAGACAATTGTATTCCGTTATCCATAGCCGCTGACCGTGTAATCAGTCTCAGGAAAGCTTCCCTGATGGTCAAAGTAATTCTTATGCGAAACCTGGTTACACTGTTCAACTACAACAAGCTGATTTCGAGATTCAGCAGAAAGAAGCGACTATCCAACAGCTGACTGCCGAGTTGCATTCCTATAAACTTGAGGTACAGAAACTAAGTGCTAAAGAACAGAGCCTGCGTGACTTTATCCATGAGAACGACTCCTACCTGGAAGTAAGTGAGCATGAAGTGGTCTCTGCCTTTGTCGGACTCCGCCAGAAGGTCCAGAAGTTAGTATCTAGCCGGATGTATCGACTGGAAGGAAAGCAGCTATGCAATGAGAGCAAAAGTTTCACCGTGTCGAAGGACTTATCTAGCTTATGGGACAAGGCAACGCAAGGAAACCGAAAACTCATATTAAGATCACTCGTCTATCAGCGTTTGGCTAATGAGATCCTTACATACGAATTTTTCGGCGTGGAGGAACCAAAGCCAGAAGACGGTGTATTCTCTTCCAAAACTGATACCGTATTCACTCCCCTCAGTCATTTCGAGCGTTTCCTCATAAAAAACGAGGGTAGGTCACTATGCCCATGGTGGGAGTAGCGACTAAAAGCTTTTAGTTTCTAACGATATTGTCACAAAATGGCGTTTATCAACAATTAAAGGAATCGAGGCTCTTGGAATCGCAAAAGCCCCGTTCGGTAAGGCACTCGCGGGACAAATGCACGATGATTTTGCACAATTCATCGTCGAGGAAGCGACCAGAGAAGACAAAGCGAGGTTACTTGAAGGCTTCATGGAACTGTGTAATGAGGCATATGGTCTTCGACTACTGATGCGAAAGTCCAAAAATAACTATCAATGCCACAGTGCTCAAGTTGGTATCCCAATAGAGGGTAGCGAGCGCTGGGCAGATGTCTTTGGGGAATTGGAAGGCAGACAAAGCGGCAGAAAAATGATTGTTCTTACACTTTTTGGAGTGCTAGTTGCTAGTACTGGAAATTCTAGGAATGACATAAGAGTCTTAGAGAAGGCACAAACCATTGTGGCGAGACATTAGAACGGACTGGTCACTGGTTGTATCATGTCTAAACTAGACTAGATATTCAATTCCATTTTTGCGAAACAGAGAATAAAGCCTCCAATGTCTCTCAAAGATATTATTAATGAAAATAACTAGAAACTGATGGTCTAGAAAATGCATTAAATGATGAAGTTCGAGCTTGCGGGCTTTCGATAAGTCTTATGTCAGCATCATCGAGGTAGTCAGCCCGCACGCGATCCCATGCAAGGTATATACAAACAATAAAGCTGCATTACTTGCAATTAGTAGGAAACTTGATGCATCACTCAAAATTTCACTCTTCGAGCTGCGATCGTATAATGCGAATCTATTTTCAGTGCACCTGTATTCACTAGCGGAAAATTGTCCGTTGCTAAAATGAACTTTCACGTCTTCTGTGAGTTTGAGGAGAATTTGCGACGCGAAACCCTTGAAGATCCAGGTACATGAAGTTCTTGAGGGACAAAAAGGCCTTTACTCAACCCTAGTTCATGCATAGATGATGGCCCAATATCATCTATTGTTAGACTGGGACTATTACAGATGCCTATGATCGTTTTGATAAACAGACTGAATGTAGCATATGTCCAACGTACGGCACGCTCTGAAAGCCTGGGTCAGTGCAATCGTATGTACGTACATGGCACACAAGATTGATACGTGAAAAATCTGATGTGAGCTGAACCAGATGTCGAAATTACCTGGTGCGAAGCGCTCAGGGATTCGAAACTACACCCTCAGGTCAGAGATTGCTCCCTCAACATGAAAAAGCCTAAGGGGCGGGTGGGGACAGGATGTTCGTACTGCATAAAGGCCGCAGCCCCCTGCGTACAGAAGGAGCTCGACAAGGTACCATTTCAATCCCGAGTACTTGAGCATATATTCTAGCCCATATATCTGTACGCCGTGCATCAAAGGAACAAAAGCGGACGCACCGAGTGCTACGTAGGCGCTTATCCTCACACAGCGCCACGATGACATCCTGAACCTAGGTATGGAGATGAGAGCTGCGGTAGCAGATCCGCAAAACACAACCTAACGACATGATTAGCGTACTTCAAGGAACTATCACTCTTTCACAACCGAGGGTGTGTCTGAATGAACCAGATGACCAACAATTGCCCAATGAACTTTCAGCAGAATTGGTTCGCAGCTGAAGATATAGTAGATCCCAGGAATGAAGGTGCCAACGATGACGATGACGATCCCTAGCAAATCTCTCCGGTGCCAAAATTGTTCCACCTCGTGAGAGTGGCTTTCGGTGAGATGGTACGCAGTGCTGAAAACCAGGCAGCTCTCGGCAGAACAGAAATAGATTCCGAACATTATAAAATCGGTTCTTGTGACGTCAACGTACTGTGACACATAGATGCTTCGGAGAATGGCGGTCGCAAAGAATGGTAGCAGCACAGCACCGATCAAATGG
Source organism: Fusarium succisae (assembly GCA_013186925.1). Lineage (NCBI taxonomy): Eukaryota > Fungi > Ascomycota > Sordariomycetes > Hypocreales > Nectriaceae > Fusarium > Fusarium succisae. The sequence goes on along the minus strand of JAAOAW010000204.1, from coordinate 140,021 downwards.
GTGTAGATGTTGCAAGTCTCGTTGTGCAAGAAAGTGAGACTTTTTAAGACTTGGAAATAATCATCCTCTAACGGGCGATAGCCGGTAAGGATGTACTTGTTGTCTTGCCGCCAGTCGGGAATATCGTGCCACGTGACGGTCCTTGTTGTAGGTGGCGGATTGGCCATGGACTGTTTTGCGACGTTTAGGTTCTCGGGTCGCGCTCGACGTTGTTTAATAGTATCTGGCCCGGCCATGACGACTACGCCCAATCGTTCCAGGTCGTGCGGACTCAGTTTCTGATCATATGCGCGGTTCTGTGGCAGACGTCGATCGTGCGGGGCAAGGGTAGTAGGGACGGAGAGTAATTATATTGTGACAGAGGAAGGTACATCATCTACATACATTTGGCCTTATTCGGGACATAATTCGGAAGATGAACTTTGGTACCGATTTGCCAAAGCTTGATATAACATCTGTCTACTTATAAGTGAAGCAGGAAGCTATTTATTGTAGCATTCTTTTCGGGAAATAAGACTTGTCATCTGTTGTTACCACAATAGCCAACTGATCGAAATCGACCGATGCTGTAACACTAATGCTGATAACTTAGCCATAGAACAAGACTCTGGCGTCATTGTCGACAGCCAAAATCTCCCTACTTAGTCACGAAACATTTCACGATCGCGCATTCACGCGGCGAAAAATGAAAAAGTAATTTCCTTTTCTGGCTCTTACGCTAGCTCACCTCCACGGGGCCGCGATCCACTAGCTATAATGGCAGGGAACTCGTCTATTTTTTCTTCAAGCTTAAATCTACGTTTGATCCTTACGCTTGTGCTTTGCTTTTTTCTACTGCGGTTATAAACCTTGGATGAGTTGCCTAACGCCAATCTGGCCTACAATAGCAGTAATTTATACCTGTACCGAGTGACGGGTGGAACTGTGACGTGAACGGCGCGACTTAGTTTAGTTACTGAGCAGGAACTATTTTACTGGAGGGATACGGGATGTTCTGGACCGTGAGGTTAAGTTCTCCAAACGCGCCTAGTCCACTGGGGCATTCAGCCAGGTTGCTGATGGCAAGATTGAGATAACACTTCTCATCAACACCATGCTCGCAGGTAGAACCGTTGATGTTAAATAGCTCATAGTTTTGAGCTACCCAACTGTTGGGCTCACTGAGGCATGGTTCGAGGTAGTTCATGGAATTAGCAGCAGCGAGGGGAAGCTTGCCGTTGTGAAGGATGTTTGTGCACTTGGAAGGGTGGACGAATTCGTAGTTCATGTCAATACCGCCACCCTGTTGGGGACTATCAGAGGCAGATTTGCCGAAGCCAAGGTAGTTCCAGGCATCGTACGAAATGTCGTAAGCACCGCCCGAGGAGTCGATCTTGAGGAGATAGATGGACCGACTCTCGAAGGAGACCCTAACGCAGATGTTGCTGCAGTCGACAGAGCCGGGCCAGTACGCCACACGGTTGGTGTCGATCTTGCAGCCGAGTACTCCAATGCTGCTGGAGTACTGCTCGTGGGGAGTGATGCTAGCAGAGCCGACTTCGCCTCGGCGGAGAGAACCCGCGGATACCAGGGTGGCAGCAGCAACGAGAATAGTATTGATGGGCTTATTGAACATTGTTGCAGATACATAAAAAAAACTTGCCATACGGCATGCACCAGGCTCGTCGATTTATAGCTGGTGGTACGAGGCCTGGCTGAAATTCTCCGGATTACTTTACCTCTTTTCAGCTGTTTTTGTGATTTTTTTCGCCGACCTTTTAGATCGGCTCCGAATAGGGATATTTGTGGCAAGAAAGGAAAGTTATTTTTGCCCATTCATTAGCCCAACAGAGACGGCCGGTGTTTGGTATGGCCATTACGCGCGATACTAGGGAGGTGTATCTTATCTTTGGGTCTTATGCTCCCCTAGTTTACAAGATAGCTCTCGACTTTCTGTGTCCTCAGTCGAGTAAATGAAAGCGTACTCCGCTAGCTCGGGCACACAATCATCTTTCCTCTGTTCTGTCGTTCACTAACAGCATCCTGATCGGTATGGATTTGAAAGGAGCCAAAGTTGCTAGGCCAAAACTGTTCTAGGTGGTGCGGGTCCAGCGCCAGTAGTTTGTTTTATTGAGAATGCCCTAAAACGGACTAAGCGCGGCGCATACCATATGCACAGCCAGAGCGGATATCAACCCCGCCATGTCTTTGTCATAACAGTATCTAGGTGTTTCGGCATCCGGGCTTCGAAGGTGTTACTGTAATAGACTTAAAATTACTAGGTTCTTATAAGACACGCCCTGGATTATCCTCTTCATTTTGTCCGGTTCTACATACAGTCTAATTTCACTTGCGATCACTGGTACCCATCTAAATGCTCTTAGTGAGTATAAAGGGCAGAACTAGCGTCGGTAGACCCGGGCATGCGCCACGTTTAGTCCGTTTTGGGGCATTCTCAGTAAAGCACCTAGAGTACACTACTGACGCTGGACTTTCATCACCCTGTAATACAGATAATTATATGCTGGTCTGGATATTGATGCCCTATTCCGAACCACTGAGGTAGCGAAAGACAATTAACACTTGGACCTGGGTTGTGCATGGGTTTCGCGTCATGATGGGCACCTTCCACAAATGCATGATAAAAAAGATTCCTCATAGTCAGCTCGCGCCTTACCTTATCATTGGTTACGCATCTATTTTGTTGAAGTTAAAAATATCACTGATCTTAGGGTATATGCCAATTCGACATCCATGAATCTAGCTGGTGGATTGAGTGGTTTTTACCGTATTGCTGCGGCTTGTATGAGCATGTGACTCTCAGTTCCAACATTTGCCCGCCAAACACTACACAACGCCATTGTCGTATAGCAAAAACCAACACATAAATGGGGTCCCCTTTTTAATTCCTTGTCCTAGTTAAGCATATAGTACTCTACATACCTCCTCATTATGTCGTCTATCGGTCTTCAGTCTGGAATCTTTACTATTGAGCTATATTCTGACTTTTGCAGGTAATCTAGATTCCCATAATTCCACGACTGGTAGTGCCTATCTACAATAATCTTGGAGAGCTGTAGTAACGTCAATCTAGGTATTGTGGTCTGATTTGGATCATAGTATAGCATAGTACTCTGAGTATCACTGGTGTCAAAAAGAGAAGCAAAAAAGTCAGAGTCCATTCAGAGGTTAAAGGACAGGTGTGGTCTAGATTGGGACGCATACGAACGTATATCAAATCCATACAAACAACAGACTTTTGCCATGAGGTACCAGGAGCCTTCGATTTCTGTATCATACCAGCCATGACAACTATTTGGAAGATAAATTCGGCATATAAGTAAGGAGTTATGGTGAACTGGAAGTTGCCCCGATTACTCAAGACTGCAGCTTCTCGTACGTCATTGGCATATAAGCATGAGATTCATGGGGTCTGGCGCTATCTATTTAAGAGTTATGACTGGTTGTAAAAGGTTAGCAGGGGCGGAAATCCGCCTGTTCTCGTTGGAAGTGTCTTACAGAACAGCTTTCCAAAGAAGGTGGCTCGCGGGCCGACAGGCCATTTACTTATTATCTGCTTCGGTGAAACATATCCGAAACTTTTCAAAGATTGTCCCCACAAGTTGCATACTCACGGGAAAGTACATAGAGACGATTATGCTTTTCGAGATCACAACATCACTTTGAACGCGCATTGTGTTATGCAGGGTACAACCTCTCATACAATATATACCAGGTGGCCCGAGAAGCTAAGTGAAGCCAACGCTTTAGGTAGGCGTTCAACATACCTTGTATGGGGAGAAAAGACCGAGAGGAAAACGCAAGCAGTGTACAGTCTGGAAGGAAATTCTGAGTCAACCAAATCCGTCTCCAGGATCTGTAAAATCAACCTACCGGGCTATCAAGGTAGCAGGGAATTCCAAATCTGCAAGGAATACGACTTGATGTTTGCGTATGACGACTCACGATCATGTTACAAGTACGCAGAGGGTTATAAGTCTACTTACATAGCGTACAAGGAAGAAATCGACAGCCGGAAGGATGAAGAGTGCTCCGCCTGCATAATGAAGGGAGATGCAAAAGGAGATATGGTCTGAAAGCGCATGACACTATGCCCGCACAGTGTTTAGCGGTGATTGATAATATTTCGAACGACACAAATTAAATCCATTGCAGTGGCTTCGAGTTTTGCGGTATGACGTAAAGTATAGACCTCTTAGTGTGAAAAGCCAGGTTGCTCTTCCAATTGGAAGCCTACTGGGGAGATCTCATCCTCGGTGTCCTCTAAAGCTCATGTGATGAGGGCGTTGAGTGTTGGTTCGAATTCGGCGAGGGTCCTGTCGTGGATCAGGACATGCTGACAAGTGGCAAGATTTGGAGCCATGCTCATGTTGCTGGTGCTGTTGATGGAGTCCGCTTCCAGTCACGCTTACCAGATGGCTGTCATCTTTGTGATGCAGGTAGAAGAGGCCGTGACTCAAGGAGATTCTGGACCCATGATTTTGTATTCACTGATTAGCACTCAACTCTCCGAGAAACGAGGAGTAAATGTGAAAGTATAAATTTTGAATAAAGGAACACACACAGAGTCATGGTCGTGAAGCGACTTCAATACTGCGCTTCGGATAGCGCGGCTGATCACTTTCAGTTAAATCCAGGTTATGTCTTTCGTTGACTCATGTGTACAACCGTGGTCACTAATGTATAATTGACAATTCTGTGCGACCCAGCTCGTAGGTTAGCTGGTGCATGGGGAGACATAATGATGCTTGTCGCAGCTGACAGGGTAGTTTGCCTTCCTGAAGTAAATGCCCACTTTTCGATGCATGACGATATCGTATGACATCTGGATCCCTCCATAGAGCTGTGGGTCGTCGATTGCTGATGATGCACCGAAGCCCAAAGGCCAGTAAGCAATACGATTCGTGACAACCACTCCCCTCCTCATCGCTGACTAACGAAAAAAAAAAAAGCACAGACCCATAAGCTTCGCCTATCCTAACCTGTACTGTCATTGATAATAAGCAGTGATTGGCCGGTGCGGAGCCTCAAAAGCGGGGATCGCCATCGTATATATCCAGGTCATCACTTCGTTGGTAGGCTGAAACCCAAGGCTTTTTTAACCCCTCTCTCAACCGACTTTTATTTGTTCAATCAGGCCACTAATAACCTTTGAGGCTGCTTCGTCACCAACCCGAGCCCGAAACATCATGAACCTGTATGCTGGATCGGCTGTATTGGCAACGCAATATCCGATTGCAGGTTTTAATGACAAAACCGTAATAGTTGTGGAAGAACAGCCGTCAGGTGAGATCAACACCCAGATAAAAGTACGTCGACATTGTCAGCACATTTTCATCATTCAGCGACAATCATTAAACATCTTCAGGAGAATGTGAACACTTATTTAATGGATCAACGGAGGCAGGATTCTCAGAGCAACGCCGTCCAATTCGCTGCCCATTACGCTATCGAGCGTGGTGTTCCTTGTATTCTGAGAAAGAAGTCGATGCCCAATAAAAGATAAAACCCTTCCTTTATAAACACTCGATCCCTCGAAGACACTTAGATGAACCATTTTTCTCATAAGACAGACACAATACCCATAAAGAGATGTCAGGTAATTTATCAAACGTAATGACAAAAAGTTTATGGTTGTTCATGATGAAAGGAATGTAGCCCCTGGCTCTAACCGTAATCGATATTTCTTACCCTGTTCCAGGCGGGAGAGCTTCCTGTCCTGTCCTAACTAGGTCCCTGTCTCTGTCTAGGTCAACCGGCCTTCTCCGTTAGCCCGCCATAGAATGGTCACCTCATTGGCGTAGATGAAGTTAGTCGTGACTATTACCAAGCAAAGCTACTTCAGGTGGCAGTGTGTCAGAAAGTGAAAGACTAGGAGTCATACTCATGCAAGCAGGTGTCTTTGTACAGTGAATTCGTCTACCTCATCCTATAAATAACGACCTCTTCGCCCTTTCATACTCCAAGTTTCCTTTCATTTTCGCCTTTTTCTTTAGATTCTATTGGTCCTCGGAATACTCCATCTAAATTGATAAAATTATTTCACTATGGCGGTCCGTTTCAAGCGCGCACGGAATCAACAAAACTGCTTGTTCTTCCGCCTCCAACCAGAAGTACGGTGTTTGATCTACAATCAACTCTTTTGTAACTAAACAGTGCATATAATGTACTATAATAAATACGAATTCGACAGCCGGACCCGCAAGGATAGTCCTAAGAAGAAGATTCCAAAATGGGTCCATTGCATTTGTCGCAGGGGCAGGAGCGCCATAGCTCATCAACGCGATGAGATATACCACAAGTGGTGCTATCTTTCTGTTTCTTTGCTCTTTAATTGCAAGCGATTGTAAGTAATGACTGCCCTCGTTGCAAAGAAGAGCGCTTACTCTATGGTTCTACTTACAGCTTCGAAGAAGGCGTAGTGATGCTGTACGCCTCTAACACGCTTATGTTTCATGAAATGCGTCATTTTTCATTTTTCCTCGACATCGGCGGTCCTCCTTACACACGATACATAAGAAAACTCAGCTTGACTATCGATCTACCAAAACTTGATGGCCTTCTCTCAGAACTGACTAGACTATGCTACAGAGAACTCGCCATTGAAGTGGCGGTTTGCTTGGACGATTTGCCCGAGGCTGCGGCACGAGCCAGTCGAAAAATCATCTCTTCACTCAGGAAGTGCCAGAAAAATCATTTGCTTTTTTCTCAGCGCATCAAACTCAGACTCTACCTGCCCACTGATTATCACGATCAGCTCAGTGGAGCCCTAACCAAAGCTAAGATCTTACATGTAACTAGTCAAAGACGAGGTGATATTGAAGCTATCCACGCTATCTACGGTGAAGCTTCTGACGATGAGAATGACCAGTTTGTGAGCTTTTAGAGAAGTCAAATCAGATTAAAGTCAGTTTCTTGGAATCAGGGCAAACTATATAGCCATCGAACTTAGCTGAGGTAGCCTACAAATATGATAGAAGGGAATGACCGTTGTTTGTTATACTTGGTTATTTCACTATTCTATCAATTGAGATTCGCCTGATGGAACATTGAGGTCCCTCTGACGAGCGTGCTGTCACTCGCAACAGACATAGAAACCTAGACAGGCGTCCAGAAGGCGCCAGGCCCTGGATCAAGCCAACTTAGAAGGAATAAGAATTCATTATCTTGAATAGTCTCAAACGTTGGCTCGAAATTATACAGACTGAAAAGGTAACTATAGGAGAACCTAAAAGATCAGATTGAGAGTCGGTTGTAGGTAGTAAAAAGCAAATGGGTATAGCCTTTCTGGTCCAGATCGACACTCGCTCGACTAAATACCGCGACTCGGCTGTGAACGCGAGGTTTGCTTATCTCACAAGCACACTGATGTGGACGAACTTCTCGCCGATGCGTCCCTTTATTGCACATAGTATTTCACCAAGACGTTTCCTGCGAACCTTGAGTTGATCTCTGTACTGATCCTCTAGGTTCCATGTCTGGCTCCCGCGCCACTGTGAGTTCAGGTATAAATCGATCAAATCAACCTTGCTACAAACAAACAATTGGCGAAGCATGATACGGCTCAGTCAAAGCCGGGGGCCCATTTTCGCGCTGTGACAGGAAGGAAGATTGAAGTTTTGGCTGTCATATGAACATCTGGTAGTGTAACCAATCCAAACTAACCGTTGATAGGCTGTGTAGTGATGGTGGTGGTTGATGCCACCATCCCTTAATGGCAAACCAATACTAAGTAGAGAATTGTCAAGTACGCCTTGCATAAGTGACATCTAATCCTGGTAAGATTCCTTTCCTGTCATAAGAGAGGTGCACAGATAGTTTATCCTACACACTAAGCCGCCTTCCCCCATACCGTCTCTCTCCATTTAATGGCAAATCCTTCCGAGAGCTGTGGCACAAGACAGAAGTGTGGGTAAAGTCTTTAAAGGCTAAAAGTACTTAAAAGGTAGCGAACAGTCGATTTGAGAGCAAAGACTGGTTTATGTACTATATATATGTCATTTCCACCTTCTCTTTCCCTACTAATCCCAATCTTCGACAGTTTAATTCTTACTTGGATGTAATAACAGGGAATCTCGAGGTCATGAATTCGGATCCATCTTCTCGCATTCCATCAACCTTAGGCACGCCGCCTCCGGGTCAAGGTTGCGACTCCTCTGAACCGAATGAGTTTGAACAGGAGTTAGCGCTGTTAACGACAGAAGTGATGGAGATGAAAGAAAAAGTGTTGCAAGTGATGGAAGTAGTGCTGAAAATGGAACAACGTCTACAGGAGTTGTCAACCGCAAGCTTTCGGGCATGGAAAGGTCTTTCGACATCCCTCATCGCTAGTTCTGGGCCAGTAATATCTAACGAACTGCGCAAATCACCTGAAACACAGTCAGACATCATTATTCCTTGCACTCCTGGCATGTTTGAAGAAGAAAGGAGCAGCCAGAAACAACCTGAGGAAGGCTACTAGTTCTTTAGCGGGTACCGGTACGTGTGCTTTTTCTTATCACGTGCTTCTGGAGAAATGCAAGATTGGGGTTTGACCCATGGGAATGACCGATTGTTAGAGCACCTGTTATTTGATACTAAAAAACGCCCAGGTAACGCCTAAGTCGCTGACTTTGACCACCTTGATTGTATCAGATCGTGGATTCACGTCATCGAGGATACCAAATAAGCTGGACAGCTATCGGATCAACTATGTAGGAATGAGATATATTTGGAGAAGAGTCATTGCCCTTATTTTTAATCTACATCGTGTTCCCACACCAATCAATCTTCCCTTACCCCAAGTTACGTTATGCAATGCTATTCATAAGAAAAAAGAAGCCCATTATGAATCATTAATAAATACTTTTCCTTCAATTCCTGCGGTAAAAATCGTGGTGCAGTTGCTTTGAGTTGTGAATACCATGATCAAGTGGATAGGCCGTATTGTAGTCAATACCGCTGATCCTTAAACTAATTGAACGTGCTAGAAAATCTTGAATATCTTATTACGCGCTGGTCTGTGTCAAGTATGCCTTATAAATGGCTCGTTATATGGGTGCCAGTTAGACTACTAAGACTAGACTTGGAATGTACTGTAATCATTTCTACTCTTGACTAGTGCAATGTTAAGCATGCCACACGGTGACATGTGACTCATAAAGACAGTGTCATCTGCGTTTACATCCAGTACTATCTTATATCACAAAGCACTGTCGTCTAAATCATGGACTGGACGAGCATGGCTTAATACAAAACAATCTACATGATCGGAATCCATGTTAGGCATTATTTATCTGCCAGCTGGACTGTAGCATAGGTTATTCAAAGTGTTTCTGAGGCTAACTCCAGTGCTACCCTGAGTTTGAGGGAGAAGTCCATTTTAGAGTGTCTAGGTTTATGTATTGCTCGACAGCCACAGGAGCCTCGAGTCTTATATTCCCACCACATGATGGATCGGCTTGGGAGGTGATGTTATCAGGGAATGTAGCCATGCTGAACTCCAAGATATGTATCTCTGCTTACAAGCGAAGACCAGCGATTACCTATGGTGATAAGCTGGGCGGGCGGAGCATAAGAGAACTTTCGGCTATGCTGGAGAATGAGGACTCAACGCACGTCGTTCTACCACTATGATACAACGAAAAGGAAATACCAGGATTAAAGCCAAGAATGACCGCAGCTCTTGCATACATAAACTTCCACTACCGTTCGTTCACTCCATCTTGATTTACCATCACAGGTGACGCTCTGAGAATTCCATCAGCGTTCGCCTCATAGACTAAATGAAAGTATTCAAGCTTCTCTGGGGGTCTCTTCATTGCGCAGTTTTCGCCACCGTATCTTTGATCACTATTGTCCTGCTAGCTGATTCAACCAATGAAAAGCAAGGGATTTTTAAGCTCTCCGTAGGTTTTTCACACACTAAAGGAGCTCCCGATACCCGTAACTGACTAGGAGGAATAGTTTAAGGCCACACCGTCCATTCGCGGCTTACCAGGGCCCATGCAGAACATTCCAGCGCAGGCTACAAAAGCCTTGAAAGATACAGGAGACATCGCCAGCCATGCGACAGTAGTAGTATCCAAGGCTACGAAGGTCGCGGGTGACGTCAAGAGTAAGGCAAGTAGTGTTGTAGCAGCTGCCGAGACTCTGGTTGCCGAATTCACACCCAAAGGATGCGAATTTGGGACTAAGTACGGATGCATCGACTTTGGTGATGGCTCGAAATGTACGCGATTTTCAATCACAGGTGACAACCCGTGGGATGAGTTCAGCCATCTACCAAAGAAACAGGAAGGTGCGGCAGAAATACCCCAAAAGTTGCCTCCTTTAGAAATTCTTTTCATCCTTGGCTCGGTATTTACTGTTTCGACATCACTTCTTTCAAAAGTGAATCCTTTATGGCAACCGAGCTGTCTGCCATGTCTGCCATCCTGGCTATCACCCAGAGCGGTATGTGCTACAATCTCGAGTCTTGTGGCTGTGTCAATGTTTGCCTCACTTCTCGGTATTGCCCGTGCTATTCTCGCGGTGGGCACTGGCCTTGAGAGTGTCATACCAGGTGGTGAACTAAAACGTGGCTTTGCCATCGCTGCATCAGCTGCTAATCTTGCCCTGTCATGCTTACAATTTATCATGATCATAGTGGAGTGTCTCCCTTTTTGGTAGCTTTGCTCATCAAGACGAGATTCTCTTTGGTTGAGAAAGTATCATGGCAGAGGAATGAGAGCGCCCAGAGTAGCAAGGGAAAAGTCGCAGCGCATCAAGAGATCTGGTCTGATTTGTACATCCCCATTTTATGAGAGTACGGATAGTAGAAGGTAGCTCGTATAATCGCAAAATGGAATCAGCAAGGATCAATATTTGTACAGTCTAGTCAAGGAATTCAGAACTGAAGACCCCTAGCTGCCAGAAATTGTACTATTATCGTAATTTGTGTGATAATCTCTTTATCAGGAAAAAGAAAATGAGACACTTCTGTTGTGACCTCTGCTATTATTGTGAGGCTTATCAGTAGGCCTAATAGAGACACTTAGTCCTTTAATGTCGTTCTATGGTATATGCCATATCCTCGGGATCGTTGTGAGTAACTTGGAAAACATTAGCGTTGCGGCCAAAATTTGACTCGAAAGGTGCCAAAACGGAGATTTGGGAGAGTAAGTATACATTTTGCGAGTGCTCTCTGGCGCGGTAGCAATAGCCGAGATACTTATGAAGACCTATCAGAACTTTCATTTTCGTCTACTTCACTGTCTTTCTCAATCGGGAGCAAGTACCATCTCGGCAAGATGAGGGAAAGAATCTACCAAAGAATCAAACCTCGCGATGTTGCTCTGATACTGGCACGTCAACGCCAAGAGATTATTGGCGACGACTTGTCAAGGCTGGTAGGGGATGACTATTTGGAAGATATCATGGAGCATATACAGACTATGGAGGCATGCTCGGCTGAAGTGAAACATCGCGATCAGCAGCAGCTAATTGATTATAGGATAAAACTCTCCCCAAGACGTCCTCGATAGATAAGCAGAACGAGATTGAGTGGTGCATGCGACCTTACCTTATTGACTTTCTGATAGAGGCTCACGCCGCTTGCAGTTTACTGCCCGAGTCTTTGTTTCTTGCAGTCAATATTCTTGATAGGTACTGCTCTAATACGCCAGTACTTAGGAAATACTATCAGTTAGTTGGATGCGTCGCACTTTCAATTGCTGCGAAGTACTGCGAAGAAAAACGTAACACGCCGTCGATCTACGAGCTTTACAGTATGTGTGATGGAATTTACGAGAGGAGCATGTTCCTGCAGGTGGAAACTCATCTCCTTCATAGTTTGGAATGGACTATCGGCCACCCTACTGTAGAATTCTTCACGAAGCTTTTCGCGATGCAGGCAGGAGACGATGAAGAGGTGCGATATATGGCCACTTATCTGTGTGAGATTGCACTCTATCATCGCAACTTTGTTTCAACCAAGCCTTCGATAATGGCGCGGTCATCCCTCGCCCTAGCAAGAACCATCCTTAACCGAACTGAAATTGATGCCGGTGGAAAAGAAGAGACACCAATCATCTTATCCCAATATCTTCATATGCCATCCGCGGTTGTGGCGCATAAATATTCGACACTCGATTTCTGTCACGTATCTCAAAAGCTTGCCAAGTTTGTCTTTGCGCAGGCCATCGGAACCCGTCAAGTTGCTAATTGTTTCACACCGCGCATCGGGTTTATCGATGAGAACCTGGTCCCTTCAAATACCATGGACAATGATTCCCTATGCAAGGGCAAGACCGTGGCCGAGAACCAAAAAAGCATCGCTATGTAGATACTGATCAGCAGTCGATCGCCAACATGATTGGACACAAAGCAAATGCCTGTACGCTGGACATGCAAATTGGCAGCCGCGTCTATCTAGCCAGGGTATTGTCTGATGTAATAGTCATATCACTTAGGTGTAATTTAGCATTCATGCTAGGGATTATCGAACAGTGTTGTGCTCCTTAATATTATCATACATATTGATTAGAAGATGCTAACATAGATGAAGCGTGAGAAAGCCTCGACAGTAGTTCGCTATTCAAAGGAATCCTGAACGTGCATGGAAGGTATTTCGAAAGGTTCGGTGATCAACTGGCCTATCCAGAAGAGTCGACCTAATGAAGTAGAGAAGATGGGTGGTTAAAATAGATTAGGGCCAGACATCTTAAGCTGCGGTTGTTTTTTGTACAAATCTCCATGGCCACTTCCACAAGATAAAATCTTACAAGAGAACCACTTCAAGTCTAGCTGCAACATTACCAGCAGACGCCGGCAGTCATGGTCTGTATCATGTACTTAGTGGTTGACTGCTTGGATCAAAAGATCTACATCTAGTGATATGAACAGTCGAGTATATGTACTATACATATTCTTAACGCTGTTGATATCTGCCCAAGGGTCGCTCTTGTCTGATATAAATGTGAGAAATTTTATTGCAAAACTACTGACACGGAAAGGTACGAGACCAGTTCCTTGTAGTCACTGAATTCATCGGTTCAACGGACAAGTACACTTTTGGAAGAGGAGTACAATGAATAATAGGTGGCAATTACTGATAGCTGTACGTCATCAAGTCGAACAAGCACTTAGGGATCTATAGGTTCCTATTCCAAGAGGCCAGGATCGTCCTGTTTTCACCTACTTTTGTGACTATGTCTTTTGACTTTGGCAGACTACTCAAGTGTGCAACTGGAGATGATATGCATCAAGGAAACTCACTGATCGAATTTGCTTTGGAAGTACGAATCACCAACCTCGTAGATAATGCAACGGGACAATACCTTTCAACAAATGGTTACTTTGCACACAATATTACTAGGGGGTGAAGTTAACGATCTAGATCTAGGCAGCGACCAAGGATGAGAGGAGCGATGCAGATAATTAGTAGAGGAAAGCGCAATGTAAATTATCAATCTAAAGGAATCTATACTGAAGGCGGATAATATAATTATCGGGCTAAGGAACTACTAACGAAGTACCTTGCTCGACACGGGGGAGTTAATTACCGTGAGAACAGCAGGCCAGGAAATGAAAAAATCCAGGAAATTGTCGCAATTTGTTGATCATGTTGAGCTAGGATAACGCGGCCTTGGGTGAAATGCAGCACATCAATTAACCTAGGATCATGTGATACAAAATGCAAAGTTGATTTACTGCGGCAGCGGACCACCAACGTGGATCATCAACACATGAACATTGTCAGAGCTTACCACTCCGGATGCATTTTCGTTACCATCAGGGTTAACATCATCGTAGGAAAATGCATAGCCTCTGCCATCAACTTCGTAGGTGTGAACGATCCGGCTATAATGATTGGTAGGATCCACAGTGTAGTAAGATTGTTGGCCTAGGCTCGGCTGCACATTCCCGCCATCAATTAGCAAAGTTGATCGTGCAAAGCCAGCGCACAGCCGCGGAATGATAGAACCGTGAAGTGAGCCTTTGACCTGAGAAACAACGAAAGGTCCACTATTACAACCCCAGATGTCTTCACTAGCAGGTTTTGTGAAAGTGCTTTCATCTCCATCGCAACCCAATCTTCCATCAATAATCCTGCATTTGACCATACCGGCCTCGGACTGAGTATTTATCACAAGGTCCTGTTCGGTGAATCTCTTCCAGACATCATCAACATAGGCATCCCAATAGTTTTTAAATATTCTAGGATTCACATCATGCTGATTTCCCGGAGATAATACACGAATTGGCTTCCCATCAGCATTCACAACGCATAGTGAAGCCCAGTCACGGCCATCTATCTTGCTCTGTTTCATTAAGTCGTTGCATATCTTGGTGACAGCGCCAGCTTTGAGTCCAGCTGTGACTTGACTCGCTCCATCTTTCTTCACAAGAATCATACCCAGAACTATACCAACAAAGTCAACATAACTGATGTTTGCGTAGAGGAGCCCATAAATGTAAGTCAACTCCACAAAACCCCAGCTTAGATCCGCGTTAGGATCCTGTATATTTGTGACGGAAGGTTGTACTATACTATTACCGTTACCCACGTCAATGGCGAAGAATTTTAGATCACCATTAGAGAAGTAAACGCGTCCAGACCTGATAAAGGAGGGGAGTTGCATGCTTAGAGGCTCGCTCCCAGAGACCAGAGGTATAGCTATGTTTTGGGGAATTTCGACAGGGAAACGCGACGCTTTCGCGTTGGGGTAGATGATCTTGCCACCAGGGCCGACGAAGAAGACTTTTCCGCTGTAGTCTAAGCCGGAGATATAGGCTTTCACGGTATCTTTTCTGAAGTTGTTGATGAGCTTCACCAGCAACGGACGGGAATCTGCGCCACGGCCTGCCAGAAGGTGGGTTTTGTTCTCGCATGGAGACCCAGTGAGCAGGTTAGCCGTGGTGATCTCAACATCTTCAGGCCCCCCGGGATTGGCCTTGGTGAACCCTTGCGACGTGCTGTGACGGTTATGGATTGGAAAGTTATTGTGGGATGCAATCACTCTAGACGTGGCAACCAGGGCAACTGATGCAAAGATTGAGCGCATAATACTGTAAGAGTCCCTGATCCGAGGCTAGAAAACGACCAATATACAGTTCAGTCAAAGCGCGGATAAATCGCGTTCCATTGGGTACATTTATGGTCTTTCGTTATCGGTTTCGAGAGTGAGAATGGTCTATTAAACCACATTCTATAATTGCCTATGGTGCGGTATGGTACTTTTCATAGTGCAGTACACATCCAGGCCTTCAGTCTCATCTTTTCACTTTCGTGTTGGAGCCTGCCACTGTCGATCAAATGTCCATGTAAACATTATCTGAATTCTACAGCTCAATGTCTCAAGTTCGGAACTGAATTATAGCACCCCATCCATCCCCTACCACCCTACCACCTGCTCCATTTGACATCGGAGCTACCTGATGAATGATTAGGCACCAGTACGTCTCTGAAGTGTAATATATGTTCAATACTCTTACGCTGTTGTGGCGACTAGAAATATAGTGAAGGCCATCCCAGACCAAGCCTGCTATATCGGGGTCGAAATGATAACAGTCCCGCCATTACTGATTGAGCAATCTGTAGATGTGGTGGAGCTTGGTCCGTTCCAGGGACAATACATATGTGTAAATAGTGGAAATATCTGTACTTGCTACTATGCCCCGATAACAATCTTCAGAGTATTTCTAGCTTAAACAGGAAAGTCCTAAAGAGTACTGATAGAGGATAACAGAGCATAACCGATTTCGCGCCTGAATAGAATCATTGCCACCAGCAGCGACGGATAATAACAGCTGATAGTGTATTTTTACAATGGTTTAACTTGGGAGAGGTAGCTAAAAACCGTTTACTTTAGGACTATGCATAGACATTCAATATGCCAGTATACATAGGCTGTGTAGGTCCCTACCACCAGCAAAACATCAATATGCAGTTTATCCATCAAAGTTTGGAAGTGCAATGGATAGCCGCCTCCTGGGAAGTTACAAGGGCCTTGCACCATATAAGTGTCTCGTTCTTATGGGTTACCGCAAGGTACGAGAAAGCTTTCTTCTGATAGCACAAGAAATGGCGGTCAAGGTATAGTATCAACTCATTAATGTTGCGACATATAACTTGAGACATGTTTAGGGAAATTCCTGGGATATTTACGCCGGGTAAAAAGCGCACAGGTTCCACCCTTCCACGTTGACAGTACGCCAATGGTGATCCAGCGTGACCGTGCTGGAAACGGAATGTGACGTCGAAGAATAATCTAGAGGAATTGGCGAGACACTCATTGCGAGTTTATCTCTCAAATCAAAAGTGACTCTTCTCTTACTTTTTTCTCCTCATATGAGAATAAGCACATGACTATCCAATTTCGCCAAGCAATTGACTCGAACAGAAAATAACGACAAATGCCTATGTAGAAATGCTTTTGCCTACTAACATTGAGTTAGCATCCATGAGAAACCCAAGATAGGCTAGTCCCAGGCCTGGAAAAGTCGACTTACAATAGACCCGTTGTCGTCTCAGCTCACAAGCATGATGAGCATGCGGTCCTAGAGAACATCGTCTATCATGCTGTTAGCGGTGCTTTTGCACTATAAAGTGAGCCGCTCTAGCGGTACCTGTGTCGTACATCGGGCCTTTGGGGTGACTTCATGATACTGGCGGGACAAATACCAATTCAACTTTGTAAAAGAGGATTGTGGCAATGATTAATCATACTAGGATTAAAACTAGTCAGTGAATTCAACCCTACCAGAGTTGAGTCGATTCAGTTATCAGTTACTAGTGCGAAATTGTCTTGTGGTGGCCTCGCTGCTGGCTCTCGTGTCGTGCGACGACAGGTCGCCCTCAAGGTTTCCTTTTCTATCTATGCAGCTGCCGGTGCAATAACTGATGAGACAGATGCTTTCGCAAAACACTAACCCCGTTACCGAGACTTGAGCCCCTATCATCACCACTTCCATCGAAATCTTCGTCGAGGGCAGTAGCAGCGGCACCCGGACCACTACGACTGATTCCTCCGTTATCCGTGGTAGTTTTGTCATCATCGTCTACAATAGTACTTTAACTGATTTAATTCTCAGGCTGCCCCTGCTTCAGTAACAGGTGCTAGCAGGCAGTGAGAGTTGGCGAATTTCCTCTTTTACTGAAAATGGGACGAAGAATTGGGATAAATGATGAAGGAGTTACATTAATACTCTATGAAAAATGAAAACTAACTGTCCATACAATATACGCCACAGACACAGAAAAAGAGACAACCGATTGCGATATTTTACTGTATCGGACGCGATATTCTTAATTGGTGCTTCAAGCTGTAAAGAATTATCTAAACTATTAGTACTCGAACACCGCGGCTGATCACTTGTAGTCAAATCCAGCTTAGATTTCTCGTCGACTTGATATTTACAACCAGGGGCATTGATGTTGTACAATTGATAATTCTGTGCGACCCAGCTGATAGGTTCGCTAGTCACGGCAGATTAACCCCAAAGAGGAATGGCTGTTCCTCACTTATCGATTACTTATCGATAACAGCGAGATGCAAGGTCAAAGGAAAGTGGGGCTGCTCTGCTTTTGGCTTTTCTTGCGATGAAGGGGGGTCACCAAAAGAGGGACAAAGAGATCAAAGCCCATGGGCCTACGTGGTTCGGACGGGGGGAATGTTTAGTCGGTTCACCGCGTTGGAACATGGCCTCTATCTTCTCATAGTCAGCATCAGATAGTCGGGGCGCCATATTGGGTCAGCAAGCTGAGGCGTATTCTGGACGCGTCGGGGTGGATCCAGAAGTTGGCTACTGCCATTGTCAGCCGCACTTACCAGCCGCTGGAATCACGCGTCAGCATTTTTTATGCAATATTCCATTCTGACGTAAACATGGTGGCAATGTAGCAAAATAGGAACCCACAATTGTTCAAAATTATGTATATGACCAACGAATAATCAAGGGTCTTTCCGTAAGTGGCCAGGATTAAGACAAATCGTCGACTTCAGCCCTTCGTCCATCCTCAACCATAATCTTGAGAGTCCTACGGCTGGAATGAGTCGAGCCCAATGAGAACGACCATTGAAAGCTCTGAAATGGTCTTGTAATACCCTAACACCTAGCGCTTTTTGAAATGGTGCGTCATAAAGTAGTGATTGGGGATTGCGCTACAATGCTGCAAAGCTTCATGTCTTCTTTTATGGTTTCACCCGCATGAACAAATTATTATTTATGGAAATAGCACCCATCAGCACCTCAATGCTCTTCACAGTAACATCCAGCGTTTAAAACACCTTTCATGGTGGCGGCAATCAAACAAATCATCCCTTCATCATGGCACAATCACCCCTGCCCTATCTCCTTGTCCTGAGCACGGCCTACTCATCCATTCTCTCCCATCAATGGCAGTTTCAGTTATTCAATGTCTTAGTCAGCTCATGGGCTTTCGCCATAGCTACCCACCTTATAGTCTGGCTCGGCTGGATCTACCCCTACCATGTATCGGAACTTCGCCACATCCCGACTGTTCCTGGATTTCCACTTTGGGGTCAATTCTTCGATATCGCCACCCAAGAATGCGGCGTTCCACAGCGACAATGGCATCAGAAGTATGGCCCTATCGTCCGATACTTCTTACCTTTTGGTACCGAAAGACTATCAATTGCTGAAGAGAGTGCGCTACGGCATATCACTCGCGGCCGCCCAAGACACTATACTAAGCCCTTGCGAGTACGAATGTGGATGAGTCGCATATTCGGAAATGGCTTGCTACTTGCAGAAGGCGATGATCACCTAAACCAGCGTAAGGTACTCATGCCAGCATTCTCAGCTCAGGCGATCAAGGAAGCGATGCCTGTATTTTGGGACAAAGCTCTCGTCCTAGCCGATCGTTGGAATGAACAGGAGAAGGTCGGAACAGCAGAGGCTGCTTCAATTGAGGTGTTGGACTGGCTGAGCCGTGCTTCATTGGACATCATTGCAAAAGCTGGCTTCCGCCATGATGTCAACTCACTTGACTATCCAGAAGCTCCCATCAGGGTTGCATATCAGGTCATCTTTGCCTCCAAGTTATGGTCCCAGCTGTTTTATATGCTGCAAACTCTACTCCCCTCACCCAATCTGATCCCGACCCATATAATCAATAAAGTAGAATGCGCACAAGGCATTATCGTGCGACTAGCATCCAAAATCGTCCTCCAGAGAGAGATCGAGGTCGGACAGGAAAGAACCACCGTTGACATCGGTGAGAAGATTGACAGGAAAAGCCGTGATATCATCAGCGCTATTGCAGAGCAAGATGAGTCGCTCGGAGAAGAATACAAGGAGGGGCTGTCCTTTATCGAGAAGCGCGATCAGGTCATGACTTTCCTAGGTGCGGGCCACGACACGACTGCTATAGCACTTGCTTGGAGCCTTCATCTACTCTCAAAACATCGTGAAGTACAGCAAAAACTTCGAAAAGAAATCAGGATTCACTTTCCAATTCTTTTCAGCCCTCAGGATACGTTTGACGTGCACGCCCTCACCGCTACTGATCCAGAGAAGCTACCGTACCTCAGCAATGTTTGCCGCGAAGTTCTGCGGTACATTCCGCCAATCCCATTGATCGTCCGTGAGAGCCAAATTGACGACGTCCTGGCTGGGTATCACATACCGGCAGGTACCCTGGTTGATGTGGCAGCAAACGCCATCAATCATCTTCCGATGTACTGGGGAGAAACGGCCAGCAAGTTTGACCCCGACAGGTGGGACAATTTACCCTCGTGCTGGACACCAATCGCCTTCATGACTTTCTATCATGGATCCAGAGCCTGTATTGGTCGTGAATTTCTTGAGATGGAAATGAAAGCGTTACTGTGTGTTTTGATCAGCAGGTACGACTTCACTGGTGACCCTGCGAGCACGGACCCTGAGATGTCGAAAGTATGGAGGATGGCCCTAAGGCCTAAAAGCGGGATCATGCTAACAGTACTGCCTATAACTGAGAGTACAAAGTCTGTACATCGGGATAGGTAGAAAAAGCGAGCATACTGCGATGAGCAGTCGGTTTGAAGATGGTTTACCCAAGTAATCAGCTGAGTTGTTTCAAAAGCGAAGGCCGAAACCCCCAAAAGCCTAGGCTACAGCATTGACATCGCCATGTTGTCGCTAATGTTCATCAATGATCACAAATAGAACATCATAAAGGCACTACAGCGTAAACGGCTATAGGTTCCAGCTTCTATGGCTTGTATGGTGCGATAGTCTTAGACACGTAATTTTTTGTTGTGGTAGAAGGAATTCCTTGGCCGATTACGCTGTTAGACGATGGCCCCTGTTTCATCTTAGGCTATTTCAAGAACTTTTATAAGAATAAGCACACGGATTCCGAGATTTGATATCAGCATCACAAGCAAGTTTAAAGGTAGCGAAGGCGGAAGGATTACAGCAGCACCATCGATACAGTCCTTTGGGCGACAGTGAGATCATTTTAGTGAGAAGACTCATTCAAATGGACGAGTTAAAAAGAAAAGTAGCTCGAATCCGATTGCAAAGACTGGTAGAATCCAAGCAAAGTGTAGCATCGCATGATTAATTAAAACAATTTTAATTATATTCAACGCATCTTGACTGGCTTTGGTATTACTGCGACTGAAATACTACATCCCTCCGTGTCTATGTAGACGCAAGTTGGCCTCCGGTCCTCTATCCTTTTCGAAATCGATTATATCCCTCCGCATCGAGGCGGCGCTGCCAGTAAACGGCACGAGAGGGACGATTGGACTTCGTCCAAATCTGCCGGTTTATTCCGTCTTCCGACTCACCTCTGGGACCGTGATCGTCCGGTCGGTGTGCAATAATCTTCAAGTCTATTGAAACGCAAGTGGTTATCCTGAAACTAGGTCAGTTTTGGTACCGTTGCAATTGTGGCACCCAAATACTAGTAGCCTTTGGAACTATCCAAGCACTTTTGCTAACAAATTTTCAAGTCATTCATGCTTATGCTTTTAGTGGCCGTACAGTATTACTTGATTTATAGCTTTTCCAAGAAGTCTATGTGCTACGGACGAACGATAGCCATGAACGTAGCTTAATGTATGGCCGGGGATTTTCTCCAATAGCCGTCACTGGTATATTTTAGGGTATTGCCCCCCTAGCCCGGTGTTCATTCATAGCACAATTGTAACTGGAGCTTGTGGCATGCGAAAGATCTCTTGAATCGATTGCTCAGCACGTATTGGGGATTATTTCGGGAGTCGTGGAGCGGCCCCAGACTCTCAAGGGCATACAATGAGATGTATTGGCTGTTGTGAAAGTTTTTGGAGAAGTTCATACTGTAAAAATATGATACCTTCTTATCGTTTGATTTGGCAGCCACAAGCCAACTCTTAAGACAAGCAAATACTCATACTATGCAGAGTCCCTGGTCATCAGCAATCGTGGTTTTATCGGGATGATTTTGCCATACTGCATGGACGACTGGGCTAACATGAACATAATTGTCATGAGCAAGCCATTTCACTCTGATTCTAGTAAAGGTATGTCATTTTGTCGGTCTTGGGAGCTGAGGTTGATGAGGATGTTGAAAGATAATGGGTGCAATACGAGGAAACTCAAACAGGATAATGTGTATGTACTTGTCTGCAAGTCTGCGACGCCGATGGTCGTCATCCGTCATCATGGTAGAGAAGAGACGTTCTCACTATGCCTTTCCATGCACCCGGTATCAAGGGTCTTGCTGACAAATGACTTAATCAACCTAAATATCTTGCGGTTAGGTTGTCTGCTTTTTTGGTCCCCTGATCTTCTGCTGCGCGCTGGTCCTCTTCCGCCATTTTCCCAAGGGATACCGTTATGTACCTTAAAGGTCTTGTTTCGTTCACGATATAGAGACCGTCCTTGATCGTAGTCCGCCGCTTGTAGATGTCCGTGAGAGCTTTTACGACCACGTCTAAGTGTTCATCCACATAAACCCTTCTCGGTACAGCAAGGCACAGAAACTCTACTTCTGCGTACCGATTATCACCCGTGACTGGATCTGGATCATTCATCAATGTGCCAGTGTCCATTCCCCTCACCCCAGCTTCGAGATACAACTCTACCGCCAGGGTTTGTGCAACAAATTCTTCCCTACGAACGTAGGGCAAGAAAGAGGCAGCATCGATGACGATTGCGTGGCCACCTACGGGCTGCTGTATGGGAATGCCAGCATTCTTGAGTTTCTCGCCAAATCTCTCAACCTGACCCACGCGATATCGTAGCTGATTCTCACATGTGGCTTCATCGAGACCTCTCATCAGCAAATCCATACGTTGACTGGTCATTGCTCCAAGACCTAGGTGCTCTTCGAACAGAGGGACGCTGGTCGAAGCTGCTTCGAACCAGGTATGGTCTCTCATAGCCAAAATACTTCCGGCATCTATCAGGCCATTGGTCCCTCCTCTCATGATCACGGCGTCCGCATACTGATGCATTTCCCTTACGATTTCCAGTATTGTCATGGCAGCGTAATTGGGCTCGCGTTGTTGAATGAACCAAGCATTCTCTGCAAAACGAGCGGAGTCAAGCACCACAGGGACTCCGTACTGGCGAGCCAGATGCTTTACTTGACTCAAATTATGTATCGAAACTGGCTGGCCACCAGTTTTGTTGCAAGTGACGGAGATCAGAATGAATGGGACATTGTTGGCGTTGTTGTGAAGAACATATTCAAGTTGTTGAACGTCGATGTTTCCCTTGAACGGGTAGTATGTCTCGATAAGGAATGCTTCATCAACTGGACAGTCTATCGCAGTCGCCTTCCAACATTCAATGTGAGCTCGGCTGGAGTTGGAATGGGAATTTCCCGGGACGACATTGTTTTCGCCAAGAAGTAGTGAGAACAGGATATGCTCTCCTTGATCCTTATGAAGATGTAGGACATGCTCCAGCCCAAATAAGAGTCGAACCTTTTCTATGACCCTATTTGATGGCGACGACCCCTGAAATGTATCGTTGCCGCGCATCGACGAGGCCCATTGACGGCTGCTGATGGCGCCGGTCCCACTGTCCGTTAGGAGGTCGATAAAGACTTGGTTTGTCTCGAGGTTGAGTAGGTTATAGTGAGCCTCACTGATCCACTTCTTTCGCTGCCGCCTCGTGTTTTGCCGAATTTCTTCAACCATCTTGATGCGCCAGTTCGGTAGTTGAAATTTAGTTTCAGCCATGTTTATGTGCTGAGGCTCGTTTATCGCTTCAGAATTCAGTTGAGTCGCAGCTCGCCGAGCTTTTGTAAGTAGAGGACAGGTTGATCATTAGTAAATGAGGGTTGAAGCAATCCCGAGTTCCATTGCTTAGATACAATGCAAAATGCATACACTGCAAACACCACTCTCGGACGTCAGACATCAAGACTAAGAAGGCCCAAACAAGACTCTAGCGAGTTTCAGCGAATTATAATCATCTAACAGACCATTTCTGATACAAGAAAAGTACACTATCTTACTTGAGACTTCGTAGAGTATAGAGATGGGCCACTTGAGAGAGAAGGTCACTGGCCTTTCTTTTAGAATCAAACATCGACTAGTTTTCCTTTTGCACCTTGAGCTGTGACTTAGTAATGCCCTCCAAATCTTGCCAAAGCGCAATACAAGCCAAGGTAAAACACGACATAAGGTACGTGGGGTTTTATTCCAACGATTGAGATGTAGTATTACTACCAGTCACAGTATCAAACAATGCCGAAGCAAAGGACCTTTCTATATTAGCTTTTTACCCGTCTTCCGTATGTACACACTGTGACTTGTTCCCTTTTTCCCCAAAAGATTAAGCCCCGATCAATCGCCTCAGTCTCAGAGTAAACCTCCATTCAAGCATCGTATCGCCTATAACCCTCCACCGAGTCTTGGAGATTTTTTGATACCATATTGCTGGATGTAGGAAGTTATCCATTACCCCAGGATAGTCCATCAAGTTGCTCGTAGCGTCTCTTGTAATGCTGAGCTTCCCAAACGCACATGTCGTCGCTCCTTACATAACATCGACTTGACAGTAAATTTCGTTCATGGAGGCCAATTGGTAGAGCCTTGGCGATTAAAGGTCCAAATAAAAATACCAGCAGACGCATGTTGTCGTTATGTAGGCTAGATCTTAACTATGCGCCAACATCGCTGCTGTAATATTGATTTCTAAATGAGTATTTTGCGTTGTGCTGAAGTAGATAACGATAATGGAGAACTTACAGCCGTTACTGGTCATATGATAAGAGAAGGTTCGATAAAAATCCACTTTGTACACGAAGTACAGCCCTGGCTTGCAAAATAGTGCTGAGGAGATGGCACAGGCGATGATATTCATTCCCAAACGTCGCGGCCTTGCGGAAAAATCTTGAAGGGAGTGAGAGTAAATTATTGGCTTGAGACAATTTCATCAACTGTAATCGAGTCCTGCAGAGCGTCGCAGCCAGCATCAGACAGATGGGACGTTATTGTTACTGTACCAGTGACTAAAAGTGTATGGCAGATATCAGGGATCACATGTACATAAGACGACTGATGCCAATCGTTATTCTAAGTAAATAGATTTGAGAGTCGATGTTGACGCTTACATCACGCGCATTCCTCGAATGGTCTCAAAGCAAACCCAGTCGGCCGACGGTCAGATGGCGACACGACCAAAATGAGCCATCAGCGTTTCAGACGTTTCACAGAGGTCATATCAATCGCCTTTGATTTCGGCCCGGACTGCATAAAAGATGTTGAGATGGAGAGTATGTAAAATTTTAAAAGTGGATTTGAAGCTGCTATGTACTGGTACGAATGTAGACGCAATTTGTAATTGTCAAAGTACGTCCTGGCCAGACTGTGTGATAATTTCAATCATTCATTCTTCAAATCTGCCAAAGCCACATTGACCACCATAAACAGGCATTTTCATCAGAAAACCAAAAGGCCTGAGCGGGATCTACCCCGCGCCATCCTTCTCCGGCCCCATGGTCATGATCCTTCTTGGTGAAAGCCGGCGGACGTCCAATTCCAGCCAGTGTTAAGTATCACACTATGAACCAAGTACGGACTGAATTTTCAGTTACAACACATATGGTAAAGAGTAGATGCTTAGGAAATGAGGCCAACACTACGAATCCAGATGCTTGAAGCTGAAAAAAGTCTCGGCCGGCGTACATGTTTCCCACATGCGGCATTGTCGTCTATTGGGTTGGTGATCTTAAAAGCTATGTACATCTGAAAATCGCCAGTTTCACTTCCAGATGGGTGGCGCCAGGAAAGAAAAAAAAAGCCGAAAAGGACCAGCCGGGCATATATATACAGGGTCATCTCAACGAAAATGCTAACTTGCATATCAGTTGCTTAACGCCAAGTCTTCATCACCATGGCTGCAGAAGGTCTGCCACAAGGGCTTGATGTTAAAGTAGAAGACAGAAACAATGGAGGGATGGAATTAGACGAAGATGCTGGACAAGGCCAGCCTGGTGATCAAGGCCAATCTAACGGGCAAGCCCAGCCTAACATGCAAGGCCAACCTGGCGGGTTTTCTTTCGACCAGTTTGCAAACCCAAACCAGAACGGTGGACAAGATCCCGGTCAGAATGGTGGAAGCCTGAACCAAAATGGTGATCAAGGCCAATCTAACGGGCAAGCCCAGCCTAACATGCAAGGTCAGAATGTTCTATTCAATTACAGTAACTTCCTTCAAAAGGGCAGCAAGAGGCCTCGCTCTGGTGGGGTCGTAACATCAGTAGAAGTGGATCCGTTGGAAGTTCAGACCACTGCTCCATCGGAGGAAATAGCCAAGCTTCGCGGGAGATTGCCTGGTAGGCACGATTGCCCCGATAATATGAAAACAGTGGGATGGTTTAACTCTGGCCCAAGCCACATTTATTATGTCAATCGCTTTGAGAGTCCAGGTGGAAACGCAATTTATCGAATATCTAGCGTCCATTCACGCGATTTTTCAATGACGAATCGGGCTCTCTCTAGCTTACTGAAGATAGTAAATGGGGAGGATAAACAATTTACAGACGTAAGCGATATTTTAGGTGTCGCTACCTTCGGCGAAGAAGACAAACCTGATGAGTTCTTGAACACTCTCGATCCGACAAGCGATGGGTTTCGAACGGGCGTATGCTGGATCCACGTGAAGTGGACCTCAGGTGGTGGTACGGGTTTTGTGAATCGCACCTGGTGGCGCGCTAAGATACCAACGAGGGATTTGCTAAAAGAGGACAAGGAACGCAAATATTACTCAGGACTAGATGGCAGGGGGAATCCAAAGGAAAATCACAATGGAGCTAAAGACCGTGAACTTTGGAAATGGGCTGAAGCGCGCGAAACGATATATTACAAAGACAAACACGGTGAACTCTTTACATACAACAGAGAGTTCTCTCCTATTAACGATAATTTGCCTGGCTACCAACAACTGAATGCCGCGTATCAAAGTAGCCTGGGAGGAGGACAGAAGTTTGCCTCGCCAACTGTCTTGGCCCAGCCTCAGCCTCCGCAAGGTCAGCAACAGCGAGACTCAACTCCCCCGCAAGGCTCACTTCCACCACAATCACAGCCACCGCAGCCTCCACAATACCAGCAACCTCAAGGCTCACTTCCGCCGCATACACAGCAGCCACCGCTAGGGCAATACCAGCAGCCAGGACAATGGCAATACCAGCAGCCACTGCTAGGGCAGTATGAGCAGCCAGGACATTGGCAGTATCAGCAGCCAGGGCAACCATGGCAGTCTCAGCTGTCACAGCAATGGCAGCCTCAAGCACATAACGGCTATGACGAATTGATTGCGATAGTGAAAGACATAAGTGCAAGAATTCAATTTCTAGAAATGAAAAGTGGTAAATGATATTATAACTACATTTGGGAAAGGTAAGGCCCTAGGACAACAATATAAACGGGGTATGTCTTGGCACATAAATGGTTGAGGGTCGGCTTGCCGCTTGAAAGCTTCAGTATTGATCCCAATCAGAACTAAAATACTTGTATCGGATATGTTGCAACACGTTCTTCCAATTCTTAAAGCCAACGCATCGTCAGTCTCTGGGCCTGCTTGCTTATTCTTCTTGTTTCTTAGTCTACTGCCTATTTCTGTGCTTTCGCCACCCTGAGTTTTGTGGTTTTTGTAGGATTGTTTACCTAAAGTTTGAATTGATAGCAAAGCAATATATATTCGGATTGTATATCAGGCTAAATTCTGAATCTGAGTTACCCATGAGTGTCTCAAGAAAGAAAATGACTGCGCTATTATCAATGTGACTACATCATGAACACTTCATTGCTAATAGAAGCTTCACAATGCTCTGAAGATGCGAATGAGGTCTCAGTTAGATGCAAGTTGAGCCACGGAAGCAAGGTTTTCCATTCCCGACTAATTGAGATAAGTACCCACGGGGCTGACACGCACTGTCATTATGGATTCACTTGAGGGTTAATCTAAGTATTTGGGGCCACCCCAGAAGTACGCTTCCGATAAAGCCAAAAATGACCATCAGGCATCTTTGACGTCCCAAAACAAAGGGCTAGACCATGCCCATAGTATTTACAAGGATCCATAACTCAGTGGCATCAAGCTTTGAAAGAGTACGTTGAAGCGAAGAGGAAAACAATCATGTAACTGTAGGTTTTTCCGTTCAAGCCATTCTAATCGAAAAAGGAAAACTGAACAAAAAGATGGCATACCTTTTTACTATCACATTAAAGATCTACGAACGTGGGATGCGGTCAAATTTTCCGTAACTACAAAATTGGCTGATTCTCACGTGGAAATGTCCGTGACTCAGCATGTGACTCAGGATGCGCAACTTCATGCGCTCCATAGGTGGACAGACTTGCGATTCGTTCAAATCCCTCTGCTCATAACGGCCAATCTGGGGTGGACTGGGCTGGGTGAATGCAGCAATGCTTATTTCAGCTCTTTGCGACTATAAAGAACAAAATATGTCCACCGTTAAATTCATTGTTAGGAACTGCAGTGTGGTTTATCGTATGTAAAGTAGGATAAAAAATGTCCGATACTCTCAATACAGCCGTCAAACGTGGGCTCGTCGGGTGTGGCGGACGGAGCACAAAGAGACAAATGGGTGGCCATGGGGAGCCAATCTCTCCCGCAATGGCCATATCCCATGAATCAACTTTTAATACAGACCACCAAGATTTACGACCCTCCAAACCGAGATGTGGAAAAACCAAAGCGGGTAAGGATACCGATAGCGGAAACAACAAAACGGTTAATTCTAAAGACAAGGGACAACACGGAAACATAGACCAGAAGCTTAGCGAAATTTGTTATAGACAAAGGGTTAAATCCTACCAGGCTCTGTGTAAATACAACTCGCAAGACGGCTATAGGGACAGCATGGATGAATTGCTTGGCGAGTTTGGTGAAATGCTTTATGCTCTAGCGCTTCATGACTCTCCTGCCAAACTCCGACAGGTAAAGCTCACGGAAGAGCTAGAAGAAAATAGGGATTCGGATATGCATGGCAGGCTTGTTCGAAACATCACAGAGCTCGAGATACACAGGAGCATTATGGACCCTTGCCATATCATCCCCCCAGTAGTCACTAAGCACTTTCTTGAAGTATTCCTCAAAAAGGAAAGAGAGAAAGGAGACAAGAGATTGAAGATGACATGTCATTGCTGCAACGAAGAGTTTTGTACTCTCGAGGGATTGCATGATGTACAGAATGTAGTCTGGAAGCTTTGCGGGAAACACCTTATGCATGAAAACTGCTTCATTGACGCGGTAAGGAAAGGTATCATACCGCTTTACGGCAGCTGTGGATGTGAGGACCTCATCGATGCAGAATCCAGAGCTGCTTAGGCTATTCCAGTCAGATTTTCGACTTGTAGGCCATTGGTTCTTAAACTGGCAATTCTTGAGAAGAGATTCAGAGTAAAACCCTAAAAGACTTTCTTCCCTAACCTCGTTTAGAGCTGAATCGGTGATAAATCAAGATTCAATTTTCCTAAACTGAAAGAACCTAGATAATTGGCTTTCATAGATATTCTAGTCTGTTGCAGTACCCCCCGATCGCGCTGCATTTACCCGGTAGAGACGCAAACCATATGTACTTATTATATCTTGTCCCCACTTCTTATACGGTTAGATGTATGAAGGACGCAAGAGCAAAAACTTTGGAGTTTAGGTAGATCAAGTATGCTGGTAGTTGTACAAGATGTAGCACCTGTGGAAAGATCTATTTCGCAGTCATTCGTAAAGCACCGGGGCGAGGCTAACCCTACGGCTGATCATATCCGGAGGCCTCTAATTGAGTATCACATGAGTAGAATAAGTGATTGGATCGAGATACGATATGCAGTTTGTATACATGGCTTTGCCCATTGTCACACTTTGAAAGTAAAACTCACTTGGCAAAGCTAATACTTATGTTCCATACAGCTAGGGAGTTATTCTCTCGTGTAAACAATTGCAGTGCTCTATTCCTATCTGAAAGACAGCTGTACATGGAAGCCTGGATGGCTGTGTCATTAACCATGCGAATGAATCCTTGGATACCCTCCAAGTGTGATACTTTTGGGAGAGTGGTTTAGGATATTTGGTTTTGTTCGTAAACGTAGCAGATAGAACGACAAGCCGCTGGTAGGTTTGGGTGCTATGTAAGCCCCTTCTACTATATTATAGAAGTCTTCTTTTCCTAGTACTTTCCGAGCCGAACCCGCGTTCGACCATTTCGTCTAGTAGGTTGCCAATTACGATAGTGGAATGTTATGAAGTCTAGTAAATACCTCCATATAGATGGATGAACGCATCAATACTCTAAGATGAAGTTGATAGAGTTTTACGGACAAGTTTTGGGATTGGTATATATATCACCATGAGTCGACTTTGCAAGTTCAGTTTATCCATCATACTAATCTTTGACTCAGGAATGATACACAGATGTTTTGTAGCCTCAGTTTACGTATCAGGCCCTGGAGCCTCTACAGACACTAGAGCTTTGTGGATGAAGAATGATATGGTTTGGCGAGCGCACTGTGGCCACGTAGTTAGGTAGCAAAGCCAAGTGCCTTGCAGCAATGACGCACAGAAGCTTCGTAGTTGAGCATAAGCTTCGTGAGGTCTATTGGCTTCTCAATTTGGAGCCCCCACTTACGGAAATCATTTTCAGGCGACGAATCAGATTTGAGTATGCCGACGTGACCGCTGCCAATAGTTCCGTAATACATGGTAGCTGCCGCCGAAGGGAAGTTTGCCATAATTATCCAGCGACCTCTTAAACCATCCTGGGTCTATGGCATAACTTCGAGGTTGATATTTCGTGACGATAAATGGAACAATAGGTTGTCTAATGCATGTGCGGATAATAGGGTGTTTGAAGGATGATAGACAGCTGATAATTCGGAGGTTCGAAGTCTTATTCTTTTATCAACAGACCCTGTCTACACTTTTGTCTTTGTGGTTCTGGCTTAACCACGGAGTGCGCTTGCAAAATGTACAGAGCCGAATCAGTGAGAACACGGATGTCACGTATGTACAGCTTGGACCAGTGGAATCGCCTTGTACTTGGGGGTCCGATACACGCACTGAACGTGAGACTCTGAGACATTAGTCTCCCGAACTCGATCCTAAGTTCAGGAAGGGACTTATGATTGGCGACAACGTGAAGCTTGGAGACTGAGTGGAACCAAGGTGCGCTGCACTAGCTGGCCGCCTGGGTATGTTATCAATGCTCATGCAGGTCACTTATTGCCTGCATTCTTAGCAATACCACCGGCATCGGCACAACGGCTGAAAGTTATTATCTATGGGACTAATCATCTACCCTCTTCTCACACTGCTATCTTATGTGTCTCTCTTAACGTATAGCGTTACCCCATACAAATCTAGCTGCAACATAGTTAGTTTGTTAGATCCTAGGCGGAAGCTACCTATAATTTGTGCTCGGCTTAAATTAAGAAGTCTGCCCCGAGGTTCTACGCTACTCCGAATTACTTCTCGAATTACTTCTATTTCTTGCATTTTGGGCCAATCGTATTCAAAGTTCCCAGGCTTTGATATATACAAAGATATGTTCTTGTGCGAGGAGCTCTTTGGTGAGGGTACTGAGATAATGTTGGAACTTGAAAGTAGAGAGGCACAGATGACAGCGTTTGACAAGTGGGCTTATTTGACCTCTCAATCCTTTCGCAGTATCACAGACAAGTGGGCATCTCGGCCAAGGTCGCACCCGAAAATGTTTCCAAGATTGACGTATGCGGATAGAGGACCTTCTCTAGATGTCGAGTACCGTTGATCTGAGAGCTGTAGAACAATCTAGTAGCCTAGTCTCGGTGCGTCGTTCAAACGGGCGGCGCAAGACCCTGTCTATCCTAGTACTGAAGATTTTATCGATAATTTACTGCTAGCGCTAGAGAGTGCGTTATTAGTCTTCTCTGCGAAGAGTTTTGAACATGGTTGCAATCAAGATAATATTGGTGAAGGCGTCATCTCCCACAATCTTTCTGAGAAGATTTAGGGGCCCTTGAGAAGTGTCAACCATTCTGTTACCTATAGCTTTGTGCAGATACAGAGTTACCCGAAGACGCAAGCCGGAGAGATGCTGGACAGCCAAGTAGACTGTAATTTCTGCCACTATCTCTGGCCGGCGACGCCGCGTACTGACGTAGTCTCCTGTGTCCGGGAAACCGGCGATTCTCGTCCTCGTCACTAAAGATTCGAACGGCTTCGCACTTGTGTGTCTTTATGGAGACCGTTACTTGAGAATTCTGGCGTGACTAAACGAGTGACACTATACATCCGAAATCATCAAATGCCGCCCCATGACAAATGAGCCCCCGAACAGATTCATGACATAGTTCTTCCCAGCCGCCATAGCTCCTATCACCATAATGAGGCCATCGATTCTATCGTCTATCATGTCTTTCTTAGTCACACTCTAGCCGGTATTGAAGAGAGAAAGCAAATTCTTGTTTTTCTCTTGTAACTCATGGACTCGTTGCTCTCCCTGAGCTCCGTCTCTCGAGTGGCTATTCTTCCATAGAGGAAGCTGAGAAATAGTCATTCGGCACTCATTCAAGGCAGCAGTGAGAATCTCACAGTTGAGCCTCTGTATGACAGACTCAGACTTACCCACGTTCCAGTCAAGTAGGTCACTAAAACTGTTCGTGTCTAAGACTGTGAGCTCTTGCCTCAAGGTCTAGACGATTTCGAGTATTCCATATGGGTTGTAAAGGCCATGTCCATTTCCGAAGTAGACGTGTGACTCGAAGTTTGAAAGGTAATTTCAGGACGAGAGCTGGCAGTGGAATTTGATTTCAACAGTTCAACATCCAGTTCGTTCCCGGTTTCATTAGGCCATGGAAAAGCGTGGAGCGCAAATTCGTGGAGATGAGTGGCAATATGTTCATCCTCCTCAAGTTATCTCAATCCAACTTCTTGAGCACGGTTACCAGCATGGAAAAGGCCTTGATTCCTATCCGTGCTTGTTTCATTTGTGACTAACCCCCGTCGGCATAGACGGCACGCGATCCTCTGGATCCCGATAGGTCGTTCGCCCCCCTGTATCAGGAGCTCTACCTCGTCGTTTGCAAAGTCCTTATGAACAGCTGAAATATGGTTTCCCAAGTCCATTCGGTTATCAAACGATACAGTTGAGGTGTAATCACCTCTGGAACACATTGAACATACCCACTCCATGGTAGAATGGAAATTTTCCAAGTGTGACATCCACTGGGAAGTCGATGAGTACATTTCGTCAGGTGATTTGCAATCTTCGAAGATGCAGATATATGGGAGAAGGTCCCGCATCACGTGTGCCCTAGGCTTGTTAGGCTCAACAACTTCATCTTTCTCGGAAGGGTTCATAGATATACCGCCACTTAGCTTTCTTTGTATAAGAATGAGGCAGAATCAAAGGACAGTATGAGCACGGAAAAGGCTCTCTGTTGGCAGTATCGGAATGGCCTCGGGAGGGTAAAAGAGTTAATTTAATCGGGTGGCCTAAATTTCTATTAGCCAGCTGGTACACTTCAGCTAGATAACTTTTACCAATGGTATTTGCGCCTTCGATTTGTCTCAGCGCGTCCTCTACGCCCTCTTTCATTTCGAAGGTCATATCAGCAGCGCCGCTGGATCGACCACCACGATCATTTGGTTCGAATAGCTCCTATATGATTGTAAGTCCCTGAACCTGAATTGTAGGATTATAATCTGCTACCATAAGGCCATTCCCCGCAAGATCCCGGCGCATGTTCTCGACGCGAACCTCGGATCCTCTCTTTCGCAAAATGGCCGGTTTGGGGTAGTCTATGCTCGCTGTTGTGGCTGACAGGTGTGTGGCCGCTGATTCTGCTGACTTGAAAGACGATAGGGCAGCAGTGATAGTGAAGCTTGACCCCAGAGTCGCAGCTGGCTGATCCACGAACCCCTGATATCCTTCGAGCTTGGACATAGAGAACGTCTGTACGAGTGGCGAAGGAAGCATTCGTTTGTGATCTGGTGCAAAGGATTGCTGTGATGCCTTTCTCTTGGCCCTTGGCTTCTGTAGAAGCTCATGCTGATTCTTTGCTTCTCCACTGTGGGCTTTGCCAACGCGCCCAGCATATATAAGCCTGTTTCGCCTAACAACGTTTGCGTTGATTAAACGGCGTTGAACGTGCGTTAATCTTGCTGGGTCGTAAAGATACGCCCGAAAAAGGATAAGAACCTTTGCTTGCAATGTAGGATACTGATCGTTCCTGTTGGCTCCGCAGGCCATCATATATAGCTGAATGTTGCGATCAATATGACGAAACAGTCCCTCTATATATCCATTCGCTAGAATCTATCTGGTGAGAAAGCGCCTGAATCTCTCATGATATCCGATTGAGGTATCGTTTCCGTACAAGACCGCATGTTGACCCAGCCTTGCCTTTTTATTCTGATATGTCTTGTTAGCCTTTATCAAATCTTCGTCGGCAAACTAGTGTATAAACTGATGTTCAGATATTTTTGGCATTTTCTGCAAAAGAAACCAAATGTTCAACTCGATATCAGATTTCTGCTCTTTATACAAGTCGAGACGTTCCTCGTCGCTGTTCCCTTCGGCGGGAGATTGCGGCTGACTTCCAGGGCTATCACCCATGTCAGACCAAGGAGATGCCAGTCTGGGTCCGCCATCTCCATCTGTCGATGGATGTCCATCTTTAGTCCGGGTTGGCTCTGAGTCCCACTCGATCGATCACGGCTCTTCTCTTTAGATGCCTCAAGAGCCATTATCAGAACATTAAGTGCGCTCGCCACATCGTCCCCAACATCTGGCCTGAGTCTGAGCCGGGAGTCAAGAGAATCAGGGCCACGCTCGTCGGCATTGAGTTCCGATGACCATGAGTTAAATTGGGCGCTCTTCAACCCAATCCAACCGTCCTCATTCATACCTGGTAGTTCGATACGGGTCCGGAACAATTTCTTGCAAAGTAGGTTTTTTTCTTGTAGAATGAAGTCAGGTTCCATTATTAGTGCTGATCAGGGAGGCTCGTTGTTGAACCCTATAATAATGTTATCGCAACTTGACAATGAGAAAACAGAGATTGCATGCCAGCCTCAGCGGATTTTGGGGTCAAATATAGTGACTGATGATGACGTGTCACATTGGTCTTTGGGACATATAGTGGGGCACGATGTACCTAGGATTCTCCACTGGTATCGGCTCAAGTTACTCGGATTGATATCCGTTCCTCTTTCGCTACCCTACACCTACCCAAGATGAGAAGAGACTGGAGTAGGCCAGAGACGAAGTTTGTTTCTTCTTTTCTCCATACCAAACGGCATTTGCAACTACGTTCTAGTTCAATCCACCGTTTACGTAGCCTCCCACGTATCGTTATGGTATTGGCGATTGTTCTTTCCTCCCGTGGACTCCAAACTGTCGTCTATTGGCACAGTTACAATCACAAAGACTTCCAGGGAAGCAGTAGACTACGGCTTACGAACATAGCGTCACCTTCAAAGATAATGCAATGTGTGGTGAAGGGTTGTGATGAATGACGTGTCTAGCCAAA
Organism: Fusarium succisae; assembly: GCA_013186925.1. Classification (NCBI taxonomy): domain Eukaryota; kingdom Fungi; phylum Ascomycota; class Sordariomycetes; order Hypocreales; family Nectriaceae; genus Fusarium; species Fusarium succisae. The sequence continues at coordinate 105,078 of JAAOAW010000204.1, read as the reverse complement.
TACCAGCATGGAAAGACTTTGATTCTTTCCGAAGCGGCATCAAGAAACTATCAGCGTATCAGAAAGTATGTACCAGTAAGTTCATCGCTGATATGTTTGAAGGCAGTTTCATCCCGCTATGATGGATGGTATCGGCATAGACAACTATAATATGCTTTGACTTTGTTGCCGACCCCTTGTGTATCCAACTATCGAGCATTTAAATTCATCATGTGGTTTCCGCATACTTGACTCGTGTCGAGATATTTGTGCAGTTGAGCTGTCTTCTACTGGTGACTTCGCACGTTGCGTCTATGATCAAACTCCTCGCAGAGGTGCAAACGGCAATTTCTTCGAATAGCTACGTAGTCCATCAGATATGGCCAGCTATTGGCAAGGGAGGGGAAGGATGCGGCTACAAAACATGAGTCGCTGATACTTGTCGCCGTACCAGATACCACATTGGTGTCCGAGTTGTGCATCTGGGAAGCCAAGAATCAAGGTACGCCATTCTCATACAGTTTCATGTTCATATTCATCTCGTATGGAAAGACAGTGGTGTGGCGCATAGCTATCGTTGATTCAGTCCCACTAGACCAACAACTGTAGGAAGAATTGACTGAATCATGAATAGGTGATTGACATCATATCGGCATCACAGATACCAGAGTGGGAGCCGCGACCAGGTGTGCCAGAATTACTGGGTTGAGGTTCGGCTGGACCAGCGTCGATGGACAATTGATATCGCAACTATCTTGTGACCCAGCTATCGGAAATGAATTCTCGCCGTATGGCATTGGTAGTAACTCCATTTGCTTGACAGTATTGGCAACGGTAGGAGGGCAAAGGGAAAGGGGCGCCCAAGGTTTTAGGAGACTGCTGATGCGGTTCTTGACTTTGGCGTTCTCTTCGCAGGGTAGCTCGTCAGTACCTCCTTCTTCAAGTTCCTCAAGTATGGAAATATGAATACGGAAGAGGAACTTGCTGACTGCCTGGATAAAGTCCTCATGTAGGCTCTCACGATCCTGCTCTTTGCTCATCGAGTCGCAAGTGTTGGCCTTGCCATTGAGACAGTAAGTCTTGTTGTGATACTCAACCAGAGCATGAATAGCGTCATCTGTGAGCTTATAGGTGACGTTCTTCGCATTGATCATGTAGACACAAACGATGTAGGCTTCGATATGGACAAGCGTATAATTCCTCCAGGGACGACCATGATCACGTTTGAACTCAGACTCGGGCGTCTTTACAAGCGTCATCGAGTCCAAGCCCCAGATGGCATTCGGAGAAGAGATGCTTCGCTTAAAGTGTTTTCGCTGATGTCGTACAGTCCTGAGAGCGATTCTGGCCTTATTGATGCGTCTGCGAGTTTGGATAATCCATGGCTCGAACGTTGGGCCCAAAATAACAATGGCATACAAAGCTCTGGGTGTAAAGGCAATGGTTGATGCCTATAGGAGTGGTGCCAGCATTTCGTGTGCTACCCATAGCAGCTGATGCTGGCGGGAAACTAAGATACAATATCTTCAATTGGAAAAATGATCGTGGAAACAGCAAGTAAATAGCAGAAGATGTGTGCGGAACAATTGCGGATTGGAAGTTGAATGATACCAGCCGATAGGTCTGGCAGGCGGTCCCAATATCACACCACCTACTCCTGGAGGGCGGGGGCAGTGGGGTTCATGCATGTAAACACCGTCACGGAACGAGGGATTTCGCTGTCCATGCTTCCATATAATCAATACTAACACAACAGTACAGGCACCTTGCATAAGAAGGTTCAGCTACTTTAGGGCTGACCCATCGGCGGACCAGCCCGCCGTCTTGGAAAGGAGTGTATGTGCAAAAGCTCAAAGAAATCTAAGCTACATCTATTATAAGCTACCTAGAGACACTAGTCAGACAAAGGATTTCCGAGGCCCAAGTGAAACTGGAATGAATCGTTTGTCTACAACCCAACCTAACAAGTCGGCTGAGAAAAGGTTCGCGGTGACAAGTCTTTTAAAGAGGCCGCCTAAGCCTGGCTAGTTGATCTACTAAGCCACCCCCTGTCTTGGGTTGGGAATGCCCTGGTTAGCTTGCGCGTAGGGTGAGTGAGGTTGGCAATTGGCGTACATATGGCTGTTGTTGAAGGTCTGGGAGAAGTTGCTGAGGAACCGCAGGAGGTGGTGGTGGGTACTGCGCAGACTGGTATCCGATGGGAGGCAGCTGAACAGTCCGGCCGGGGTAGAATGATATGGGAGTGCCACCAGGTCTTTGAGGCACGGCACCTCCATTTTGAACTGCAGCTGCGGCTGCGGCCTGGCGTTGCCGCTCCTCTTCCTTCTTCCTCTGCTCCCGAGCCTGGTGAATGTCCTTGAATTCCAGAGACATAAGTTAAACACGTTTTCTATTCATCAAAAGGACTATCGTATAGTTGTGGGTGGCTCACCTTCGAACTTTCGATTCTGTCCGTGGGACTGCGTGGCAACGGGAGCATTCAAGTGTTGCAGTCTACAATAAGCCTTTTCACAGCCAGTCCATCCACACTTGTAATTGCGCTCAATATTTTCGTATCGTCGCCGAGGCCGCTAAGGCTGCTTCAAACGTGGTGTGTGAAAGAACGAGTAAATCTAGTCAACTTGTCAAACACGGTCATGGGTCAAGAAGCAGGGGGTCCACATCTGAACTGGGCCTTGAAGAATGAAACACGTCTCAACATTATCCAGATACGCGCCTTTCACTCAACTAAGCTCAACCTCGACTTGAGCTCGTCTGCGTAAGTTCAACATACCTGCCTCGGCTATGCTTGTGACGGCGCTGAGCCAGGGTTCTGAGCGAAACCTTGATGGCCGAAAGTCAGAGGCGCACCGGCGCGCTAACCACGACCAACCCAGTCTTGCCAGGCCTGCTCGCACATACCACCGCTGGGAGGGCTCGCTGATCAAGAAAGTGACCGATGACGTTTGACTTAGACCAAAGCTAAGCTGGCGATCTCAGCGACTCCTTGCACGGGGATTTAGAATGATAGCACTAGAAGTATTAGTAGTAGTGATTTTTGAAAAACAAACGAAACTCTCCATTCCTTTGAGAGAATGTGAATCCTCGGCGAAGCTGTAGTGAGCTATGGTTTTGGACATTGATCAACTGCCACTGTGTCTCTACAATGGGAGGGGGCATGTAGTTTGCGAACAAGCACGGGCCTGTCTGGCTCAACCTGTATATCAAGGATGGAGGTATCTTTCTTATCACATTGCGGAAGGCAGTGCCCCTAGGTCTTGCGCTAGCTGATCGAAGTACACAATTATATCAATACTTGTTTTAGTGGATTTAGGGCCACCATAAAATGGAACCCCGCGCCCGCGATGCCCCCCTCTTTTCCATCTCTTTCTTTACTTCCTTTCTAATTGTACCTTGTCACTACTAGTACTTCCCAGTATAAAACTATCTATAGCTGAATCGGTTATGTGGCATCTCCAAGGCCGTGACCAGTGAGTATGAGGCACTATTCCTAGGCCAAGAATTCCTTTATCGTATGGTGCTAATAGTACTGCTAGGGGAACTGGAGTACAGCTGGCTGCAACACGGCAGCACGACGAGTGGGGAATGGAACCATTAGACTCTATTCCATTTTCACCTAGCCCGGCAGAATCAAGACACCATATCGATGCTAGAGATGCAGCGGAGGATAGAGAAAAGACAAACATCACGCCTAGCGACCAAGGTACAATGGACGATACAATCATCTCTAACATGATATTGGCTTACGATCATTCAGACTTGACTATGGCTCAACCTTTGTTTGAACATTCCTTCTCGAGAGAAATGGATATCAGCGATGAATCGCCATTTGTAGCCTGGAAAACTCTGTTGTCTCGTCCCAAATCGACTTCAGTCGATCCCTTGCCAGCGGCCGCTGGACATGATGCAGACACCACAGAGGACACATATGATTGTGTTGAAAGATCATCACCAGTTTCGGTAGCAGAGTCCCCGGTCGTTGAGAAAGAGGTTCAATCATCTCCCCAATTGATACGTCCCGATCAACACAATGATGTCTCAGAACCATGTCTAAGGAAGGATGGAAAAGAACCAGCCCAACCTAGGAAGAGAGGTAGACCCCGAAAGATTACAGGAGACTCAAACATATCACAGGAGCCTCAAATACGTGCCTCTTCGAGCAATATGTATGAGACAAGTCGACGGGACCCTGGAAACCAGATGGTGCGATCATCCCGCCCGATACCGAGTTTGAGGGGCCGAGGATCCTGGACCGGCCGTGGAAGGGGACAAAAGTTCTCCAATCGAAGTATACAGCGCAAAGTCAGAACGAATGTCCGGCCTGGCGATACAATCACAAGATCTGGAAGGAAGTCTATCCCCCCAGTCAGCGTGTGGCGTGGCGATAAGATAGTAGTGGGTAAAGAAGTGTTCTCAGATCCAGCCAGGCAGGACCACTTCGTCTTGCCTACAGTCGAGGAGGTCGTCCGCAACTCTGATAACACCGCCGCAACTACAAAACACGAAGCCCGAAAAAGTCGAAAACAAAGGAACAAAGATAGTACGCTGAAACCGAGGATCACGCCGCAAGAATGGGAGATGGGAGTAGGCCGACAGAGTGTCGCATGCCGGATACAAGAATCCGAGGAGGAGGATGACGCAAGTGTTGGTGGTGCCTCAAGCTACGTCAATTTAGATGTCGCCTTTTCCAGTGGCAGTATCCTCGGACTCAATTGTCCCAAGAAGGAGGTACATTGGGGGCAGATCAAGGTCCCTAATTTTAGCCCCTTTGGTTTTATAAACTTGCCCGCCGGTACGGAGAAAGCACGTTCACACGCAAAAACAACTAACAACATATTCCTGGTTCATAATGGTCAAGTCACAGTTACGATAAACGCAGAATCGTTTACGGCCACTGCTGGCAGCTCATTTGTTGTCCCTAAAGGTATATTATCCTCTTTGCACCTCTAAAATAAGTCCGTGCTAATGTATTTTCACAAAGATAATTGGTATTCGATTTCCAATTCATCCAGGGAGACGTCTTTGATATTTTATGTTGTCAATAGATCCCCGGATACTCATTACGCCGCATATAGAAGGGAAAGCATCACGAGCTTGGAAAGTTCAAGTACAGCTTCTAGCAGCGATAGAAGTTGACATTCTTAGCTGCTAATTTGACCTGCAAGTATTTCGATAGGTGATTCTTCTAGCGCAACTATACATGTTTTAATTCAGAATGATTGTATAGTGAACAATACGAATTCTCACCAACTTACAATCCTTGGATCTATCGTCGATTGTGGCTCTAATCCGCAGATAGACCAACTTATCTATTGGTATCCTCCCATTTCTCTTTCAAGATAACGGGAAATTCTTCCAGCAGTCCCTATGGGGTACCAAAATAGCATACAACTGGCCAGCTTTAGCATTCAAGGGGCTAAATAAACACTGTCAACGTACACCTGGCTGACAATTGCCAACCAAACGAAAAATCTCCACAAAGGCTTCTTGGGTCGTCTGAGCTTTCGTGGCACCATCGCCTCGAACCCCAAGGGCATCTATTTGCTCCACTCCCACGTCCCCTATGACGAAGCATCGTTTCCGGCCACTTCCATTTATTGCTGTTGGCCTGGGGAACTAAGCCTGTCCCATATTTGAGGCAATATTTCTATACCTCGAATCGGGATACTTAAGAAGGTTCGGTGTCTGCTTGATACTACCGAGAGAATCGAAGCTTGCTTTTATCAATGAATTTTCTCCAGTTCCATCTCCAGATGCCTCCCAAAACATAGCTCCTCCTAGGCCTTTCTCTTTAAGATATGCTACCTTTTTTCTAACGACTTCTGGGGTGTCATAAGAATAGATGCCCTGGCTAGTGTGACATATGCCATACTGTGCTTGAGCCTTCTCATCGTTCATGGTCTTAAGATCAAGCTTATGGAGAGCTTTGTAATCCCACACACCTTCCTCCCAGCTACCTAATGTAGGGCTGGAGGAACCAACATCTGAGTAAGGGCTTCCCATACCAGCTGTGCCAAGAAACGACCGAGCGTAGATGGGCATGCCGAGGACAAGTTTGTTCGCAGGCACACCGGCGTTCAGATACGCATTTACGGCATCGTCGGTGTTGAATGGAGTAGCTTGGGGATTGTCCATGTTCGAATACAGATTGGCGTTGTGGCCAGTCACGGAGCTCCAGGCACCAGCATAGTCGTAGGCCATCAGATTGATATAGTCAACCAGGCGTCCGAGGTCATTTAGACGCAGTTTACTGTAATGAGCTGACCCAGCGGGTGCGGCTATAGAGAGCTGGAAATGATATCCTGATGCGTAACTAGCTGCGTAAGCATTGAGCTCGTCGCGTACTGCCTGCAGAAGGAGGACCATGTTATTGGCATCAGTGGTGTCCACTGGATACTCCCAATCAACGTCAATACCGTCGAAACCCCAGTCTTTCATGAGTGTGACTGCTGATTTGGCGAAGTTTGATCGAGTGGTGGCGGTTGATGCTGCCATAGTGAAATTGGTGGACCAATTCCAGCCGCCAATGGATAGCATGACTTTGAGGTGGCGGTGCGCCTTCTTCAAGATATACATTTGCTGGACGCCTCCATTAACATTATCTTCGGGTGAAGCTGGCCCTATAGCAACAGTAACAAGTTAGTAAGCGATTCAATCCAACTGAATGTTTGATGTTATATAAAGAGGGGAAGTGGGAAAAAGCAACGCTATTCGTGCTTCTGGTATTCGACTGTCTCCACATGACCTGCGAGAAAGACTTACGACCCAAGTCTGCCTGTGTATCGTTCGAGTACCTAGGAACTACTCAGCCTAACTGTCACTGCATTCGGGAACTGGGGAATACATACACAGTGCCGTCACTTTGCACGTCTACGAAAGCGTAAAGTGCGTGAGTGAGGGCAGAGGCGGGAAGGTCCTGGGGTTGGAAGTTTCGCCGCTCTATATCCATGCCCCTGTAACAGGAAATCTAGTTAGTGCTCTAACTTAAACAAGTTAAATCTGAACCTGGTGCTTGACAGCTTTTCATGGCTTTCATGTAGCTCATGGGTTGGCTGGGAAGCGCGTAAAGGAGAACGTGCATCGGGACTCACAGACCAATTGACGAAATAAGCCATATTGACATAGCTGAGATCTTTACCATAGGGTCCTTCAGCAACTGCTCGGCAGGCATCGGACTCTGCGGTACAGAGCAAAGACTGGCATGCAGCGATCAGGATGATCATTTTTAAGTGCAAAGCGACCATATTAGTAATAGTACAGCGGCCGGGTAGCAATTGAAGGCGGCGAAATGCGATATGTAAGGATATATATGAGCTTCCTGCTTCTGGGCACTTGTTGATGAAGATTTTAGAATAGAAGTGTAGATTGCGAGGCACTATGTCTCGACATACGTACTTCACTAGAGCTCCAACCGAAATCACAGGCCGCTTTTCTTTCTACAAAAAGGTTCCAGCCATTGTTCATTTGCGACTTGTCTAGTCTATATAGTGCGTACAGGATATACCCATGCTGCTACGGCCTTCAGTCGTCCACAATGAATGCTTGCTCTCGTAAGAAAATCATCATGCTACCTTTATTACTCTGTGTAAGCTACGTCCAAAAAAGGCCTGTACCTTATACCAACAAAATCGTCTATACAGTCAAATATGCAGAAGAATCTTATCATCTTCTTCTACACTTTAGCAGCGATAGTTCGTAATAGGCCTTGTGTGATAGGCCCCTCTACGTTCACAGCCGGTTTTCTTTTCCTTTTCTTTAAGACAAAACTTGCTCTAGTTTTGGCTTTACTATACTGTCTTTTCTGTGTCTCATGTCTTTGCCCAAAAGGGTATACTGGTGATAGAACAAAATTGGCCGTTCTGTCCTGGTCGGCCATACTTATCAACACGGACTGGGGAAAATCGGACTTACTCTGCCCGGGCCAATCACAGCTCATCCTTTTGATACCCCCTGTATTTGACCCGCTAATTCTGCAGCAGGCAACCAATCAGACCGCCTTCAACCCCGGCTTCACAGTTGCTACGCTTGGTAACCAGCTGCCACGGTCCCGATCTGTCGTTCATACAAATCTATCATGCAACTGGCAAGCCCCAACCAAGATTGCCGTCCAGCACAAACCAAAGAGTGTAAAAAGGGGATAATCCACGATCTCTACCATACTCGTCGAATTCCTGTCGACTAGCGTTCTTCTTCAATCTCTGTCCCAACAACTAGCTAATCAGTCGCCTCCACTTGCCTGGTCGACAAGATTAGAGATCGATCACAATGGCGTTCTCTATAAAAGGAAAAGACTGTATGGTAAGATATTCATCCTCTACTTCACCGCTCTCGTACATATGCTGACGGTCTCAAATGGATCTCGGAATGGATCCTGCTCGCGGTTTCTTATGTTTTCGTTGGTCTCCGTATATACGCTCGTCTTTTCCGCGCTCGAGAGAATTTAAATTTCTCTGATTACCTAATGATCCTATCGGCTTTCAGCGCCCTGGGGCTCATCATCTGTGATACCCTGACTTATCAAATGGGGGTCCTAGATAACTTTCAGACGTCAGTCAAGCTGTCCAAGGTGAGAGAATCCGGCAGACAATTTGTATAATATTTGGCAATACTCATACGTGAGGGTAGATTTCGTTCTCCTCCAACTACTTTTACGACGTTGGCATGGGCTTTCCCAAGATGAGCATGTTGGCTTTTTACTGGGCCTATCTCCGACCTTTTAAGGCCATGGGCTCCTATATGCGAAGGATCCTTTCCGGTATTATTGCTTTTGTTAGCCTGGCATATATGGCCATTCTTTTGGATGACACTTTCTTCTGCGGCAAAGATGTTTCCATTCAGTGGTCTCAGGATGAGAATGCTTGCAATGTCTTCTATGCGCCTGAGCCATTCTTTCTCAATTTCGCCTTGGATTTGAGTTGCTACATCGCTAGTGCGTAACTGATCTCCAAGCCAGAGCCCCTCATGCATGCTTTTCCAATACTTACAAATTGGCGTTTAGTCTACACATTCTCTGTCATCTTGGTTATTCGGGGCTTCGTTCAGCCTTCCAATGGTGTCACTGTCACCTTTATCCTCGGTGCTCTGACTATCTGCACCATCATAGTACGATTTATCACTCTCAAAGTCGGGACTGGACAAGAAAACCTTGTTTGTAAGTCGACTCTCTCATTCCATTACAATACTGTCGAATCTCATGCTATGATCTTAGATCCTCTCAGCATTCTTGAGATGGCCCTTGCTATTACTGTTGTAGCTCTTCCTGGCCTAAAACCACTCTTGCACCCGCATCAGAGGCCTCAGACTGTCTCTGAGATCATCGAAGCAAAACACTAGATCGTAACGAGGTCATGATAGGCTTTAGTCATTAGTTATCACTAGTCCTAAATCATCTTGGCATTAGTCGCAATTTCTCGGCGTCTTGAACTCCTTTAGTGGCTACGCAACCTCCAACATCGACTCTCCCAGTCAGCTATATGCGCCGACTACGTTTCCGTAGTATTGACTGGCAATAGCGCTCGGGTTGGAAATCGTTTGCTCCTGTATCTTAGTTGTGGTCGCTAGCTACCACTACGTTGTCTCCCGCGCTCGAATGGCCGGAACCACTACAAGCCGCAAAGGCCTCTCGAGACCGGGGTCGTTACTGACAATAAAGATAACTCAGCCCTCGTGTGGGACTGGCAATCTCTGACCTCCTAGCGGGTTTTTCAATCGAGTCTGCAAGCCCGAAGAAGCTATTGCAGGTAGTCGCACCAGGGCTTGTGGAAGCTCTAAATCTTCCTGGGCAGATATTCCATGAAAATCAATATTTTGTGCTTACAAAGTTTTCTTGGACTCGGTTTGAATCACCAAAACAAACCAACATGTTGCTAATAACTCTAAGTGATGTCACAGCCCCTACTATTCACCCAGCGACGTGTATCGTGGTGTTTAGCTATCTCTCGCACCAGAATGAAATGTTTGTTCATCATAAGAAAGTAGCGTCTCTCGTTATCTTTGATTTGCTTGAAGGGAGAGGTTTCTCAAAACAGGCCATCGTAATCTCGGCTCTTGTACGTATCACCTGCCAAAGTACCCAACTACAACGTGAACCGCATTAGATCGCCACTTCATTTCCCCGCGAAAAAGATCCTGATAGAGCGCATGACTTGCCTCCAGATATGCTTTATAACTACTTCGAGTGCCAACTCATTGATTATCGTGAAGGATGTTATAGGTGAAGACCAGAGCTCATGTCCCAGCAAACGACAGTTTTGAAACATGTATATATCAGTGTATAAATACATTTTCGTAAGCTCAGATGCGCCGACACTCTATCCTGAGTGATCGATCTCAGTCAACCGTAGAACCAGTAGAGCGTGGTATAAGAAGTGCTGTCAGTGCCTTTGGATTTGCAGCCGTGAGAAGCACCACCGGCAGTCAAGACACGGTAGACAAATGAAACACCCTGGCTGCCACCAGCATCTCCTAGATAGAGCCAATCAACAGCACCTGTTCCTTCAGGGCCAGGGGGAGCAGAAGCGGGAGCCTTGATACTGTCGAGCTTCCTAGCAATGAGAACTTGGTTGGCCTTGTCGAGGACGAAAGTCGGGACACCATCAACATTGAAGAAGTGATGACCAAGGTATGGGATGGTTTTGCGGATACTCTTAACCCTGAGAGCTTGTTTCTTGGGGAAAGGATTGGTGAGAGAGGCACCACCATTCTCGTTGCGGTTCAAAGGGACTCTTCCGGTATCAAGAACATCGGAAGGAAGAGAAGACCACTTCTCAGCTGTCAGAGACAAGGGTTCTTGACCTGGATAGAGGTATGTCACATCATAGAGAACAGCCAAGGCACCAGCAGACACAGGCGCAGCATCGATACCAGCACAGGTATAATTTTGAATACCGAAACCAAGTGCAATGTGCTTTAGAGCTACATCCCGCGGAGGGCTGGGGAGCTCAGAAGCTAAGAGTGGTGTTAGTAAGTCACAAAGAATAGTTAGGACCGAATTAGAATCAAGACGTACCACCACCATTGACAGGAAGAATAGGCATTGGCCTTCCAGGTCGGCAGCTAGCACTTGGGCCATTGCATTGTACAGATGAAATCAAGGCCAAAACAGTAGAGGTGACGACAAACAGAGAGTTGGTGAACATAGTGAAGGTGGCGAGACAACTCAAGGCACCTTCTTGAGACTCTAAGCTTATGACAAGGCAGTTGGTTGGGCGAAAACGATGAGGGCGTCGATCAGATTGTCTAGACCGTGAGTAAGCTGAAGAAGCAGGCAAGGCTAGCGAGAACAAGTGAGCTTTTATACAGCTCCTTGATAAAAACGACGCAAGGCAGAAATACTAATTCCACATGCATTGACCCCCGGGCCTAAGTGCATAAAGCGTTTTTACCTAGGCACTTGAACCGCGAGTGCGTGCATCGAAGGGATACGGTGTTGTCCAAAAAGAAACAGGAGTGGAGGCGGATCGGCATAGTTGATGAAATCAGGCCTAGCAGGACACAAGCATCTCGCTTACGTAGAGTCGAATTATGGATGTTTACAAGCACAGGCTACCATCTAGGCACAATGATGAGTTGATTACCCCCCATAAAGCGGTATAGGCAAATACGGGCTTGAGATGGCAGCAAGGATTCTAATCATATTGTCATATAGTAAGGCGCGGGTTCACCGTCAGCAAGTTTTTATCATTTGATGAAAAGTGCCCCAATATGGACACGTGCAATAACCCGAGTCAGAATGTGCCCCGCCATTTTTCCGCCATAATTGTCTCCTCCTATGTCGGCGGTCCGGAATCGGGTACCAACAGTCACCTCAGCCAACGATAGTTTCAAACTTCCCATGAATTCTTCCATTAGTAAGTATTGCTCAGTCCGAGTTCATAGATAATGTCCACATTCGCTTTAATTCCTTGGTGCTCATCAGAATGCTGTTAGTGAATTTAAGCGCAGTATCTACACTAGCGTGTTTTGTCAGCGAGATTAGCGCCGCAGCTAGTCTTTTTTTGGTCAGTTCAGCAAAATCACGATGATGGGCTCCTGATGGTGAACCCGCACCCTACTGTGGATTACATAGTAGGCATGAAATACTGTCTAATCAGCTCAGCCTACGCAAGATATCCGTGAAACATAAGTCGAAGGCTTTGAAAGGAAAAGAAGACCTGGATGGTGATACAATAACAATCCGTAAATGAGACCTAGATCTACACAATCTACATAAATGCTGTACTGTACCCATGCATATTCCTTTTTGCAACGTCATCCTCTTTGCCAGTCTCAGCATAGAAGCATAGAGACCTTCAAGCATATATAACTACCTGGTGAGCGAGGCAGGCTACTATTTCAGGCAATAAAGATCGCTTGGCGGGTCTTTCTATGTAGCACAGCGTATGCGGGTGAGTACTGAAGTGGCGTTAGGCTTGGCAATCCAAATCCACTTGGTTCTACTCAATCACTGTGTTTCAAGCTCCTGGCGCATGCTTTTTTCGATCGTTGCCTGACTTTGATGTTGTGAAAAAGAAAGTTGGGAGTGTTCAACACTGCTCGCTTCCGTTGCCGGTGCTTGGCCAACTTACAATAAGCATATTTTGACAAGCGCATACCCTATAGCTTCCACATGCTGGTACAGTAAGGTTCAAGTTCACCGTCAGCAGTTTACGAATACCGTAATGCGTTTATAGAAAGTGCCCCAAGATGGGATAGCGTGGCATATACCCCATGCACAACCGGAGGCAACATGTACCTCGCCGTCCCGTCATGACGATCCGGAATCCGGGAGCCACAGTCAGATCAACCTACAATATTTCTTTCCATCTGAGGGATCTCCTACTTCGAAATTGGTCCTTCACGCGACTCTCGATAACGTCCACATTCGCTTGAAATGCTTTCATACTGACCAGGTTCCTGTTACTGAACCAGAGAGAGGAGAGGGACTACACTAGCGTCAGTTGTCAAGGCGAGCCGGTGAGCTAACTTCTACAGTATCTAGTGCTAAGTTATGGTCTCTATTTGTCTAGTAGTATCTCGTAAATTACATCGTCGTGAGCCGTGGCGGCTCACGGTAAGGAGCGGAAAGGTGAACGTAAGTTGCTATACGATTGGATGCAGGATGAGAAATACTCCTGTTGCAAACGCTCGTCCCTCCAGGTCCAAGGCGCCATATAGTCGGATTTAATATTATACGATCTCGTAAGAACACTGATAATCAATCAAGCTTCTCGTTCACCTTCAAGATATGCTAAAGGATATCACAATTGTGTCCGAGTACAGTCTACGTATGTACCCTAACACTGCACTAACTCTGAGTAACAAGAGTGATATAGCAGCAACTAAACTAATCATGTACCAGACTGTGCAGTACATATCCATTCAGCTTTGTTGTTGTTCTTGTACTAACCATCAGTCAAGTCCTATCTGGATCCTTTGATTGAAGCTTAAGGTCGGGTTCATAAGTCGGATTCTGGGCAGTTTAGGAATAGTATTGTAGCGTCTATTTCTCTGCGCTGTAATAACGATCAGCATGGGGGTATTTGCGGCCCTTTCTTGCGAGGTCGCATTATGCTGTTGTAGCAAGGGATAAGGAAAAAGTGTGCCAATATGTTCGAGTCATTGTTGACGTAAGATACAATATAAATCAGCCAATTTCAGAGACAACAACCTAGTTCGGCCGTTTCTGGAATATAAATGTCTTGCTGTTGGCTATTCTCTACGTTCGCCAAGATAATCCCAGCGAAATGGAGAGATACACTCAAAACTTATATGAGGATGGTGACTATGTATTTGGTGCCCATATGGAAAATCTTCTGAGTTTCTGGGTTTCCCAAGGCCTAGATGCCAGACGTGTTTCCTTGTTTAACGAAGTTTATAAACTTGACTCGAATCTTGATGAAAGATACAGTAAAAGCGTCAATCATACAGCATTTCCTGACCAGTCGTCGAGCCTGCGGTTTTCGGACAGCTGTCCTGAGACATATTGCGAACCAAACAAGTACTACTCAAGCATGGCTGACCGTATCTTCCACAATCTTGGTGTTTGGGAGGAGTTACCAGCGTGGTGCGAAGTGCAGGACATCTCGCGTATAGAAATCTCGGATGTGTCTCCGCTTGTCAAGCGGTACTTCATTCTGGTAAAGGAGCTACTGCACGAGAAACACCGTTTTGTATTAGTTCCTCCGTAAAGTAGTGGCATTAAACTGACTATTGCACAGAACTATGAAGACTATCCTCTCACGGGATGGAGCAAAATGATATATGACAAGAAATTCAAGGAGTACCTAGAACGCCAGAAAGCGCTCACAGAGACACGAGTATATGCACTAGGAAGGGAAATACGCAACAATTATAAAAGACCGTTTTTGATAAAGGCGGCTCAAACCACGTCTGAAAATGTCTTTCCTCAAAAGTGGGTGAAAGAGCTCAACAGGGTACCTCCACCCGCTGGGGCTTCTGACCTTGAATCGAAACCTGCTACCTCCTTTGGCAGCCTCCCCGATGGCTATAATTCGTTTACAGCAAATAGATCTCATCCCTTCGGACAGCCCAGTAGGCGGCATCCCTCCTTTGGTGGCGTTCAACGGGGAATCTGGTAGCTGCAGATTGATTTTGTTTTGCTTTTTATGAAGAACATGTACCTCCAGCCAGTCACAGCATCTTTTCCAAGTTACACAATAGACGCGTTTTTTTCGTCACATATCTCATCGAATCGGAAGGTCCACAGCTTCCGCTAAGCTTCGTCTAGCAATGCCCTTGACAGTGGATCAACTGTTTAGGAAAATATATGACTGACGGCTTATGGCACCTCTTCAGCCATAGGGCATGACATAGCGCCTTGGTTATGCGAAAGGAGCATCTTTTCCTAAAGCAGAAAAGGCACGTGATATATTAGCCTCTATGTAGATTAGCTGGGTAGAAGGAAGAAGCCTCCATCAATCAATTGTTCAATAGCACCTAGCCACCATCCGAGATCGGTGGATATAGGCTGCGAAATTTCGTTTAGATGGCAGCATAGTCAATCTCGGCAATTCCATGTTTGTTTTTGCCTTCCCATAGTTGCTTGAGGTTGGTGCCTTGGTGTTAGATAACAGACTTGATAGAGCTCTATTCGGCTAGCAAGCATCCAACCGCTCCGGAAGCCGCTTATGTGCCTACCGCGTGACGAGGTATCGAACGTATCTTTTATTAGTACGGCCCAAGTTTCTAATGGGCACATTTCGAAAAGCGCATATACAATATCTTGGAAGGGGAGAATAGACTTATCCATCACTACATTAATCGTCAATTGTAATGAGCGTCACATCGGACGTTGGAAACTCCTTATTATGAAAACTAGATCGGCTTTTCCGGTCAGTGACTAGTAAGATATATTTGTATGTAATTGTGATCAGCAGGTTGAAAGACTCGTAGCCTTTCCACATCTGTTAACGAGCATACAACCAGCCAAAGGAGCGTTTGATAATTACTCAAACCCAAATAGCCTTTCTATTGGTCATATATAATAAGCTTCTTGGTCAATCCTATCTTTCGATGACTCAACAGAGCTACGGGCAGTCCGGAATACTTCAAGAATGTTCGTAAGTTGAGGTCTTCCTATATCTTCTTTATTCCTCGGTGATGTCATGGTCAGTAACTCACGAGGAATCACCGAAGAAAAGGAAAAGATGGTAGATAGAGTATCGAACCGACAATACATGATACTTCCCAGTATGTAATTTGTATGGAAAATAGAATATAGAGAGACTAAAGGCTTGGTTTAGCTGTGAAAGGTAAGTAGTTATTACGTGTAAACAATATTCTTCGTCACTCACTTATATGAGTAATCAATTCATTTGATGCAATATGGCGTGCAGAGGGGAGAAATACTTATTGCAATCGTGCGAAAGTTCCGGTTCTCAACGGGTAATGACTAAGATCAAAGGTTGAATAAGGCCCCTTCTTTCAACAGGTAAAACATTTCGTTGAACACGGCTGGAATAAACTATTCAGACGGCACATTTATATCTGACTGAGCCTAGCCTTTCTTTTCTTTTCTTTGACAACTAGCGCACCTATATCGCCCTCACTATCTACACGCAAGTCGCGTTCGTCTGCGAATCATGAATTCGATATGGTACAGACTCCAAGGCCACACAGATAGTATTCAGAGCATAGAAAGTCTCTCAACGCCTGACCCTTATGTTCCATACAACCCCTTTCCGGATCCTTTGATAGAGGGAATAGACAATAGCTGCAGGACCGGACCGGAACCAGAACATTCATGGATGCTGATAGTAAATTCTTGCCTAGCAGAATGGATTTGCCCTGCCTGTGGCTCAACAGAGCACGGCTTATTCTTCGAGTGCTATCATTGTAAGTGCGTAAGATGCCGACGGTGTACATAGATGTATCCACATACCTTGTCTATACAAAGCACTCCGGCTTGATTCAGAGGGTTACTGCGTACCTCAGCTCAGTTACAGACGGATCTCTAAGCCAGCCCCTAGCCTTGAGATAAATAACAAGATTGGACCATTTAATACACTCCTTTAATTCATTGCTCTTCTCGCTGAAACTAGAAGTTTCCTAATGATATTCGCTGGGCCCTCGCTTAGTACAATCTCCTGGTGTACCCATGTTGCTGGCTTCGGAGACCCCAATATTTCTCATATGTTCTTCTAAAATCTTTCCTATTCGTGAATTGGCTTGTCTTTTTGCCTCCACAAGTCGATGGGAAAGAATTTGATGGCGGGTTTCATTCTCTGTTGTCGCGCAAGGGCTTGATATCTTCTCTCATTTTCCTTGTTACAAAAGAAAGACATCTTTTGGTATTCTAAGAAGACAGCTTACACTATTCCTCCCCTCCGTCTCTAAATTTAATAGATTTTGACGTAAGAATATAACATGTCTCATCAATTGCTCGCGAGCCATTGTGTCAAGACCGGCAGAAAAGGAGGCGTCGTAAGATGTTGGGGTTATCCGACTTACTCTGTTGTGCTATTGGAGGAGCTTGAGTAAGTTCCATATTGACCCTATTTTGTCTGCTCATGCCTGTCTGGGCATATTGGTAGATATTTTTCTGGCTTTCAATGTGCACCAGCCAACTTATAAAACCACCTTCTCTCTTACTCTTCTCAATAGGAAACATCAGTGATCTATGGACTGTTTCATTTACCTTTCATCTAAGATAAGGGAGTCCATTGTCAGGGCTAGTTGGACAATGCAAAGGTTAATGAATAGTATTGTTCAATACTCTTGCTTTATTGAAGTAATTGCCTCTCTCAACAAAGAATATCTCGAGTGAAAGATTCCTATCTCTAGAGCTAGAAGATAGATAATAGTGTTAGAAGAGCATTATTGTTCATCCCGTTCCGTCATTACCCATGCCTGGGACCAGAATATCTCATTTTCATGTTCCGTGACGCTATCGCGGTGCATGTACGTGAAACGGGGTAGCTTGGGGTTCTTCCTACAGATAGACTTCTTCTAGAATTAGGGTTTCTGAATCTTGTCAGAGCCGATACAGCTGCCATTTTTGTTCGCTATTTCATCTCACCAGCTGTTTATGTCCCTACTGCACTGTACTATTATAGACTAGAGCAGCTCATACAGCGTATCAGCGAATTCTCTAATGTCGCCTTTGCCGCATTAGAAGCCGTCTGATTGTTTTGTCTTGTGCATCTTGGATGCCCTGCATGCGCCAGATGTTGTTTTGCAAAACTTCCAAAGCTCTCCCCATATTGTCCAGTTTGTCTTCCATACTAGGGGCGATCTCAAAGGGACCACGTTCTGCAACATCTTTTGCATTACGGCTTGCCGTTTCCACTTCTCTATCAGATTGCACGGATTCCGAGATCGGTGGTAGCATTGGGAGATATAGGGTAGGTGTATTGGTTGGACTTTCGTAATCAGGTAAATCATATTGAAGGACGGTCTGCGGTGATCCTCTGTTTGAGGGGCCTCCTGGATTGAAAGGTTTCATAAGAGAGGGCGTCATATCTTGAAATGCAGTAAATGGGCTGGCTCAAGCTGAAACCATCCAAAAAATACGGCTAGGAGACGCAGGCCATTTTATAATCTCTAAACTACCGCAATGAGTTCCCGTCCTCCCGTGTAAAGCCTCGGTAGTAATGTGGTGTAGTTTCACGCATAGGTAAGGCTGTAGCTCTGAACTGACGTCCCAAAATGAAAACATTCTCCATTTCCATGGCCTTTATTGGACTCTCTGCTTTAGCCTCCGGAGGGAAGATCAAAAAGAGCCTTGTCACGATGAAGCATCAATTTACCATATCGGCCCAACTTCGAGTATAACTTGCAGTTTGCTATTGCCTTATCACTAGTGACTGTACGTCAACGGGCATTAAACCAAAGCATCCAGTAGGGGCATCAACGTGACATCGAATCTGTTTACTCATGCTTGAAACACTAACTTCAACTGCAAAGCCAGAGTGGAGCATAGAGCTTTGCAACATTATGGCGATTGGGTGTAGAATTCTGGTTAAATCTCATTACTATCGAAAAGAAGCATGCGACGCTCCTACACACGGAAACTTATGGCTAGGGTGTGCTATCCAGACTATGCCTCTGCAGCATGCCGACAAAAGCGATCAGGCAGCCTGGATATAAGGCTCAAGGTAGCGAATCAACTGATGTAATTAGTAATAAGAATCGCGGGTGCATTGCGAGCAGTTATAAAACGAACCTTTTTCGGGCATTTCCTGCAGAGCAAGGCAGCGGTGTGTTTGGTTCTTTGGCCACCTCGCCAAGTAACGTACACTATTAAGTTTTTCGCCTCATTTTCGCTGAACCCGTCGATGGTGAGGATGTCATCCTCCCAGCTGCCATAACGCGGGCTCCAACGATCGCGTTGGGTGCAACTGGAGGGTGGGGAGTCCTGGCCTCGTCCCGCTCTACTTTGAGTTTCTTTCCTACTGCGGCGGGGCTTGGTGGGGGCTTTCTTAGATCTCCGCATCTTGCCGGGCTTCCTAGCGACTTTTTTGAAATATGTGCCAATTAGCGTTTTGCCTCCTACCCTATAGTCGTATTGTTCCCGTCGTCAGCAATAATTCAGAGTTGCCCGAGGCAGAAAAGCCATGAACCAACCTGAGGTTTTCTTCCGGTTCCCACGTCCATTCTTGTCTACTTTCATACCCTTCCCATTTCACTTGAAAGTGGATGGTGCCCTACAGTCGGTTAGTGATGCAAGGATAAAGGCTTTTCAAGAACAGAATGCTCTCAGTTGAAGCCAATCTATCATTTCTAACTTTGAACAAGGTAGATGGACTTGAAAGTAGAGTTCTCAAACAGATTGTTTTTTTTTTTTTAAAAAAAAATCCAAGTTGGCGGGGCAAAATTCCTACATCTTCATCGATATAATGATCCTCAATAGAATCCACAAAATGTCTTGAGATCGATTAATGGCATTCCAGGCCCGTCAGTGTGTTTGATACTTACATGTCATCGTCTCGTTGTTGCTTGGCCATGTCGATCATGGCATGTGGACGCCGACATCTATACCGTTTGAACGATCAAATTTCTTAGCCAACGAGCATATCCATAACCAGATAAAGACACCAGAACAAAAGACTTTGAGACGATATTTGTATGGTGCAGCAGGGTGCGTACTCACCGTCAGCAGATTGACATAATGCCTTTATGGAAGTGCCCCAAGATGGACAAGCGTGGCGTACAGCCGTACAACCCGACCCAAAATGTCTATCCGAGAACCGTAATTGTGTAGTCTGTTTTGGGCCATGTCAGCAAAATGCCAATGATGGGCGACTGAAGGTGAACTTGCATCTTGCTGTAACCCTATCGTCCTCATGATTCATTCGCTACCGGGATAAAAGATTTGAAAGTGTTATCTAATGTGGTGTAAAGCACAGAGACCTAAAACAAGTTTCATTTGACCAGTTTGCAGTCATGAACTTCCGGTCCTTAATGACCAGGATCCTTATAGTCTCCAGAGAGAAAAGTCAACTCGTGCGTATTCTACAACCAGAAGCACCGCAAATCGGAGTGTCTTCCAAGCAGGTGATCGAGGTTGAACGGCTACAGCATAGTAATCGAACTGGTGTATGAAAGTTCGAAGAAAAGAAAGTCAAACCCTTTTCGGGGGAATGGGATCTTGACATCACACGATCATCTCGTCCCGAACCAGAGTCCAGTCATGCCGCAGCAGGTTTGGAAAGCAATGGCAAAGACTCTGAGATACAGTGAACTGCACTAGTATTGGTGAAACTATGGGACTTGTCATACAAACATCACCCGGTTCAACTTCCTTACCAAGATTCATATCCTTCAATAGTTTGGACTGAATGTCTATAATGCGACAGATCCCTAAGTCAATTTGTCACTTGATATTGTCATTAATATGCCAGAGTGTAACCAGCCATTCGTTCGCCAACTACTGCGATGCCAATCCCGACTAACCACAAGCATGACAAACGATCCGAGGAAATCTTTCAGAATGGTTTTATCAGTCTACAGCATGAGAAACTACATGATAACGCCCGAATATTCAACGAGCATTGAGAATTATCACAAAAGTCCCTTTATCCATACCCATAGTTCTCCATATCTCTCAATTATACCCCAGTGCCTCGGGCGCAATGCAACGGCAGGAAACGAACATTGGTTTCAAGCTTCGAGAATATTGTTCGTCAAAGCATTTGAGACACCAAGCGTGTTTATTACACGGCTTCCACATCATGTCAGCGCCCCACGGAAAGTCATTTCCACAAAAAGAGCACTGCTGAGCAGATGCAGGTAACGTGCGTAGATATTCAGGGATTGCAACGCACTGAAAATTCATGCCTTGAGCAGACTTAGTTGTGCTCTGCGCTTCTAAAATCCATGAGACTAATTGACCGAAATAGTTTGCTGGTAAATCTCCCTTCATTTTCTTTAATACACGTTGGCGATATTCTTCGGGTGAGTCAATCAACGCCCAGGCGATCACAACTTTATCACCGAACTCCCACGCATCCAAGATTTGGGAAGCATAGCTGTCGTAATTTTCCTCGTCTTTCCACTGGTGTAAACTTGCTCTGATTTGCCACCTCATACGTTGTGCATAAGGGTTCGACACCCATTCCGTAAACTCCCATGGCTTTTCTCCGTATCTGCTCATGAGAGTGTAGAGTTGCGTATACCGTTGGCCAGTCGCTCCCAACAAGCGCCTAAAAAAAAAAAAGGGGGGGGGGGGGGGGATGACGATTGAGCCGTACCGCATTTATATGTCTCGACTGGCTGAATACGGATAATGAGAGCGTCAAAAACCGTTCGTGACAACAACAAAGCATTGACTTTACGCAATCATGGATAGCCTTGCTAGAAGATATATTGCCCTTTTCTTAGCGTGTTACTACTACACGTTCACTGAAGGACTAGTGGTATATATTAAAGTGCTCACGTTGCTCAATTATCATGAAATGCTGCTAATAATAGTAGAAAGCTTTCTGGTAGCCATTTCAAGACGGCAACCTTAGCAAACCAGCTACCAGCTTCTCACTCACGGGGTTTACTTCAAGTAAGCTGTGAAATTTCATCACATACCCAAGGGAGTTTTGCGATGTATCAGCATAGCTATTAAAAACACCAGCAGGAAGATTTACTATGTATTTTACAGTAAAGAATTAATCAAATCAAAATATACAGTTGATATTGCGTCAATGGCGGACTTGGACAACATTGTCAGAAGTGTCCCAAAATGGTCCAAATATTGACCGTGGACAAGAAAGGCAGTATTGATTTTAGCACAGTAATCTCAGGGCAATAATGGCATTGCGAGTCGCGGCATCAGGCCATTATGAATTCATTTTTCATGTAATATCTGGTCAGTGTATCTGTGAGAAAATAGGAGTCAGCGCTGATCTGCTATTCGTCCAGTCCCAGCTTTATTGTTAGCGAGTGACGCCTGATGTCATCAGCTGTCTGTCCATTCACAGAGCCTATTAGGCCCTTTTTTTTTTAGTTTAAACAACTGCCTTATGAAAGAATCATATATCTGCGACCTACTGCACATGCAGTTCAGTACAATCCTAAAATGGTATTGGAATGATATTCAATAGTAATTACGCCCACATAGGACATTTAGCGGCACAAATTCCATTGGCCATATCTAAGGTATTCTGGAAATAATTACATACTCTGTCCTGACTATCTCGAAATTATGAAAACACGGTCGCAAAAAGATACGACAACGACTGGAAAACAACCTGTGGCAGGCGGTCATCAACGTAGTTGGCGTCTTGCAAAAATTGACCGCATGGAGCTTCATGTGCCTTCGAATACTCATTATCTTTTTTTGGAGTGGCCAGATGGCGAAATGACTCAACACACCAAAGAAGAGGCCTACAAGAATTGTCCTCAGCAGGTGGGTCAGAATTCATCAATCGAATCCCTGATTAGAGGCTAACACTCTGATAGTTGGCTTCCTTCTACGTGGGACTTATCGAACTCGTGGATCCCGAGTAGGAACACTATTGGGTTCTTACTCGATCGTTAATATCCCGTGGACACAAGAAGTAATGACTCGGTCATTCCTTAAGTCTCCGGCCGCCGTGATTCTGACTGAAAGTCGCGAGAAGCATATTCTTTGAAAAGGATGTCCCTTGAGCTGAGATATTCCCATAGATGCTCCATCGTTCGAAGAATAGAACACATATCTCTTGTATCGTCACAGCATGTACCGAGAAAGATGCAGCCTGAAGACCTAAGGAGTCTTTCCCTTCCATATTATCTCTTCACCATGAGTTGCCATCCATTTAAGAGTAAGATCAATATATGCAAACTTGAATATGCTTACTGCATTCAGGCCAACAATATCCCATTCGTTCTGGCCTTGACACCTTACAATGTGACTAGCGAACAACCGACTTTATTCGAGCGCTTAAGCCGGTTTAAGCATTTGGCGTGGTAGTGTGAAGCAATCTATGGTGCGTGACTGGGAACACTGAAGCCACGGCAGTCTGTGAAGGATTGAAATTGGCATGTTGATGAATAATCGAGATTCGGCCGCCGTGGACGCCCAGTACACTCATGTAGAGTTATGCGTCTCACTATCTCGGGGCGGGATCTCAGATTTGGTAGCCAAGGCCCTCATGGGTATGCACCGGCGGCGGTCTGTAGTCAGGCCTCTATATTATAGAGGACCCACGGCCTTGGGGGTATTGAACGGTAGCGCCTTGGACGGTAGCGGAAGAAGATGCGAATCAACAAGAATATTAAATGGATACACAGATAGTAAAAAAGAGTTGAGATAAATCACATACATGTCGTTTGTAGTTTCTATGGATCTTCTATAAATAGAGATGCCCAGATGACCAGTGCAACTAAGCATGTATAAATATGTTAGATAGGATTGAATGGCGGAGATGAAGTGCATGGGATACGGAGATAATAAAGATGTAAATTTTCGTAGACTATGGTAATGATAGTTTCTTTCTTTCGTCTTAAAGGAGTCAAGTTGAACTCGGCAACGGTCAGCCGACAGAAAGGCGACGACGCGTTTCGTGTTTTAGGTTTTCTAATTCGTGAATGCAGTACAAGAAACGCAGTGCGTGTTTGTCGAGTGAAAATGCTAGATGATGATTGGTCAAACGCAGGAAACGCAAGAAACGCAATGCGTTTCTGCTGATAACTCTTGGGCAGCGGTGTCGTTTGGCGGGATCTCGTTAGGTATCTGGATCACGTTAGTTCCTGAAGCGTCGTGATCCTGCTTGTGAGGTGATCTAGTTATGATTGGTCTGCAACCTTCAGGGAGATGATGCTTTGCTTGAGGTTTAAAGTGGGTCAAGAGAAACATTTCTAGCAGAGTTGATTTTGGACTGTGGGAATAAGTCCAAAAGACGTCGTCGCCAGATTGTTGTGAGAAAAGGGACCGTAATTTAATTTGGCCGAAAAATGTGCTGGCGGCTTCAAAACCCGAAGTCCAATTTCCCCACTGCAGTAGATTGAGCCCCGCCAAATTGTTGCTTACGAGAATAACGCTCCACCGCCTTTCCTGGTCGG
The DNA here is from genome assembly GCA_013186925.1 of Fusarium succisae. Taxonomy (NCBI): domain Eukaryota; kingdom Fungi; phylum Ascomycota; class Sordariomycetes; order Hypocreales; family Nectriaceae; genus Fusarium; species Fusarium succisae. The sequence continues at coordinate 81,123 of JAAOAW010000204.1, read as the reverse complement.
GCACCCTGCTACTGACTAACTCGTCACCCTGGCAACTAAGACCGTTAATCAACAAGGACCCAGTTTGTCAGCTCAATCGCCTAAGCTCAACTCCAGGTCTCATAATTCTCTGCTAGCGAGTTACTACTACATGCTTCAGTTTCTTACGGCCAAATAGCGCACGACTTGATGAGCACTTTAGAACCCGAAAAACTGGATGCATCCATCCATCACTGGCTCGCGTCTCTCCCCAACTCGTCGTCGCAAGATCCCCAGGCTGCAAAAGTAGCCAGAGGGTCACTTTGTGATCAGCCGACACTCGACTGGGATAACATGCCAACGCCTCCGCACTCTTTATCGACGTCTACTCGCGACAATTCTCCTCCCAAAAGAGCGCGCGTAGACGAAACGATTGACGACCTAGATATCCACCAATTTGCGACTAAGACACCAGATAGCGACAGCCCGTTCGACAACGACAAGACGCCCAATGCCGTGCCACGAGCCAGAACGATCCCTTTATACAACTTATCTGCTATAACCAGTCTTAGGCAAACCCCCAGCCAATCGTCTACCAATGCATCCTCTCACCGATCTCGTGCGTCCACCAACAGATCCGCCAGTCCTGTCAAACGTTCCACCCCCGAGCTTCTCGAAAAGCCGCTACGATACGTCCCCATTGAGGACGATCCCACTGAACAACTCCCTGAAGACACTGCCTCTCTCTTCGATAACATCATTAGTATCACTCTGCACCGAGAAGGTTTTCTGCCTAGTTCACTCCGTCCCGAATTGACAGCGCTGCATCGCAAGGGAATGATCAGATCTGGATGGTATTTCGACGTTGATGATGATGAGGCAGCGGACCGGTGCGGGGGCGGGTTTGTTGCACTTTGCAATTTCCAAGGGGCGGCCAAGGCTTGTAGGGGTGGGGGAGCTGCGGGGGCGACGTGGGATCTTGGGGTCCATGCTCCATTATTGAAGCTAGCTTTTGATCCTTTTCCACTACTACGTAGGGATCTTCTCACGGCAGCACGCATCAGCAAACCATTTCTTCCTGAGATGCAAGCTGCTACCATGTATGATTATACGCGTGCCAAGATGGTAGACCTGAGCATTCGCATATGTCCTCCGTCAGATATCGCACACACTATCCAACATACTCTTATAAGCTTACCGGATAATCAGCGTTGTATCAACCAGACTGTCTATGGACCAGTCAGAAAGGACCCTATCGCCATGGTTATCGAAACAAAGATTGCGGCAGGAGATTTGGAAGAGGCAAGGCTTCAGGTGGGAATCTGGGGTGCATCGTGGCACCAGCGCATAAAGACGTTGACTGAAACTTCCTCAACTAGAGCTGCTGCCGCTCCCATTGTCACTCTGCCTTTGATAATTGTTATGGAGCATAAGTGGCGTTTACTGTTCGCGTGCGATAGGCAGGACAGAATTGTGAGTATATCTCGTGTCTTGTATTCTCAGCGCCCCTAGAAGATGGTAGAGCGGCGCTAATCCAGACTTAATACAGGAAATACTCGAAGATGTGGCGATGGGAAGCACAGACAGTCTCATTGGTTTGTACACAATTATGGCGACCTTGCGGTTAATCGGCGCCTGGATACAAGATAAATATATGACTTGGCTTGGACAGGCGCTCGGCCATCTCACTCCGGCGACATAGCTTTCCCGTTGGCTTACAGACATAGTTCTTAGTGACGTTCAATTACATGAGGAGATGAGTAACGTCAAAATCGAGTCTTTTTATGATGCGTATCTATTAAAATACTTACAGTGAGATGTATTTCGAGGGCGGTGGACGCGCGTATTTATCGATTGCCGGGGTAGAATGAATCGCTTTGACTATGAACACTGGTTCTGGTACGTGTCGTATTTGATTAGTCGATTCTTGCGAATGTGCTACCTGCTCCTCAGCTTGTCTACGATCCTGCTATTGATCTCCTTCCAGGGTGCGTTCTTGAACAGAAGTCTTTCTTTTTGTTTCGGCGCCGGGACTGAAATGCCGAATGCCGTCTCTATTGTGCGATGATCTGATCCGTGCTCCGTATCATGTCTCTCGCATTTGATGTTTGCGTCCGCAAGCTCCTCGGACGCCAGCACCAAGTCAATGGTTGTTTCATAATCTCCGCTCTACCACGTCTTCGTGCCTCGGCGAAGGAGGCTTCTGAGCATGAAATCGTTCATCAAGTCGATGATCGGATCCGCCTCGCCCTGTCTCTCCACCGCTACATCGTCTCCGTCCCACACTTGGTCGTGGCGATTGAAATCACCAACAACCACTACTTCCACCGCTCCCCCTAATCTCCGTCTCATCTCTTGAATAGCTCTGCGAAGCTTAGCGCATATGTTCTGTAGAGCTTGGCCGTCTCCCCCCGGCACGTAGACAGATGCCGTGAAGACCAGACAATCTGGCAGCCGAACAACCGCTGCCATCACGTCTGGGGACTCTACTGGCACCTGCTCGGCTTCCACATCCTTATTCACCCATAGCATACTCCGAATCACCCATCTACCTTCCCTCTCTGTTGTAGGCACCATCTTGACCCATTTGCGGTGCCCCACTGGTGTTGTCAATAGCCTACCCTGGGTCCTCCGTGCTCGGGGTTCTTGGATGGCTAATACAGTTGCATCCTGAATGTCCTTGTCGTTCATTAAACTATCATGTACCGGCTCTTGCTTTCTGACATTCAGTTGAAACAGTCGGAATATGCTAGTCATGTTGTGATCGATAGAGCTTCCGACAGTTTCTGCTGTATGACTCATGGGGGACGCCGCATGGGATACATTTCGGAATCGCTCCTGTGCATGCACTGTGGTGATGGCCTTCTTGCCCGCATCTGCCACAGACTTGCGGTCTGTCGCATTGGTAGGCCTTATGGCTCGTGATCTGTTGGCAGTTATAACATTGCTTGGGGCGATCGCGACGTTCGAACGTCTTTGTAGTACCGGATTCTCCTCCAGCCACAAAGAATCCTTCGTTGATGAACCGTCTAGCTTCTGACTGTTTTTTGAGATATACGACCATCGAGCCATACGCCTTGGGGACATCTCTCTTGCTGAGCCATGCTATCTTTGCAACTTCGGTGTCATTTTCTCGTCCGAGCATCTCGGTGATCTCAGTTCGAACCTCATTCCTCTCGTCTAGCACCGCAATGCGGCTGACATTATCCATTTGTTTCCGCTATGCAGGTGATCCTGACGCGGTGGGGATTCTTTGGGTTCTTAATCACCGCTCGGCATCGCCACGTAGGATTATCCAGTTCGGAGCGGACTTCGTTCTCCACTGTCGCTCGGATCGTCCCGGCTGAGAGCCTAGCTTCGTCTTCTCCCAGTCTTGAAACGTCAATCGTGCAGTAGAGCACGTCTGTGGGGTTCGGAGGAGCGGCTACGGTCCTCGAATCGTTGTGGAGTAAGAGCGGTGTCAGTCGTGTGACGTCGGCATATGATCGTTGAGGTCCGTCTATTGCATTCGTAGCGATTAGCTTCGAGCTGCTCGCGGACGCGCTGTAGTTCCTCGGTCATCTGTTCCTTGATCTCCACCATCTGCTTACCCATCTCGTGCACTGTCTCCTCCTGCTTTGCAACAGTTACCTGCAGTTCCCTCGTCATCTCTATCTGTTCCTTCAGCGTTTCCGGCAGACTCTTGATCTCCCTGCGCGACTCCGCCAGGAGGTCCAGCGCCTTCTGCTAGTATTGCCCTTCCATCGCTACTTCCGCTGCCGCTGCCGCTGCCGCTATTCTTTCGGGTTTCGATCGGCCGGTCGGCCTGTTCTTCGGCTGTTACGTTTCGCGTCGTCTGTCGGGTAGTTTTCCGCGTTTCTCTGGCAGTGTCTTCCAATTGTCGCGCCGCATCTCGGACCTTGCTTGTTGGCCTCACCATTCGACTCGATCTCTGTGGCGTCGAAAAGGGGGCGTCATCCTGTTCCACTACGATCTCGGCCCCTATTGGGTCCGCCATAACGGGTAGTCTCCACCACGAATTTTCCCCCAACTAACGACGATTCCTCTGATCCCTTCGCGTGTAGTTAAAAATGCCGTCCAAAATCCTCTGCAATACCCCCCAGTCCTACAATCCAAAAACAATTGTTGTACAATTGGTTAAATTACCTCCATTGTAGAGTACAAGGAGTACAGGGGGTTGATGTTACAAAAATGGACTAGCTTTGGAGCAAGCTCGATTCTGACCGGGGGTTGACTTGGGCCTCTAATTGGTGCTTGGCTACACGTTCAGGCAAGACAACACTTTAATAGCGGCGCGTCAAGTTCTGATTCTAGCTTACCAGCACCTTTGGCGGCAGATACTACAGCCAGCCGGCCGCCGTAACTTGATGGTCGCCATTTGTAAGGGTGTTTAAGGCTCAGAGTTATAAGATAATCCTAACAGTTTTGGCTGTTTTCATCTGACGTAACATTGTCAATCTGATGGCCAAATTTGGATGTACGGCTGGGGTTGAGACTTTATGCTGATCCCGGCTATCAATGGACGTGCCCTTTCAATATTTTTGGTCAACACAGATGCTCATCCTTTCACTTCATCCAACGTCAGTCCAGTCAGCGACTTCTATATCTTCTGGATCGCTAACTCTGCATTGCTGGATACCCGCCCAAAGTACTTCTTAGTTCAAGCTGTGGAATCAGGCAAGCGTTTTTTGACACTGGCTCTTATCTGTGTCTACCTGTTCTTTGTTTGTATGCCTCACGATCCTGCATCGATCCGCTGCTTGCAAAAAACGCCTTCTACTCGACTCTAGACTGATCGCGTGGTCTACTTAAATTTACTTTCCAAGCACTTCGACGATTCGGCTACTTCGATTTATATATCATGGTACTATCACACGAATATTTCCGGTTGTTGAAAGAGTACACTCTACAACGCTCAGCACTCCTGCCGACATGCCTTATTCTCCTGCTGCTCCTAGTTTGCACCGCACTTTCGATTGTACCTCAAAAGTATGGTGTTCCTAAGAATCCTCCGAATCCTCCATTTTTCTCTCGAAGACTGGAGCATCTTTTGGTTTCTATGCTCTGGCCAGAGAGGTTCATCCGGAAGCTTGTGTATGTTGCACATTTGTTTTTCCACGTTCATTCTTCTTCCTTTTCCGTTTTTATTTTCCCTTTCATATCCGGGGCCCCCTTATTTGTTCTCCCTCCACCCTTGCGCAAACCACGGGGGTAGTTTGTATGCTTCCTGAAATGTGGGTGAAAGAGCGGTGTCAAGAGTTGACAAAATGTGACCCTTGAGTATTCCGTCCCCCTACCTTCATCCGGCTCCACTCATGCCATCCTGTATCGGCCTGGTATCTGACGCATCTCAAGTGTTGACCTGCAGCAAGCTCCTGGCTATATACGGCTATTGGGTAGAGAGGTATACTTAGCAATGCCTGGCAAACAGATCAAGGGCTTGTTCAGAATTTCGCGTGGACTAGTACCGACGCCCAGCCTCTTCGATGCTCTATCCATTTTTTTTGGTCTATCGAAAGAAGATTTCGAGGTGTTCAACCACGATCGAATCTCAAAATACGAATCCACCGTCGGATTTCACACGGACCATCCTGATACATCCAGGCGAATCATTGAGCACCAGAAACAAGATTTCGCCTTTTATCTGCAAGGAAAAAACTTATCATTAATAATGGAAAGAATCATGAACAACGTCGAGGCGGAGCTTTCGCGAGATCCTCATATCAGCGATAACTGGGTCAAAATCCCCGATCTATTCAGCTTCGCATCAAGGCTCATATTTCGGGCTAATCTTGAGGCCTTGTATGGGGAGAAAATTTTACAAGTTTGCCCTGACTTCTGCGAAGACTTTTGGGCCTTCTACGAAGGGTTCTCGAGTATCTCTACAGGACTTCCGCGATGGATGACACCGTCCAGCTATAGAGCACGCGACAAGATGCATGAGAATTTTGACACCTGGTGTACGTGGTGCAACGAGAATTTCGACTGGAATAATCAGGAACTCTGCAACGCGGAATACGAGCCTGTATGGGGTACAAAATACATCCGTAGGATGGTCCAACGCCACAAAGCTTTAGGGTTCAGTAGAGGTGGTGTATCGGCAGTGATGCTGGGTTACTTGTTTGTGTGAGTGTACTCCTACATGGGATAGTATGACGGCATAATCCCCATTCCCCTTCTTCTCGTTTCATTTGTATGCGCAGTGGAGAATCAGACAGAGAAGTCGGCGCTTCTTCTGTGAGACGTAACAGTACTAATATCGCAAAGCACTATGTCAAATACTGTACCGGCTGCTGTATGGATGATCCTGCATATCATCCTCGACGACCAGTTACTCGATCGTGTCCGCTTGCACACGTTGTCAGCCTGCCAACAGCGGCTTCCGAACAGCCGGCCAGATGTCAAAATGCTACTAGTGGACCCACTGATCAAGTCCATCTACCACGAAACACTTCGGTTACGGATCGCAAGCACTGTCGGACGTACAGCCATCAAGGATAAGCCTTATCTGGCTGGTGGTTGGAAAATCAAGAAAGGGGTACCCGTCATGTTCGCGGGCTGGCTTGCCGGGTTGGACGACTCCTTTTGGAACACAGGTCAGCAACTTCCTAACGGCCGGTCACAACATCCTCTCGATTCCTTCTGGGCTGACAGATTCTTGACATACCCGGGAGATCCTGAGAGCGGACCAACAAAGACGAAGCGGCGGTCCAGGGGTTCTTCTGTCAAGCGACCTAAAGTCTCCATTGCGGGCCTCCAGGGTCATTACTTCCCTTTTGGAGGGGGAGCATTTCGCTGTCCGGGCGAATCTTTGGCGACACAGGTTATTATCGCCTCGGTTGCCATGTTACTTCACAACGTACATATCAATCCCTCGAAGCCGAAAGAGGCTGAAAAGGTCAAGTCTGGTCATCGGACTTTGCCTTTTGGTTCCCACGCTTTTGACAAGCCCGTTCCCGTTGAAGTTCGGCGGCATATTGACATCTGATGTTACAAGAACCCGTTGTTTGAGTATTTCGCCCCCATGTTCAGTCTACGGGTCATAAAAGACACGTATCTCACATTTGAGCATGGTATACTTAATTTCGGGTTTAGAAAAGTCTATGCTTTACGCAAGGTATAGGGGAGGCTTATAGTTAAACCATGATAGTCCTCAACTATATAATCTACAGCTACGGCTCTAGAATGGCCATAACGTGTTGGTGTCTCGTGGATCAAGATATGTGAACTGTCTCATTACAGCCAGTGCGACCTGCTTGTGTTTGGAACACATATCATATCCAAGTCTCGCCTATCATGGATATTTTGCGATTTTCAGAGAAACTTGTGATCCTCGTTCTATTATTTTGGCTACAGAAGATAAGTGCATTCTTGTCTCTGTACTGCAACTGCTGAGCCTCATGATATTGCTAGAGACCCAATAGGGGCCGGTCTTCGTGCTGAACACCGACAAGCAGGGCCGAAATCGCGGTGCCTTAAATCTAGTCTAAATTGCCAAATGGAGCGTGTAGAGCCTACATGACTGCTACCAGTCACAAGAGAAAGTTTGAAGAGACCCGATAGGGCAATACAGATATAGGACGCAATCTATAGCTCTTATTTTACAGTAAAGAACATATTTAAGCGCGCCTGATGCTTTGTGATGTATCAAACAACCTACTCATCACATCAAGGCCCGTTCCAATCTCAAGTATAGCGCCAACATGGAGACATCCGAAAAGGCTCCGTGTTGGGAATAGTAAAGGCGTTTGTCAGCCTTGAAGAGGTCAGCTGGGCACTACACCAAACGTAATTAAAAGCAAGAAGTACTGGGGGAACTACTACGGTCTAGCGATGCTATATACCACAGTACCAATAGCGGTTCCAGCCTCTGCTCTAGCACTCCCAGTCCCGTAGTGCCTTTGCATAGAATTCGCAACCAGTGATGTCGGCGGAGCTACTAGATCTAGGTACTGGGAGACTAAGTCGGTACGAGTGAGCCCGTTGTTACTTCAGGGCAGTGAGGGGAATTGAGAAGAATTCGTGTTGGCGTCTTTCTCTGAAATTACCGTGGCTCGTCGTCACGATGGATATGCTGATCTAATTGAGGAGGTGACGAAGTCTAGCTGTCGACAAGTCGCAAGCAGCCATGGCCACTTGGATAGGCTTCCTGTCGATATGCACAGGCGCCAAGAAGGCGAGAGCGAAGGTGTTCGAAGTATCAGACGATCTAGGGGAGCACGATGGGAAATACCTGATTACACCTGGAGCCTATGATTCGATAGGCAGTGTTTGAGATGCCGTGAGATCAAAGTTGTAATCCGTGGTGGCTGGCGCTTGCTTCATGGGGTCAAGTAGAGAGGACCGTCAGTATAACCTGCATGTCGTGATGGGTCTCCTGTCAATCGATCCTATGGGATTAGTTCTGTTTGTTTCCATTTAATCTTGGCCATCCAGATTGTAGTTCGTACTTGTTTGTTGATCATCTCGCATTTTCGTAGGCGTCCAGCGTAATCCTTCCAAGTGATAGGGGCGCAGTGCACCTTTATAGTATGAGGTGATATCGACTATTGTCGTTCTTGTAATGTCATGGTCGAAGGCCCTTTGCTTCGTGGGCTTAACCTGTCTGCTTGTCTATCACAATGTCTCACCGAAATCAGGGTTATCAACGTTTGACCTACCAGAGTGAACCCCTGGCTGTTGGAATTGGTTTAGACTATTTTCTTTTATCACAGTACTGTAAATCTTTCAATTTGAAAGAGAAAAAGTACTGAACGGCCTTATAGTTCTATTTCCTACCATCATTTTATTCTGGCTGTTTACACATTATGACTCTCCATGCATTTTTCTCATTCCTCGTTTGTCATCTCATGCACGTGAGTAATCAATGCAGGGTAAACAAATTGTGTACATTAAATCCTTTCGATTTCATCTATTTTCCTCTAAGCCGCTCGGGAGCATTGGCATACTAGCGATAGGACCATCGACGAGAGATATGGGCGGTAATCTTAGCCTAAGCTTTCTAGAACGTAAATGGATGACCCATTGGTCCCAAGGTTACACAGCGCTGGCTATGTCACCCGCTGGCTAATCGATCTTTGACTCTTTGGCAGACAGGCTGTTGCTCTTCTCTTTGATGCTCGAGCCATCGAGCATTCATATAACTCAATTATTGGTTTAATTATGCAAAATTGAGGCTGATTAATGAGGTAATAGGATCGATGAATATTGATACACTTCCGTCTATAATCGCATAACCCTCCGAATTGGACAAATTGGATACTAGCCTCAGTCACTCTAATTAGCATGTTGAGTCATCTACGTGCAGTGGTAGGATTCTATCAAGTCTGATTAAGGTTGGTCGTCTCAGATTAACCATGTAAGAGGGACCTCAAATTTCATAATAGCACTGCATGAGAAGCAGATCACAGCCACTAATGGACTCCTGGCTTGTCAGAAACCTACCAAATATCAACCACCCAAAATACACCGTCAAGTGTGATTGAAACTATGTTGCTCACATGAAAAAGGTTGCACACTCCCGCTTCTTCTGATCCCGCAAACCTCATCGGTTCTTGAGGAAGCAATCAAACCCAAGGATAAAAGAAACACTATGATTGATTACTATAGGATAATTAAGAATATTGCGTACCAGCCACATTCCACAAATACACTGGCTTTGATGAAAGCGGCAACGCAAATTATAGACAAACGCTTCGCGAATTGCCCCCCTAGCCTCTTATTTCCGGATTCCCTGCGTTTCCCATCTCTTCAGGAGGCCGCACAACGTACAGTCAAAGAACCGCTCCGTGACTTGATGCCCCCAGTTGATGCCAGCTGGGTAAGATACGCCAATAAAATCAGTCAATCCTCTACTCTAGATGAGGCTAGGGTCAATTCATCCTTGCGGGAGCTGGTATGCAACGAGCATCTGGATCTGTCAATAGTAGAGGGTTACTTGGAACTCTTGAGGACTCTATGCCCGAACACGAAGATCGCTCCTGTTTATCAATGGAGGCGGGACGAGAGCATCGACATCGAGACTGAAGGTGTCGACCACTCAATAATTATTCCATTTGGTGATGGACGAGAATGGGCATTCGCTGTTGTATATCTTGATTGCATTCACTGGTATGACAGCGAACCCGGTAAGCAAATACCGCTCTTATCAGCCAGTGGAGGGCAGAGGATAGTAGAGGGCTGGAGGGGTCCAGAGCACAGCGACTCGAAAGATTCAGGCGTGTTCATGCTTATGGGGATCAGTCACATCATAATGCAGCGGCCTCATGTAAGCCAAGAAGCGGCAAATGAGCTTGTTCAGGCCTTTCGAGTTCGTATGTTCATAGAGTTGCTCGCCAAGGAACTCAATCCTACTCCAGAGTCCCTTTCCGAGAAGGGCATCATAAAGGGCGCAAGAGAGGATGGGGCATCCATATTCGTATCCCAGAACGATGGGGTCAGCCCATCTTCGCAGTTTGAAGAGGACACTTTCAACGACACGATGTATGTATTACATTCTGCAGCCCGAGATGGCCGTTCCCCATCAAATTCGGGACCTTCTGCCCAGATCATGTGCGCATCTGCGAGTCGCAGAACCGATTCCCCTCAACTGGAATACCGGCAAGGATCTTTGATGAACGACGTTAACGAAGTACAATCGGCCGCTTTAGGGTTCCAAAATAGTCAACGCAACCTGTATCGCCATATCCTACCTGCCGGACCTCTAGTTGCCACGTCGAGCGCCAATCCTCAGCTTGGACCGTCCGGTGTTGCTATATCACGCAAGAGGGCGGCAGTACCGAGAAGAAGGACCACTACGCCCACCATAGACATGGCGTCCGAACCAGATATCAAGTCTTTAATGACCCGTAGAGTCATTCTTGAGAATCTCTCCAGTGCGTTGCGTTTCACGCGTTTGGCGACGGCGTCCAACTTAGACACTGGGCATATGCTCTGGGCTCTTGGAAGGAGTCGTAAGATTGGTGGAAGGCTACAGCAACGGTATCAAAGGGTTCTCTTCAGTCAGAAAATGGCGAAGCGAGTAGAACAAAACAGCAAGATTGTTGGGTTGGACGATCGTGAATGGAATTTGATGAAGAAAGATTTTGGGTTCTGGAAAGTCTGGGTAGACATGCGAGAAATAGGGTTGAAACACCATGACCTAGGCGAATACGTGGCCCTTTACGCACTTCCAGGAAGTATGAACAGTGAGAACATGTCCAAAGCCTACCAAAAGAAGTTAATTACAGCTTTTGAGAGAGAAATAGAGAACGACTCAAGTCCTTTACGTCAATGGCTCAGAGATGCACGTCCACTGTGCGACATGATACTTACAAAGTCCATACCCCCATATCGCATCAAGCTTGACGAATATGATACCAATGCGGAAGGAGAGGTCAGCGATGAGGATTGGAAGTCCCACACCGGCACAGACCCGGTGGGGGACTTTCCAGACGAGACTAGTCCTCTCTACGATGAACACACGTGGTCATTAGAGTGACCATTTTCAAAGAGTAACGGCTTTTCATATTCAATCTATAATGGCCAATGGACATCCTAATTCATGACTACATATTCGGCGACAAAAGTCTGGCCTGCTCTTACATTTCGAATTTCAAGCCAAGGAAACGAGATGTATCATCAGTTTGTGGCGTTCATGTAGCAATGCATAGCGCAGTCGATAGCTTAGGTACATGGCCGAACGATAAGAGTAGTATAGTAAAACAGTTACAGTTCATGGATGACAATAGGTAATGGGATTGTACGTAGATAGTGACGACCAGGAGCTCAGCGCCTCCAAATTGCAAGGTTCCACTTTCCCTGGAGGCAATGAGTGTTGGCTATACACATTCCAATATCTTCGCGAGTATCATGCGAACACCAGAGTAACTCTGGGCCTCAAATGGGATCGGAAAACCTGGTTGCAGCCGGGTTTGTAGTCCCGCCCACTGTTGCAGGATGAATTTCATACTTGGGCCAATTTTTATCGGAGTAGCTGAAATTTTTCGAAACTCTGTAGATATTAAATTCAATAGCTAGGGTGTTTCTGGGCATTTCAGGATATAAGAGAATCTATAGACGAAGATAGAATGATTCGTGCGTACGACGAATATCAGACGCGCAAGAACAGTGTGCATATTTAAACAACCCTCATCAGGCTTTGCAAAGTGACGGGAGCAAAAGTTAGCGATGGCATTGCCTCAAGTGCGGTATTGTGTAAACAACAGCCATGAAAGCGGTAGTGAGTAGATCTAGAATTTTCATGATATTAATGAAGTATCCGGAAAATGATCCACTCGCGACCGTAAAGCACAATCCACTCGCCATCAGTTCGCACGACCTATGCCATTGTATACAATCATGTTTTGCAAACTGCATTCTTCTCTGACAGGGCTACTGTTCTCGGTTTTGATGGAGGGTGAGTCTGCTCCTATCTCTTGCCGACGCCCGACATGCTTAGCTATCTATGTTTACTGTAAGTAAAAGGCGGCAAGAGTATTGTTTCAGTTACTTACGATAGAATCAAGATTGGGTGTCGGCTGACCTTCCGGTATATGTCCTGCCGACGTCCATTCGTTGTCATCCGAATTCTTAAAAACCAGTATGCAGGTGATTTGTCCATTGGTCCCCAATTTTATAGCTTTGTTGCATAAAGCTTGACCCTTCTTCTGAATTAGAACCTTTCCGCCATCGTTGTCTTGATGCAGGGCTTGCATGTTGTCATGAAGCGGCGGTGACGGCGAACTCTCACGGTGTCGCCTCGCTGTCTTTTGTCTGAGAGACCGTCCTCTCGCCATCGCACGGTAAATCCGCCCTCTGCTACTATTCTCAGTGTGTTCAGCCTGACCTGTCATACGCTAGAATGGCATTAGTATACGCATGCGTTTGAAATGCGGAGTGATGGTTAGGAAGCATTACCAAAGTACACCATGTGACTGATGTGTTCACCACTGGTCGCGCTGTCTGGCTAGACTCGTCGCCCCACCCAGCTTTGGGGTCAGAAACCTGCACATGCCCATCCCCAACGACTGCAGTATCCAGCTGGCAAGACGAGGTCGACAGCTGCTCATCATCGCGGTGAAGTATAGCGTCGTCTTCATCCAGGCTTAGAGTCACAGAGAGCCCTGGTAGTAACCTCCGTACTTTCTCCAGACCTAAGATATTGAACTGCTCTCTTAACATTCGTCCGGCGAGTTCTTCCATCTCTCCATCATAAGTTTGAAGCCTCTGGGCTCTGGAAGCTCTGTGGGCGAGCTCAAGCTCTCTCATATGGCGACCATTTTGGAGTAGCTCTTCTTGCAGGCTAGGTACATCATCAAAACGTGGATGAAGTACAAAGCTATCGAGTCTCCTTCTCGTGCGATCTTTGACTATAGTCAGCTGTTCTATGAGCTCGTCATCCGGGCCACGTATGTGTTCAAGCTCTTGACAGAAGGCGATGATGGAAGACCTTAATAGATCAGTCCAGCTCATGATTATCTCGCGAATGTGGAGTGCTGTGGAGCAGAAACTTAGAGTCTCATGAGGTTGCTGACGAGGCGACGCTTCAGCTCGTATGATAGTGACAGATCCAGGAATACAATATTCGCATGGATGCGCAGGGTTACAGGAACCACTTAGGGGACGACAAATTTATCCATCTGATAAATGCGGCTTTTTGGACTATAGGCTGAACAGTCCGATATTTGGCTCGTTATTTGTTTTTGGATCCACTTCTGGCCTCTAGAACGCTGTTGAACAAAGCAGTCGCGCTTTAGGATCCGCCTTTGGCTTTTCGGAGGCAAAAGAAGATGTGGCATTCTTGTCCTGCAGTATTACTAGGTGCATCACTAGCCACTGAGACATTTTCAAAGACAGAACTGGGATGCGTCGCTACTGTATAATACAGTGTAGTGTATTGGAATCACACAAGTCTATTACAGAGGAGGAAGACAAGCATGCGCATTGTATGCATGGAAAAGGTCGACCCAGTCCTCAAGTGACTGTAAGTTCCATAGCAAAAATAACAGTGAATAGTCTCTACTGAATGAGAAAATCTTTTCTACACGTTATCGATTGCTATGTAGATTGGCAAACTTCAGTCAAACAGGAAATGACGTCACTACTTTGCTGACGTCATCTCCAAACTTTAGCTTCATACAACAGTAGGGTAGTCGAATGCCTTCATTTTATTCTTCTTACTCTCTGGCTGACTTCCATTTAGTCGCTTGCGCCGTGGACAGAATGTTGTTTTTCTCTGCTTGACTGAACCACTTTGATAATATCGTAGACGTGTACTTCTACTCTGTTACAGCTTATAACCTCTATCGACATGAGAAATCCCTACTTCTCGGGGAAATCGGACAAGGCCTGGTTAGAGCATGGAAATTGCGTTCCATCCGGATTTGCACATCTGTCCAAAGTCTCATTCCACACCGACTCATATGGCGGGGGCGCAAGGGTCTCAGTCTGACATGAATTGTCAACGTATTCTGATTTGCCAAGTTTATCAGTCTCCGTGGTGCTGAACGATCGGATGTGGCGACTGTTGCTGCTTATTGCCCTATGTCGTATATGAAACTGACATTTTCGGGTCGCGCTATTTACCGTATGGCGGTGGAACTTTACGGAAATTGTTTCCCTGTGTAATCCGGTCTTCTTTCGCTGTCGTGTATTTTTCGTTCGTCTCTGAGTGGAACCTCGTTGACCAATCCAGCGACCATCTTGACGTCCGTCAGTGAATGGCGACAGTCGCGCGGCGAGTGATCCTAGAAAGTGCAAAAGCATTTTTTCCCTTCTTGTGTATGTATGTGTGTGTGCTAGCCGGACTCATGCCGATATGTATAGCCACTGGGAAGGCTTCTAGCTGGTTGCACAAGCAGGTAGGTCTATTTATTCAAGCTCTCGTGGGCGTTGTAGGCACTGGAGTCTGTCACACTTATGCCTGCAATGGCCGTTCTGGGTTCTTTGTCGATCTCAGCCAGAATCCCTTCATCTAGAAAAGGTGAATCTAGGAGCACGGTATGTATAAATAGATTTAAGATGTTTTTCTCTACATGAAGATGTCACCTTGATTCCAAAATACAACTATCTGACGCCCAATCACAATACACAGATACAGATCGTGCATCTGGGCAATATGTGTCATGCCCCACTGGATTGTAAACGTACTCGAGCATATCTCGGCCCCATATAACCATTTAGATAGACGGACAAGATCAATAACGGATTGGGGAGGTTCATACACCTGGACACTAGTAATATCTATATTTATAGTGAATCGATAGGATGGTCCTCCGTCACAATTATCAGTCTCCGAACATACATGTGATGCACTTAAGAAGGTACATGAGTAAATCAATTACACGACATAGCCTGTTCACCGCGCAGTATCACAGATTCAATACAAAGCGATTGTAAAACCTTTCGGATTTTGGACAGTAACGAGGGACTTGAGAGCCCCCGGATGGTACCTGTACCCTTATCGCTACCCAATCCAACTTCGTCTGAATAACAGAGTGGACTCAGTCTTACTTCATGCACACCTAAGTACACACTACTAAATGAGCCTACAACCCATCAATGTCCCTGCTCTGCTTTGCCATCCTATCATTTGGTGTCAGACCAAATGGGAGGCAGGGGGACGCCAAGACAAGGGGAAACCATCTTAGACATTGCCGTCACTTGAGAAGTCCCTAACAATGGGCTGGTTCAGCATTTCGGGCCTAATTTGGTAGCGTTCATGCATGGTTCCGAAATAAGAGTGACCGACGCATGACGCACACCTCTTGCATCGTATTGATCCAATGTTATCGACTGGATGGGGCTCCCAGGTTCCTACTATACTTTGCTGCTGAGGGCCCTGTAGCTTCCATTGCCACCGCGCAAGGATGTCACATTCTATGCAGTGCATTGGCCAGCTAGACACTACATCGGGAGAAATTTCTTGAGCCATTTGGGTGATGTATTTGTCTGTAAGCTCAATTGTGGCGAGTCTATGGTACTTATATTTGGTAGTAGCAAATCTCGAGCAACACATTCGGCCGATATCACGTCCTCGGTAGACAAGCATCAATCGAAAATGGATGCTGACCTGCTTACTACTCGTTCGCGAGATGAGCTAAACCTAACAAGCGGCCGAAGCCGCCACAAATTCGCCAATCATACATACCTTGGTACCTGGGGCCAAGAAAATATCAGCGCGTCATGCATCTCACTTATTCTTGTCAAGCACGGAAGTATTCTAAAGCGGACAAAGCGTGCTCGCTTTTGTCGTTGAAGAAGGAATTGTAATGTAGATAGACACAGCAACTTTAGAAGCACAAACCTCGTGTAGCGGGCAAGAGATCTATGATACACTGCGGGGCTGCTTTACATACAGTCTCATGAAGCCACTTATAGACAAAGTAAAACTGGTCTCAATTGGGATTCGTGAGGCCGACCAGTATACAGCGTTAATCGAACAAGAACTTGTTACATGAATATTAGGATGCACTTCATGGTGATAGAATCAGGAGGCCGAATTGGAGCAAGGGACCGAAACTTTTCCTCGTATCATTTACTTTCGTTGTATTTTCCCTTCACATGCTCATCTTGTACAGCTACAAATTTTCAAGGTCGTGAAAAATAATGAAAAAGCAAGTTCTACAGATACTTGGCGAGTGAAACAGAAACGTGAATAACACGGAGGAGAAGACGCGTCTTGCTCCTCTTCCATTTCGATTTCTGTTCAAACACGGGCCTCCATTTGTTACTCTATCGTCAGGCGCGAGAGCAAATGGTATCCACTCCTCGTTTTCGATTTTCAAACCTACAGGCGGCTGGACCCAACGATGCCACCTCCGAGTCCGGCAAGGCAGCACGCCCAGTTCTTCTGTCACTTGATCAGATGCCGGAATGGTTTCGACACGAATCCAACAAGTATATTCTCCGCGGCTATAGAACTATCTCAGGCTCATTCAGTGCTTCAATGTATAGTTTGTCGTACATTCACAATGAGTCCGTCAACATTTATTCCCATCTCATCCCAGCTATATTCTTCTTGATAGGCGAATGGTATATCCAGCAGTACTATAAGCTGACAGACGCCGATTCCATCGTATGGTCCATCTTCATGCTGGCAGCTGTCGCGTGCCTGTCTTTGTCAGCGGCATATCACACCTTCATGAGCCACTCAAAAAGCGTAGGACATTTCTGCTTACGATTGGACATGCTAGGCATAGTGATATTCATACTAGGTGACCTTGTACTGGGCATATATCTGGTTTTCTGGTGTGAACATTTGTTTCGCAATATCTACTGGTCTATGGTTAGTAAAACCTTATGTGTGAGGCTTTGCGCTTCCTCATCGAAAACTTGGTATCTAAGACTAACAGAATTCTTTGTTTCTTGATAGAGTGGACTTATCGGAGTCTTGGTCATTCTCACAACGATGCATCCCAAGTTTCAAGGCCCAAAGTACCGCCTCTTGCGAGCATCGACGTTTATGGCGACTGGGTTGTTTGGGCTTCTGCCCTTGATTCATGGAATTCATATCTTCGGCATGTCTCAGATGATGAGAAAAGCGTTACCGTATACTCTAGCAAAAGCAGGATGCCTCCTATTGGGAACTCGGCTTTATGTGGTAAGTCTCTCGATATGGCAGAGAAGAGAAACGCCGGGACTAACATACGTGATTCTGGAGACTAGGTTTCCAGAAAGTAAATATCCTGGAGAATTCGACCTGTGGGGCTCTCACGCAGTGTTCCATATCATGGTGGTATGTGCCGCTGTAGTCCAGTTGGCCGGATATCTGGACGCCTTTAACTATGCTCAAGCAAATATCGCGTGCCAGCCTATTTGATTCAGCTATTAATGCTAGCATGGGTTGTTTGGTCATTGGGACTGGTGCCGCCTCTCCAAATCTCTATCGCTCCCCTTGAGAGGTGATGTATGCTTTTCCAGAGCTGAGTGCATAACTCTCATGGACTTATAAGATTTTGTCGCGACCGCCCACCGCGGTGGAATAATCTGCAGCATCAGCCGCCGTACAGCTGTCTCGTAGCCATAAGCTCTCGTTGTATGTTAGCGTATGACTATTCAGGAACGTCTTTTAATTATTTCAATACCTTACACGGATAATAGACGCACACCTTTGACTTACCATCATACATGGACCAAAACTTACTGTAATGGTAGGGAATATGGCGAGCGGTTTTGGACGACCCGTTTCTTGCTTCTAATCTCGGCCGGGGGCGACTATTTGATCTAAATATGGTATTTCCATGGCCATATGACACTCACAAAAATCATGAAGGAATCAGACTCAGATACTGGACCTATTCTCTCACATCATGCATGCTCACTACCTTATGGTGAAAATGCCCCTGGCCATCTGGATCCATATAGCTATCTATTGGCCGTATATTGTCTCAGCCTCTTGTAACACCGCCAAATGGATACCCCAGGTTGGGCAGACAATCGAATTGGTCTTGCAAGTCCTAGACATTACTCAGCAGGATTTCGAGGCTCTCAACCCCAACATTGATGCGAACAATATGATACATTGTCCACCATACAATGTGCCATACAAGGAACGACTATGTGTTGGCTCATGGAGTGATGGCTGCCCGCGCTTCCTTCACATTCCAATCCATTCCGCGGAACCAAGCCACATCCCTACAGTGAGACAGTATGGGACAGGGGTCGGCCATAAATACAAATTGCCAACTAGCTCAGTCCCTTATGTGATGCGCGGTACTGGTGCGAGCACAACCCCTTCATCTAGGGCTACTAAGGATGGAGGACGAAAGATCATTGCCACTTCGCCCCCTGTTGAAAATAGCGAGTTTCAGGGCTTTTCATTGACAAAGCCTAGTAGCGAGTGGTACGACATGATACCAATCGGAACATTGATGACTTTGGTAAGTGTTCCGTCGGTCGGAAGCACATTTGACGGAGAGTTGGGAAAGACCACAATGGCTACTGAGGATGACAAAAGGACATCTCAGGTGGCTCCCTCGCGCAAATCTACAGCGGAATCGTTATCAACGGATATGATGAGGGTCGGTTCAAAAATTGGAGAACTACGGACGCAGCAAGAGCATTGGGGTACATCGTGGAACAAGGCAACAGCCGTAGATCTGACCGCTCAGTCAGATACGGGCACCGTAGAAGCAGCAACAGGAGTTGCCACAACGCAAACCAATCCAGAAAAGTCGACAACGGAGTCAAGACTTGCCGACAGCGTAGTCTCGATAACGTCAACAGTTACCATGGTGGAGCAACAAACTGTCACCAGGGCATTACTTGGCCAGACGACGATGCCAAAGCCCCTATGTGGAGATGAGGATAGTCTACAAGGTCACGCTGAGATTCACGATCAACGTGTAAGGCAGACTTCCTTTGAATGGTGTTTCCTACCGGCTGTCAAGGGGCTCATGAGTGCTGGTGATGCCTGTGTGATATCTGCGCAAGCTGACTCGGCAGACGTGCTTTATGAATACTCCGTCTGTTGGGCGGATGACTGCATAGGGAAGGCTCAGGATATGCAGAAGCCACTTGGGGAAGGGGGACCCAGGTGCGAAACTATCCTTCACCGAAATGCCTGGAAGGCGTGCAACAACGGAGGTGTGGGGGGGCAAGTTCAGGCTGGCTGCCTCATTTACAAAGTACGAGCTGGTGTTGGGAAAGGCCAAGGATATTGATCGATGAATGTGTCAATGGCGGTGATACTCTATGGCACTGAGCATGTACGCATAGTCTATGGCTTTTTTCGTAATTACGGTGAACAGATTACCTTCGTAAAGAGAATGAATTAGTGACTTGTTTTGAGTAACGCGCTGGTGGGTATGATGGCTATGAATGTACAGATAACCGTCGCTCAAATATATCTGGGACATAAAGCAGTCTTGGGATGGCTTCAGCACGTGGGTGCATGGCAAATGATCGGCATAACTTTATATTCGGCTTATATTTCGTTGTCATCTACGCGCTATCTTCAAGTACAAACTCTAGTTGAAAAATAACCTAACAGTCCTTTCATTGTAGCTTACCGGATCACAGAGACGCATAGAGGGAAGGCGAGATGGCACCACCAACGACATATAGACGCAGGCGAGATTCTAGCTTATGCTTCTAGCCAATCAAATTCTACATTCGTGCATGTGAGAATGATGAGCCTTTCAGCAGCCTTAGCTTGTAGAAAAGCGCTATAGCATTTCACCGACGGCCATTGAGCCACTCAGTGGCGCCAGGACAGCCTTCGTGGTAGTTGTAAAGAGACGCGCACATGTAGAAATAGTACCTATGCGCAAAGCAAATCCAAGAGAACCTTGCACAAAAGAAATTACGTAGTTGAAATGAATGACATATCAAAGATCTACGTTATCTTCTCACTCATATCCTATTATATTTCAGGGTTATAGGGAAGTGCGCAGACGCTGTCCTATGTACATGTTCTACTTGCTCAAGTCTCCGACAATCTCTCTACCCAATGCTTTCCCAAGCCTTCTTTTCAAATCAAGGACAGGTCGAAGAGGAACTCTTGTATACGTAATAGTGGGGTCTCGAAGGCGTATTTCCTCGTTGATTTCAGATTCAAACGGGGCGTCAAATGCTATCAGGAACTCTTTTGTAATATGGCCTTTATACACAATGAACTCGCCGGCGTCTCTATCGAGGGTTATGATCCTCATCTTTTTGTCGGTGAAATTCACAGGAAGTCCTTCTGTTGAGCTTTGGGCATAAAACTCGCTCTGTGCCATAGCCAGGAGGATTCCAACAAAGCGGGCGTCATGATGGGGGTTAGGCGATAGTAATAAATTATGGCGCAGTCGATTGAGGCGTCTGATTGGATCGTTTTCTGTTGAAGACTTTGGCCTAAGCCACCTTCTCATCTCTGCATAGCATAT
This sequence comes from Fusarium succisae, assembly GCA_013186925.1. NCBI lineage: Eukaryota > Fungi > Ascomycota > Sordariomycetes > Hypocreales > Nectriaceae > Fusarium > Fusarium succisae. Next base: position 60,316 of record JAAOAW010000204.1, on the reverse strand, counting down.
AAGCATCTGGCCTAAGTGTGAGGCCTGGTTAGGATTCTCATTTGGTGAGCGGGAGATAGATGCTGGACTTCTTGATTGGCTGACCCAAGCAGCGTCTACTTTCACTGCTTTTTTATATATCCGGGTATCAAAGCGAATATCAAAAACAGCTGGAATGTTCGACATGGAGAACACCTCCGGCCAGAGTGTCACAAGCGTCATCTGAAGCAGTGCGGTAAATTTATCTTTGTATCTCGCTTTCAAGAGTTCTGGAACATAGTCTTGAAGTTGTGCAATATCCTCTTCATTGACACTGATCGTTCGAAGAGTGTCATCAGTCTTTACCTCATACCAGCTGACTCCGAGAACTTTGTTGTGTAGATCAGACCAACGGTCAGGTTTTTGGAATAAAGCTTGGCCAGGATGCTGTCGGAGAATCCACCAAAGAGAACCTTCCCTAGGACGGATTGCACTTCTAGCTTGTCTAGCTAGATGCGGATTCTTAGGACGTGAAGGCCGAATGATAGTCATAATACCAGGAGTCGCCGAAACGTGGCAGCTATTGCGAATAGGGCGGCTAGGTAGGTTGCTAGCGAGATGTTTGAAAAGCGAATGAAAGTAACAAAACCCCAGGTTGATTGAGGATTATAGGAAAGATGCGGGAAGACTTCTGTATCTCAAGCTTTTATCCAAGCCAACGTCTGGGTATAGGCTCGTTTTATAACTAAATATATAGTCAGTCGCCGCACGGGGCAAGTGAGCAACCTTACTCAAATGAATCATCGGCATTCTTGCGGAGAAATTCTATGTCAAGAAGCAAGGTTTGTAATACTAGACCTAACCACTTGAGTGGGAAAGAATGGTCAGTTGACCAATCACAAACCGCCCCTGGACATTTTGATGTGTCTACAACTCCTTTCATGTGGCCTGACAATTGCTGATTGGCAGGAGATACGTTACTCTCCCTTGCAGACACCATTTTTCATGCAGCTTTTTCAGTAATCGCCGATGTCAACGACTGTCGATCCACCCAGTCGGGCGGATTCGGTTGGCTGCAAATTCTCTGAGTATGAGCTCAACTCAATTCTTTTCTCTTTATGAAGGCTGAGGAGGCAAGATGCGACAATTATTTCGTACATCGCTGCTTCCGTAACTCCCACTACGATGTCACAGTCAGTTGTTGTGCCAAACCAATCTTGCGATAAGGGGGATAGCTACCTTTAATTACCAAATTCGCTCCAATTGGATTTCGCGGCGAATCACAAAGCCCCGTCGAGCCATGCAAAAGAAAGTCGATACTGCGGATTTCCATAAGCGGCGAAAAAGGATATCTATAAATGAGTGGCCGTCCTCCCTTTTCTTGTACAGGTATATGTCTTTACTTCTTCTCTTCTATTGTATCGATAGGACTTTGTGTTTCAGTCAACCATTTTTCATTTACTAGTCTTTTGCCGCTAACAAGTAGAATTGCTCATTCCATCAACGCTTCCATCATGTCACCAACCGTCTCGAGTAACCGATGGACGCCACCACAGAAGCCTTTCCTTATGCAAGCACTCTGCGAATCACACAGGTCTGGAGAACTCACACCCGGGGATGATCGTGAACTAAGGGGTCTCCCTGATTCACCCTACGATCGCCCGAAAGAAAATTTCCCATCAAGGAGATGGGATTCGAAGATAGTCGAATCTCGCTACAAACGAGTTGTAAGCGACTATCGCCGGCCTTGCAAGATCCAGAAAGTGAGGGGGGCCGGGGAAGTGAGGGAAGTCCGTGGGGACACAGAGGTGAAAGGGGTTCGCTCTGATGGACCAGAACAGGCGAGCTCTTTCCAATCTTCCGGACACGCTGTGCTACAAGTGCCGAGAAATGGGTGCGCGGTTGATAAGATCATCATGCCACAGGTTTACCAAGCGCTGTTCTCTAGTTGCCTCTATGCCAGTGGCGGAGATACTTCAGTGCCAGGATGCCGCTCAACGGAGGCCGAAGAGAACATAGCAGGAGTCTCCAGACTGGACAAGATGCCAAGCGAGATCCTTTTTATGATTGGATCGTACCTCACACACCGACAGTCCGGTGTCTACTCTGCCGTGTCGAAGCGATTCCGAAGCCTACTAGGCACGCAACACTTCACAGCAATCAGACTTGTAGGCACTTTAGAAGGACTAGCTAAAGAGCTAAGATTCTTCCAGGAGTTACTCGAACTCGAGGGAAATGTATTCACCCAAACAAGGTAACAGTTTGCGGGTTTAGTGTTCAAATTACAGTTTCATGCTAACCTGACAGGCATGCTACCTTTAAGATCACGGACATCTATGAGCCTAAAGACCATGGGGGTTCCTACAATGCTTCACTCACGAGCGATCTTATTGGAAGTTGCATAGAAAGACTAACAGACCTCCACGACGTCACTTTCGATCTTGATCTCAAAGGCAAATCTTCGACTTTCGAGGAGCATTTCCGATCGGAACACAAATGGAAGAAACCTTGCAATTTGATTTTTCACAGGGCCAATAGGCTGGCCTTTGAGACTATCATCAGCAAGTTCGAGCCTGGAACTCTGGAAACTGTCCAGCTGCCCATGAAGATTTCGAGGACATATTACAATCCTTTGAAGACTTGCCATCATCCTCTCAAGGCGCTTCATATCTTCATACCATTGCAACGCAGCAGATACTTGCAGTCGCCGCTTAGATGTATGGATCCAGAGCATTGGAGTCCTATCTGGAAAGCTTTTCCACAGCTTGAGTCACTCGTCTTAGCCGAGGAACCATGCGAACCGGGCACATGTTTTAAATTTGACTTGAACAACTTGGTATAACCCTTGGTATCCCTCAGTTTTATTCACTAGTAACATTGCACAACAGAATAAGAAAGTAGAAGTACTCACCGAAGCGCTAAAATCGACAGAGCGTCTACGCCGCTTTGCATTTGGACTATGGAGCAGCCGGGTCCCAGAATTTGGCATGTATGGAAAGTGGCAACCAGAATCAAAGCTTTGTGCAGCCCTCGATACGTGGTATATTAATCTACTTCGTAACATTCTCGCTGAGGCTCCCCGTGTCGATGAGCTTTGCATCCTGGACCAGAATCGCTTCTACAGAGGTACTTGGAGTGGAGATGATATGGAGATTCGAGCATTGTCTTTCGACGATCCCGGTGAAAGAGACAGATTTCCAAATTTGCTATATGGTATGGCTCTTGATTTTGCTTACGTCGTAGAGATAATGCACAATGCTGACGTCGGCGCTAGCAAAGAATAGCCAACAAACCTGTTGCTAAAGCGGTCCACCCTACAGCGCCATACAATCTTGCTCAGGCGGCTTAACCTATCCTGAGACGTGGTGACGGGAACATTTGATATACTCCGATAACACATATTCGTTGGGGGAAGTATCTGATTATGATATTCTGGAGGAGAAGCCAAGTCAAGATCCACAGAAGCATCGGGATACTCTTCTTCGTATATGATGAATGATTTAGAGGTGAGTACAAAGAGCACGTTGTTTTGTGCAAGACGACTAAATCAAAGCAGGACTTGGGTGAGGATGTGGTATGCTCACTGGCTCCTAACCAACGCCGTCATGCTTAGAGTGGGATATTAAACTTTATAACATGTAGGAATGGACGACAAGACTTTCATCGCATCCACCGCAGGCCTTGACGTTAGCAACGGCACTGGTAGGGCAGGATCACGCTGGAAACTTGCCAAGAGGACGTGTCGGAGGCGAGGCGTCAAATCATATGGTACTTACAATAAAGAGAGAAAGAAGAAAAGAAGGCCTATGACAGAAGTTTCCTAGCAGAGCATGACTGGGCTATGCGCTAAGCCGAGGTATCATGTGTGTACATGAAAGATTCTCTGACTCCACTGTCAGTATACCGCCGGAATGAATATTGTTCTCTGAGAACGCACATGCGTCTGTTTTGATTATGAAACACGGAGCGCTGGTCCGCTCAGCTGCGAAAAAGAACGAGTAGTAATAGTTCAGCCACGCTTGGACGATCGTAGCTATACTATTCAATTTACTATTTCTCCTTAAGAACGTCCATTGGTTTGCCTTTAGCACATATGATGATATCCCTGGCTTACATACTCATAAGCAGCATTCATTTGCAATTATGAATTAGAGACACATCTACAGCAAGTTCGTATCTGAAACGCAACGGAATATTGATATCAACACAAGCACTCGTGTCTAGAACTGAACGCACACACGATTCCAGAGCTTTCCCGTTCTCATCAGCTCAATTGCGGCAGGAATCTCCTCCAGTGCCCTGAACTCCACTACAGGCTTAATCTTATGTTTAGCACTAAAGTGAAGACACTCATCAAGGTCTTTTGCAGTTCCATTGCATGCTGCCTTGATGACATGTTGTCGGGAGATCAAGCTTTTGCAGTCGACATTCAAAGGCTCCTCAGCAGCCCCCACGGCCATGAAGATGCCCCCCCACTTTATCATAGAAGGCATGTCGTCATAGACTTTCTTGGAAGTAGTGAAATTGATTGCGGCATTGACGCCTCCGTACGTTAGCTTTCTGATATCATTCGCATATTTTGGGCAGGTCTCTGGGTTGATAGTGTAATCCGCCTTCAGGATCTTGGCAGTGTCAAGCTGATGACCATTTGTGTCTACAGCAATGACCTTGAGTCGCATTGCTTTCGCGTACTGCACAGCCATCTGGCCGACGCCGCCCACGCCGATGATGGCAACCGTGTCTCCAAGAGTCAGGTTACATTGCTTGATTGCGTTATAGGCAGTAAGCCCCGCACAGCATAGCGGCCCCGACGAAGGGATATCAATATCCGGAGGGAGCTTGGCCACACTCCGAGCGTCGACAATAACGTACTCTTGAAGGTAACCATCGTCGGTTAGACCTCGAAGTTTGGCACCATCGAGGCACGCGCTGCTAGACCTATCTTCCTCTTTAGGAAAAGATATCACTTAAGAAGGAAAACAAGCTTGGCCGGGAAAAGGTCAAGCTAGGGAGCCAGTCGGCCACCTACCATGTTCGGCAGGCTTTACAGTCGAAACAACCACTAAAACCAAGGAAACCGACTGAGTCTCCTTTTTCAAAGTTCAGCACTTGATTGCCTATTTTCCACACGACACCGGTGGCTTCGTGTCCCATTGTCATGGGGCACTTAACGGCTTTGCCCGCAGCAGAATCGGGACTGAATATAAGGCAATCCGAGTGACTTAGCGATGCACATCTGACCTTTACCAAAAGCTCCGTGTCTCTCGGCCTCGGGACATCGACCTCAATGATGTGAGCTTCCTGATCGGAAGGGTCGTACCTGATAGGGTCAATAGAGAGAAGGGGGTTCGTCGTTCAGGCATTTCAAGCTTACTGAAGGGCACGCATCTTCTGCGGGATGTACTGCATATCGGCCATGGCTTTCGGGAGAGTGCTGAGGACGGGGAGCAAGATGGACAGAGATTTCACGTTCGGCGAAACCCTTCCTACTGGACAAATCGGACGTAAGTAGTAGATAAGGCAATCGATAGAGAAGTCAAGCAACGAACTCTCAGCGTCTCAGACGTAAACAGCCAAAGGCAGACTGGAGATTACTTTTTTGGGAGTACTGTTCCGGACCCTGAAATGAACACAGGCAAAATGTCTATAAACGGCCAACTCTGTAGAGTCATCAGTAAGGGGCCATTTGATATAGTCAGCAGCAAAAACAAAACAATGTGACTGCAGTTCCAGAAAACTTGAACTTGCCATTACATTACGTGAGACTGTTCATCTATACAGCGGACTTCCAACATCATGTATGAGACGACGGGCGCCACGCAATCCCCTCCCTCTCGGCCAGCCCCGCAACCAACGCGACAACCGCCACCCAAAAGCCAGAGCGAGATTCATCTGACTGCAGTGGATGATGATTCCTTAGAGCCTCCAACTACGGCTCCTATTCCGTCATTATCACGTCTACAAAGAATACTGGCAGTATTCCAGCTTTGTGGTGTTAATTTTACCATGAGCGCGACGAGTGGTCTTGTAGTCATTGCTCTCCCGCGGCTGACTGTAGATCTAACCCTAGCTCCGTCACTTGCCTTCTGGCCGTCTTCAGTTCAAGGCCTGGCCACCGCTTCCACGTTACTACTTGCAGGTGCGGTTGCTGACGTTCTGGGAGCACGACTGGTGAACGTGGCAGGTTGTATATGCAACGGAGTTTTTATGCTCTCCTGCGGTTTCGTCAAGAATGGCACCGAGTTGGTTATATTGAGGGCACTACAGGGCGTCGCCATAGCGATGCATTTGGCCAGTTCTGTCGCTCTTGTCAGTCAGACCCAGTCACGTGGCAGGGGTCGCAATATATCGTTTGCCTGCCTAGGTCTGAGTCAACTTCTGGGCTTCTCTTTTGGTCTCGTTGTGGGCGGTGTGCTCGTCGACACCATCGGCTGGCGTTTTGGATGGTATCTCTACGGAGGCACCACCCTACTTTTGTCCGTCGTAGGTCTGTGGTCATTGCCGCGGTCTATGCGGCTTGGTTCATTCAGAGATATTCTTGACCGTTTGAGGTCCAGGGTCGATTGGATGGGAACACTACTTGCGTCTGCCTTCATGGCTTCAATCTGCTATTTTCTAGCGTGAGTCGATACTACTCTTGGAATCATGTTCAGAAACTCGCTGACCTTACCAACGAAATAAAGAATCATCAGTACAGATGTACGCCGTGTCAAGGAAACAGGTAGCATCGTACTCCTGTCTGTGAGCTTCATTCTCGCGCCTCTCTTCATTGGCTGGATGCATTTTCAAGCCAGGAGGGACGGACCAGCCCTGATTCCCAATGACTTCTGGGCAAATTCCGCTTTCACTACTGTCTGCATCACGACCGCTCTGTCGTTCGCAGTGTTGAATTCTATAGATCTCCTTACCAGTCTCTTGTAAGCGGAAATGAATATCACTGGTAACCCATCTTAGATTCTTACTGACTATTCTTATCAGCTTTCAAGACATCCAGCATCTCTCGGCCGTACAAGCCGCCATTCGCATTCTCCCGAGCACTGTCGTCGGGCTTGCTCTGAATCTGGCGACTGGTCTTGCCGTGGACAGAATACCCGCTGTCTTGCTTGTCGCAGTCACCTCCCTCATCTCATCGGGCTCACCACTCTTGATGGCCTTGATTCAGCCTAGGTGGTCGTATTGGACCTGTGCATTCTTCGCACAGATCCTTCTACCGTTTTCCATCGATGTCCTCTACACTGTTGGACTTGTAATAGTTACTCAAGTGTTCCCCGAAGACAAACAAGCAGTTGCAGGTGCCGTCTTCAACACATCTGCGCAGTTCGGCAACGCCATGGGTTTGGCCATCATACAGGTCGTTTCAACATTGGTCAGAAAACGGGACGTGAACCCAAACTCTCCAGATGCTATCCTAGCCGGCTACCATGCGAGTTTCTGGACTCTGTTCTCCTTGATGCTTATTTGTGCACTTGCGGGATACATTGGACTGAGAAGGATCGGCAGGGTTGGGCTGAAGCATGATTGATTCCGATAGCTGGCCTTCCTCGCTCGTGGGCCTTTGGCGTAGCGGTTAATCGTCTAGAAAACCGGTTGTATGTCGCGAGTCTTGCACCTATAGGTGACTGATTTACCAATTAAAATCATCCGGAATCTTGCCAGTCAAGTACCAGAAGTTTACGCGGGAGAAAGGCTCACACGAATCATAAGAAGGAGGCTCCCAAGAGCCGTCAAACAGACACTGCTTCAGTACAAGACAAGAAAGTCATCTTGACATAAGAGTCTCCTTCCTTCGCGAATACTTAACGCACTAAATCGCAAGGTTGACCAATTTCTAGTGTTAGTCACATTCACATGCAGGTCCAAAGTTCTTAGCTAATAGCCTTGAAAAAAGAAGAACATCCTTTCTTCTTAGTGTGTAACCTTTCCATCATATACTTGTAGCGATCTCCTGACTCTCTGCAAGAAGGTAGTACGTCTCTACGATGATCTGTTCTCGCCAACTCCGGCTGACGCACGTGCTGGAATATACGGTTAAGGCACTCGCGTCAACCTAATCGCTATAATATAATGATCAGTCTGTAGAATCAACTGGAGTCCATCTATGAAAACGAAATAATTCACGTCAATCAAGCTTTTGGGGCAGATCGAGGACAATCATATCCGTCAATCGCCAGGCCAGATCTCGGTATCAGCATCTAGAATATCGTCAGCATATACACACACCAAGTTGATCCTGATGCGCGTGTCCTATGTATATCACGGTGGGTTAAGGTTTTAAATGTCCTGGATGCTTTTCTCTACACTCTTATGTGAGTAGCAGTGCATTTGGGTAGCAATAGCCCAATTCTTGTAGCTGTCGTGCCAAACTTCGTATTTGAGCTTGCTTACAGGAGTCTGGCTCATCATTCTACTTAATGTTTCCGTCGACATCCATGATCGTTTCACTAATGCAGTGAGCTATGAAAACTTCTATCTCCTTTTCATCGCCTTTCGATACACAATGATCAGAGAAGGTAAATCTACGACTCAAACAGACACGTAGCCTCTCAGGCCGTCCCTTTACCGTCCAAGAATACATCAGCACCAAGTTATCGGTCATAAGAAGGTTATTTTTGTGACACAGTGCCCTATTGTGCCGCTTGTATTACCCTTTACCACTCAGATGCCAGCCCGACACAAACCAACTGCGGCGTTGTCCGCACCAATAGTCAATCCATCCAGCTAGAGACTCTTTATTCATATCTTCATGCTGTAAATCAAAAGACAGTTTGCGTTTATTACTTTATTGTATTTTACTCGCGCGGCGTATGAATCCAGGGCTTGCATATGTCTTATGTACTATTATTGTAGGTGCGTATCTCGATCTATACTAAAATTTATTTTCCATCTCTTTTGATGTCTTAATGAGGTTCGCAAGCCAAGATCTTGATGTTTATTTCTTGCTTTCCTACCTGGGTATGAATGGACCTGAGTGTATGATTTATCAGCTGCTGAAGCAGTTCCACAAATTCAATAAAGTCCGCCAGCGTGTGGGGATCACAGTCATCGGCAACCTCGTCCCAGGGACCATCGTCACTAGCGGCCACCTCTGTAAAACGGAACCCGTCAGCCTCAAAGATCCGCGAATCCGGCTCGTTCAGTTCCTCTTCCGACTGGACCCAGTACTTTCGTTTGAGACGATAGTTGATGAGCCAAATGGTTTCAAGGCCCCCGAGCTTTACACCGTATACGATGTAGCAGCACAAGTAGGTGAGACTTAAAACCCAGGGCGATTCACGTACGCTCGTAGCCCAGGCGGGATTGTATTGCCAGCCTACATTCCGCAACTGTGGTGAGCCTCCGGGCGTCTCACTAGGAATGACGGGGTTGCGTAAATACCACAAAAACGCGTCGGGATGGTCGAGCTGGAGTATGAAAAGATCTTCTCTTGGAGAAACGACAATAGTACGGTGCCGTGAGGCATAGGCTCCTGACGTATCCAACCAGGTATCACCCAGGTGATTCGCTCTCGTCCGAACAACTAAGAATTCGGCCTCATGAAGATTATCCCTCATGATTTTACGCGAATTTAGGCAGGCGCTCCAGAGGCCAGAGTCGAAAAGATACGTGGACGGATTGTTTCGGGTCCATGAGGCTGAGATGTCCCTCAAGCTTCGAGGACAGTTGGAAGTCGGGCCAAAAGCCCACTTAGGTGCTGAGAGATAAGCTACCGCAGTGCCACTTCTGTTCGAGAAATCTGGAATGCTGCTCTTGCTCAGACTGAAGACTTGTACGCCTGGTTTCGTAGGGCGAACGGACAGTTTCCAAATATGTGCTTGAAGCTCCGGCGGAAGACTTCCAAAGTAGTGGAATGAACTGAGCATGTTTTCTGTCGCGTAGAGACTGGTGCGCTGGTTGTGTAGGTATGCTCAGCTTTACTTTGTGGCGGGATTACGGGTGAAAGAAAAAATAAATAAAGGATAACTAGGAAAGAATAATATGAGAAAAGGGTGAGAAAGTAGCACGCGGGAACGAATTATACAATAAAACGCCTAATTACACCAATAGCGATGTATCTAAAGTATAGGAGAAAGGTTAATGTATAACACCATTTTGACCACTTTTATTTTCATCCTACAGGATGCAAGGTCTGGAGAAATCCCCAAACGGCGTGTACACCGGCTATTACGAATGCATATACAAGCTTCAAAGAAAATTGGCTTTTCGTCACGTATTTCAAGTTTCCGACGAGATTTTCATCAACTATCTTCCACGATGTATTTTGTGCGGAGGCAAGGGTATTTATTGGTATAGCGATATGGAGGTACTTCGAGGACGAAAGTTGGGAACCTAAGCCTGAAAAATGGTACAAGCACTAAGTATCGACAATACATTCTACATTCAAGCAGTACAGAGAGCTCTCTATAATGAGAGAAGTTGAAAGGCGGTACATATGCGCTTTTACTGAATACCGGTTATCAATTTTGAATACGGGCCATTCCATGAACGAGTGTGTCATAGCTCGCTACAGTACAAGTGACAAATATATGGTCTACTTGTCCAAGGACCTCCAGAGCCACTCACGCACCAAATTCTCTTCGATCTGCTCGCAAGAAAGTTAGCGTCGATGGGCAATCGAATGCAACTCCTCCTCTTCTATCAAGCCATCCTGTTACGTTCTGTCACCAGGACCAGTATATATCGTGTAGTTGAGGCACCCGGCTTGAACATAACCCCCAAATCCGTTATTTGCTTTTCGGCCTAGTTTTTGGTGAGTTCATTGTATGAATTTGTCGCTAAAAGGCACTCACATGACCACCACACAGCATCGTAGAATATTTCTGAACACAAAGGGCCATACGACCCAAGAGGGCTGTCCATGCTCTGGGCATGGCCAACGCAGTCCTCGACCCAGGAAATAGAATAGTTGGCCTCCCTATCAATTGGATCGGTCTCGGTGCTAGAAACCTGTTCATCGCCGGCTTGCATGGCTCTACCAGTCGCATACTCCAGACACCAAGCTCTCGACGTCTGCTTGACCAGCGCGTCGAATACCAAGTAGTATCCGTCATAGACCTGTTTTGCGCATATCGCTTTTGGAAGCGTGTCTTGGCCAACCAGAGCTGACGTGACTGAAGTCTTCGGTGTAGCCTTTGGCGGCGGTAGTGTCGTCAGAATTGTTCCTGTCTCTGCCAAAGACGATGCTGGCTCGCTGGTTAGAATGGCGGTTTCAGTGGCTTCAGTCTCGACTTTTGCAGTTTTATGCGATAGATTTGAGACCTCATCATGTTGGGTCTTCACTTTGACCGAACCCGGCTTCTTCTCAGAATGCTCGGCTGGCTTTGACTCGGCTGTAGTGACTGAAGATGGCTTTGTGCCTGTTGACAGTGTTAACATATGGGAATAATACCGTCCACAGATCTTATAAGGCGCGTGATTCCGTTGGAGCTCACACACCTTCCGCTTCTGACATTTCCTTGCACGCACAAGTTGTTTCTTGGCCAGTGGTTGGCTGGACATGTGATTGAAACTTCCTGTCTTCCGCTCCAGCAGTAGTGGAAGGCAATCTGTTTGATTGTTCGCCGTCCTGTTCTGCAGCTGACGGCATATCAACGTTAGGATTATACGTCGTCTGTGAGAATCTGAATGCATCCTTCTGGCTGGTAGGTGCTGGAGCTGCGGGCTCTCCGCTATTCCTAATGTTGTCTGGGCTTTTTTCCTGACCATTGTATGATGGACTGTTTGATGGATCCACCAATCCCGCTTCTGAGGATGGCTTAGACACAAGAGCTGTGTCTATCGACCCATCGTCCGTCTGTGCAGACTCCTCGACAGGCTTTGTATGTGAACTGAGATTATTTGCATCCCCCTCAGTGCCACCCTCTTCAACTGGTGGTTTGGTAGCATATACCGTGATCGTTCTTGTTTTGGTAGCCACTGCTACTTGAATAGTACGGGTCAAGGTCTGGTAAGGGTAGCCAGTATTCCATATCGACGGCAATCCGGAGTACGTTATCAACCCGTCCGTTGTGTCTCTGATGATGAGAAGAGGTGGGCAACCATTCGTCCATTGCCCAGAATACTGAGGGACCTTGAACGGGACATTGTAGGGTGTGCGAGAACATATGTCGTCAATATCCACATCTGGATTGAGCTTCTCGATATCCTTACGGTTAACAGCTAACTCCTTCATCACAAGAGAAAAGCCTTGACCGTCCCTAGGCTTCCAAATACCGTGTTGATACCCGCAAGTCGCGTGAGCTATTGCAACCCACGTTAAAATGATCAACGACTTCATGGCTGTGCACTAGCTGGTCTGACACAATACCAACCAGTCACCAACTTGCCCAGGTGAAAACATCCAGTTATATCTAGCATCGTAGCTAGCAAGGCAGATAATTGCCATTTACACATCTCTACTTGAACCCGAATTGTGCCGTGTCCCAACATCTGCCTAAAGAGGTCACGAGGCATCAGCAATGCAGACTTCAGATGATGAAAGACAGGGTATATTTTTAGACGAATCACATCCCTTGCGGTCATTCTAGGCCGTTTCACGTTTCTCTGTCGCCTTGAGTATAATTACCATCTTACTACTGTAGTCTACTTCGTTGTACTCCTTCGGGGTCAGTTGAGGTCTCGACTGAAGGGGTACTCCAGCTTCTTAGTTGAGCCTGTCCCAGACTTTCTGGAGAAGTCCTGTAATACTATCTGTAGTACTCTTCTATCTAATCAATGTAACATCCCAACATATTTTAGCTGAATACGCGTCACTGAAGCGTAGCATGGCTAGCACGTGGCTAACGAAGCTAGTATTTGTTCATCGTTATAGATATTGGAGATTATTATTGGCAAACTCAATAATGGTATGAAACCCCGGTTAAATACAGATGAGACTTGATCTGTCGAGTACACGCGTCAATCTGGTGGCGCAAATCTGATAGATAAACGGTTTATCCCTGTATGTCTTCATCTAAACTCCAGATACCATCATCTTCTGAAGACTCCCATCTCAAGGTATCACTCGAGTCTCCGCTGCCATCCGTGCCGCCATCTTCCCAAAAGTTATGAGTAATGGACCTCTTGCCGCAGCTACAGCTTGACAGCGAATCCTCGTCGTCATCGTAATTCAAGTCCTTCGACGGGTCGAACCATTCGAAAGAGATCTTCTGCAGCTGGGGCATCGTGGCAAAGTAGGATGCGTGTTGCATGTACTTCATCAATTGTCCACATTGGCACTCATCTCGCTTCACCCTCACTGTCAGATGGCGTAGCAATGTCTCTACCGCAGCAGCGCCCTCCCAATTGCCCAGCATATCATCCAAAAAGCGGGAGAAGTCATCAAAGTAGATAACAAAAGAATTCTCCTCGTAAAGTACTCTCCTAGCTTCCATGAGAAGGTTCCGTCGAGAATCGTCTTCCTTTAGGAGTTCCTTTAAAAGGATAAATCTTTTGATGCTCTCTTCGTTCGACCAACCTGTTGGTTCTTGCATCAAAATTGGCTCTTCTGTTACCAAGTACTTGTGAAGGATGGCACGGCGAGTGTCTGATGGAAGTGCATGTATGTCATCAAGGGTCCTGCCATTTGTTAGTACAGCGAGATCGTGATCGACCGTCGAAGGCTGCGCGTCCCTCGGTCGGTAGGTCATGGGAAGGGGCTTTCAAACGATGTCAGCAGCTGTATTATTGGTCAAATAACCGATGTAAGGCCACTTGATCTTAGATGGATCGCGGGGAGACTGCCAACCTGACGAAGTCTGTACATATCCTTTCCCGGCTCGAAGGATGCCCCCAAGTGCCCAAAACCTTGCATTTTTCTCTTTCTGATAGCTTTTACTACAATGCAAACAGAAGGCAGAGGAAACCAAGATCGCTTTTATCTAGAAGAAGAGCGTGTGGTACAATACATGTTCCCTCTACATTTTACGTCCTTTTCAAGCTCCATGGCCATAGAACAAAGAGACAGAGGTACCTGAGATCTGTTTGGACATACACAAACGCAAGAGTCCAGTTCTATCAACCCGCCATTCTTGCCTTCTTTTGGGCTCTCATATACTCGCATAGGTTCAGTGACAGGGTTCTGAGATTAACAACGACGTCCCTCTGGTTCGAAAATCCATGCCGAAGTCAAGCGCATCAGTCTTGGGGCACACTTTCGGGCATAATACGGCTCTTTTCTAATGATCAACCCAATGGCTAAGTTTTTGTATTTCGCAGATTCGTGGCGCAAACAAAATATCGTATTGGTCCGCGAGTCTGGCCATATACATACCATTCCAGCGAGCCAGAACGACTTTCGACCCATACGCGCATAAGATGTACAGTCACACCGGTAGGTCAAAGTTCAACAGCATGTACGATATACAAAAGAGGTGTTGAACCGTCTCTTTAAAGAAGGGGTAGCGTGGTGGACAAGGTGCAGCAACTTGCTCCATGAAATAACGTCTTGAAACTCAAGGCCCCATCCGCCCCTTTCCAAACACACATTAAATCCTACTAAGTGTTACTACGCTGCTCGGTTCTTCTACAATAAGTAATGATTTCTACATCTTTGTCCTCGTCTGATATGACTCGTAGCTCTAACGATACATCAGAAGATGACAAAAAGGAAGACATTCTGCCTTCCATAGAACAGGATAGCTGGTGCGACGCTGAAGAAGCTCAAGAGGAAAAATGTACAATGCCACAAAGTGTCATACAGCCATGCTCGAACGATTTCGAGGGGCGCTTCGAACGGTCATCAGCGCCGTCGCCGGATGCCTCCTGCTGTCAAAAGTGAAAGTGCAGCATCCCGTAGTGCCATTGCCCACTGAGCATATTATTTGCAGACTTCAGCAGTAGTTCTAAAGTGAGAAAAGATAGCTAGCTTGCAAAGCCTCTGAGGTACGCTTGGCATGTTGACCGAGGCCTGAGCACCTGTTCTGATTGGGGGCCGGAGCAGCCCCTTAGCTGGAGGGCGACAGAGTGTCTCATTGCTTACAAAGAATTAAGTCCGCGAGCCACTCGGTTGAGATAAATTCCTGATGATCCCTGCCTTGAAAGGCCGGATGGAGAACAAAACCCGAACATCAGCTAACGTTGCTGGTGATGGTTTCATCAGATTTCATTGTCTTTTGATTTGGATACGTTACCAATCATTGGGCGGTGCCGAGCGCGTTAGAGTTTGAACAAGATAGTTTACATTCACAAACAAGGCAACTTCCTTTGGCAAAGCCAGATCCCAACAGTACACAGCTAGCTATCATTATAAGAAACTTGACAACTAATGATAAAAACCCAAATACAGAAGTGTCGACGAGGCTACCCTATAGACAAAACTTCGTAGACAAGCTAGCGTTGATTCATTCGGAGCCAAGCAAACCAATCCGGCCAAGCCCGCCATTCAACAGGTAACTGTGAGTTGCCAAAAACAGTTTGGCGAGGCTGAGAGTGTCCAAGTATTTGGAAGTCTTGACGGTAGGGTTCACCCTCCTTGACGCGAAACTCTATTGAAAACCCTATGTCGATGCTTTCCAATGATTGAGGAGGGTCGCCAGAGCCTCCCAAAATCCACTGTGGATCTAGCCGCCAAATCTTGTTGCTTCCAAGATACTGTATGGCTGTATAAAGACCATCATCTCTACCAAACAACAGCCTGGGATCCTGAAGTGTGATAACTTCATCATGGTCGAGCGCTGAAACGTTCAAAACAAGATTGTGTTTTTTGAATGTTACCTCGTTTGTGTCCTCATCATACGTGTTGTCGTTCAACGATTCGAAAAACAACTTTAGAGTTCCTTGAACATTCGGATCTTCTGCGGGAACAACAAGCGTGATAAATTTTCGCTTCTCGGCCTCCGGACATTCAACATCTTTCCCGACGAACCTCGGCCGCAAGCCGAGCTTTTTCATCCGTACGAGCCATGAGCTAGTCTTAAAGACTATACTTTCGCATGTGATTCCAGATCTGAAAAAAGATCTAATGTCCATCTCTGAAAGAAGACTAGACGAAACACTATGCTCCTAACGGGTGTACTATGCCACTGCTTGAGGAATGCTGTATTTATAATCTCGCATTGTTCGCTAATGCATACTGATTACAATAGATTATGATACCCGTTATATAGAATATGAACAACCATATTGGCCCTTCCCAGGCCGGAAGTGGTTACGTTTCATGACAGTGTGCGAAAATGGCGGATGTGGCGACAATACACTCTCTGGGCTCCATTAGCCAGACTGATTTGTGCTTTGGAACCTTTTTGTAGAACGATAAGCTGTCTCTGATCTCGGTCGCGATTCTACCTTAACACCACTGCGCCACACACTTCAATCTCGTGCTGTTTTACAAGTGAAACAGTAACCAGAATGCTCAAAGAAACGAGAAAAAGATTAAAATAGGGCTTTGTGATATCAAGTGTTATGCTTCATTATTTGTAGAGAAATTGGTATAGCACTGCAAACAGAGCGCTTCTGTCCAGAAACTATGACAAAAGATAACGAAAGTTCAGGGACTGGACTGTGCCATCATCCATATGGAAAAAAGCTTGTCTCGATCATATTCGCTTATTGTGTTCCGTTCTCTGACCATTACTCGAAAGTAGCCGACCAGAGCCTGCGCATGGCGGTTTGAAAGGCCAATGTTGCGCCTGGACAAAGCGCTACAGCCAGCCAAAGTAGACCGCACGGGGCCACTCTACATGCAGCCTGTCGCCCTGCATCGTTCGTACCAAAAGCTGGGTTGTCGTGGGCATATACATGCTTTCAGCCTGTCCCAACCGTAAATAACATCCCTAGCTCACGTTTTAGACTCAGTACTATAGTGCCTACTGAATGTATACATGATAAATAAGATTGGCCCCGTGATTTTCGATAAGAACATAAGGGGACAGGAACACATGACAGTAGTGGACAATACAACATCAAAGCTGTGGCAAAGAGAAGGCATCTCACAGGTACGAATAAAGCAGGCTGGAAATCGACTTTCACTTCACCAATTCATATTTGGCCGTCATCTGGTCATAAACGGCCCATAATGCACTACGTGATGCCGACCAATCCAAACTTGTGGTCATTGGTCAGCAAAATCACCCCGGGTTGATTAGCGGCATAACAGCCCGGTGAAGGCAGTTTGAACTAGGCAGCATTTAGCTACGAAGCCTAGTGATAGGGCGTTTGCTCGTGGAAAGCTACCGTGAATGATGGCTGCCAATTCAGGCCGCTGTCAAGGCCCAATCACTCCATTGCATACACGCCGAGTCACAATATATGAAACGTGATCCTACGACCTGGATTGGCTTTATCAATAGGCATTCGGTAGGCCTTTGGGGTAAAGGAGGAGGAAAGGAAAGAAAAGAAAAAAAAGAAAGTCCCATACGCCACGTCACCGCGCCGTTATTTGTTGCGGGTGTCTCTACAGGACTAGTCATTAGGCGCTGAGCGAGGCGACATTGCTCCATCAAGCTCTAACGCGTGAGCGACGGATATTTGCTCCATCAAGCTCCAACGCGTGAGCGAGGCGACATTGCTCCATCAAGCTCCAACGCGTGAGCGACGGATATTTGCTCCATCAAGCCCATAACGCGTGAGCGAGGCGACATTGCTCCATCAAGCTCCAACGCGTGAGCGACGGATATTTGCTCCATCAAGCCCATAACGCGTGAGCGAGGTGACTTTTGCTCCGTCAAGCTCATAAACGATGGAGAGTGCGGTAGTTTGATTCCACCAAGCCGAGAGCAACGACTTGCCATTAAGCACTTGCCAGGCAGAGTGTGTTGCTCAAGAAAAGAAAAAAGAATACGAAAGTGCGGGGCCGAGTGACCCTTTATCTCATTCGGAATTATAAAAGAGTGGGTCCTGAAGTGTTTGTCCAATCTTGGCCCTGTTGTCCCCATCAACCTGGGCCCAGCATCATCACAGAGGGGCAGATTTTTGCCCTGCAGCACAATAACGTCATAATGTCAATCAGAGACATTGCGTGAGGTAGCTCCGCAAGGCGAACTGGAACATCACAATACGCGTCACTGAATATTGTTTCCCAACCTGTGCGCCGTAACTGTTGCAGACTCAACTTCATAATGATATCAAATAACCAAGAGAGATTCCAGAATATTTTCTCTAACATGTAGAAAGGTCTTAGCGACTGTTATGACATTTCTCAATCGAACCATGCCTCACTGCAGTCTTCGAATTGCTCTGCGTGATCAAATTCGCTGTCGCCCTCAGAAGCAGTGACGGCCTCGTCGCTGTCCATACCAATTAAGCCCCGTATTCTCATTCTTTGATGCTATCGTCAGGTCTCCCAGCACATGGAGAGCCTTTTCCAGCCTTTTACTTGCCCAAGCGCGATACTTGACATCTTCTCGCTGCATTTGGCGTGGATTCTCCTGCTCCTTCTCATCTAGTTCGGCACGCTGACCACCAGGAAGCCCCGCGACACAGAAACAACCAGCCACCAAATCAAAGCCTACGAATTCGAGATCACGGACAACGCGAGAAAAGCCACTACTGAAACAGGTCCGTAAAACGAAGCAAGCTGCCAAAGAGCGCCGAGTCAGCGACGGTTCAGCTATCGAGGTTACAGTTCAGCGCTTTGTCAACGTCAAGAACTTCACCAAAGGCGACAATGAAGAAGAAGATCATTTTGCGGCGGACCTGCCTTTTACTACCACTGGAGTGACAACACTGGATGTTTTTCCACAGGCCTGCTTAGAGGTCATCAATGGCACAGTTATGAAGATCTTTGAGGCGCTGCAAATTGCTGAGGAGAAAGATAAGAAGAAGGAATGTCGGTTCCAAATTCGGGCACTTGAGGCGTACAAGCAAGAGCTCACGTCTCGATTACTACAATTGGTGACTTGTTTTCACCCTGCGTGGAAAGCATTTGAACTGGCGAGTCAGTCAATTCACCTCATGGACTGGCAATCATTATGGAAGCGAGTTCGTCTGGTAGAGCGAGAGAAGCTGTCTCTGTGAGACGACATCCTACGACTCAAGACAGAGGGAGAACAAGTCGCGCTCAAGATGGATGCTATACGCATTAAGCACGGCGATGACACCAAAGAGTCAAAAGTGAGTAGCCCATTGCTTTTCTTTAATGCAACACCAGCTCGGTACCTCAGCTATAATGCATGACATAGACACGGCAGTCGAACGGGGACGAGACGTCCCTGAACTCTCACGCGCCCAAGAGAAAAAGGCGGATCTGGCTAACCTCGAGCTTCTCGTTTCACACATCACAGACGAAGCCACCTCATCGAGCTCAGCAGGCGGTATGCTTCAGCAAGTGAAAAAATTCAACGCCGTTCTCGAACGCGCAGCAATTGCTCTAGAAACAAAGTGAGAGGAACACAGCAAGTAACGAACTGATTAAATGCTTCTGGGGATTCGTCATATATATACATTTCAGTTGATCTTGGCCTTGCTAGAGTCCATCTAAGGATGCCGCTTACCCTAATGCCCTTCAAGGCCATCCTTTTATTCGTCACAGGAAATGAACCCCGCCTCATTAGCTCGCCACGGTGGCTGGCTATGCCCGTCATGTCAAGTTGTAAGCTGTAAAGTCTATCATATCTTATCCTCTCCATTTGGTCTTCTGCCAACCTCATCCGTCAATTCTTTTTTTTTTCTTTCCCCAATCAATTAACCCGCATGAGTTTTCACACGACCTTCCGGTAATAAAGGATCATTTATTGCCAAATCTGGTTCTCCAAAGTGCCACGAAACTTCTGGCTGCTTCGCATCCCATACATGGAAAGAGCTCGAGAATGTCTGGATCACTGCTGTAGTGACGTGTAGGCCTGTCCCAGGATGAGGCTCGGGTTTCAGGGGTTCATAATACAAAATGAATGTCTGTGCATTCCATTCTTTTATAGTCTTCCGACGTCGTTTCAACGCGGAAAGTTGCCGATTTGTATGGAAAGCAGAACCGCGGAGACTATCGCTTAAATTGGGGTGTCTTTGAAGTTCTGTCATACCAAAAGGCTGTCCAATGTGCAGCGACTCATTTTCCATGATAGCTGCATACGCGTTCCCTTCTTGACATCGAAGCGTTTGTATGAGCTCTTTGCTGTCCTGAGTCCAGTCCATTGTCTTGTTCTGGCCAATCAACACCAGAGCGAGATGGATTTTCTTATGATCCTTACTTCTATAAGGAGTCCCTATCAACGCTGGCTGGAATCCTCTTCTGGCCATTTTATCTAACCAGCTGTAACCTGCGAACCAACGGTCCCATGTGGCCTTAGACCTACCATGAGTGTGTATCACATCATTCTGTGCACCCTTATGACTCCTCAGAAAGTTAAACCTCTCGTGTGCCGTCAACTGAGCTGTGATCATGCATCTGATCTCCGCTGGTAATATTTTGAAGTAATGAAAATGACTCGAAACTCGGCGTGAGCCCTTTTTCATCCTTCTTACTTCTGCCGCCGACCATGACTGGACGTCATTCAATGCAGGGGCGCTATCCCACAGATTGTGCACTATGACGCGATGATCGAGCATAAAACGAGCATAATGGGTTCTTTGCGCATTCTTGTAGGATAGCCCTGGTCGTATCGTTGAAGGATCTTGCAGGGAAACTCTTGAGTCTTCTAGTCGTCGCCCCACGAGTTCATTACCATGTGGGCCATATATATTCAATCGAAAATCGTTAGGACCGGAAATTGTCAGCCCGAATTCAAGTTTCCTCATCTCGAGAAGAGGTTCAAGGATGCGAATTGTAGACTTCTCTAGTCTGTAAACACCATCGTGATGACTGATATCGACATTGCGAATCTAACTCTCTTGTAAGTGGTTGGTATCACTCACTACGAACACGAGTCTTACGCATCCGTAGCAGACTATTTCTGATCCAGCCATGTTTTGCGTGATGGATTAGGTCGGTTATAACACAGTGTACTAATTAAACAGAGAGAAGCAATGTAGACTTGAAATTGTAAAGTAGCTTATAGTCGCTCAAATTAGAAAAGTTCAAAAGTGTAACAGCCAGTTACGAAGTGGGTATGTGAACATGCATCGGTAGGAAGGCACTCGGAAGGTAAAACTTGTAGCTCTTGTAAAGGCTTGCCATATATGTTGTTCCTACGCCGTCCATAATCGGCCTCTCGGAGAAACAAAGAAAGGAGAAGAGAAGAAGAGAAGAGAGAGGAAATGAGAGGCATAGGAAGCCTATATGCAACTTATGAGTCCAAGAAAAATTCAGCCGTTTGCAGACGGCGCGAAAGATCAACACGCGTCTCAATCCTTCCTGTGCTTGCGTGGCCCTAGAAAAGGATCGAGGCCGCAGTCAATTATGATATAGTTCACCCTTCATTCGTCAGCTCCATATGTACTGTATTATACTACAAGGGTACATTCGATCTTTGGGCCTACATATTTGGCTTGCCGTGCATCATCACGCCTTCTGATTCTTCATAAAGTGACTATCAGCCCTAACCATGTCCAAATGTAGGTCAGCAGTGATCTTTCATCTTCTTGCTCAACTGTTCAATGCTGATTTATCTTAATAGATAGGAGATTTGGTGCTGGCTCGGCCCAAGTCTTCCTCCTCGTCGTGCGCTTTTACAACGTTTTTATATTCCTTGCGACTTGCCTCGCGATCCTCTCGTTGGCTGTGGGGGCGCTTGGCTTGTCTCGGGTAGATAGTTTTGCTAGATGTATGTCCGCGGCAGTAGCTGTGCCAGTAAGTGCCACGATAACAGCGATACTCACAGTCGTCGCCGCCGTCAAGCTCGAGTCGAGTTCCAGATCGTCACGAGTACAATACGAGAGGATGGATCTGGCAGTGGCTTGGATGCCGTTTTTCTTCCTCAACCTTGTTGTGCTGGAGGTTGAAGTGGCCCGATTACTGTGGCATAGTAGCGACTATCCGGATCAACTCGCTTGTTTCCTTGTCGTAGAAGTAGTCATCCTTCTTATCATGGCTGCAGGCGTTGCAATTTGCGTACGAAGAAAGATCAATAGGCTGCTGTTGGATGAGACTTGTTTGGAGGGTGAAGGGGATAAGTTCGCTGATAGTGACAACGGCGACGATGGCTTCAACCACCAATATCCACTTGACTATCAAATGGACAAGCCATTTGTGTTCCAATGATGGGGAATACCTGTGTTGAATGGAATTCTGTTATTCGAATTGTGGAGACATGGTTTGGTATCGAATTCATCATATTGTTTTCACATGACTTGCTTTATCATAGGCATTGCCAAAGCCAAGTTAGCATTCTCAAAAGCTCTTGCTAGGCTTTTGTGTTTACATCAACGCCGTTTTCTCCACCAGCATACAGGGCTACGCAACTTACACTATTTCAGATGCCCTGGAAGGCGCGTGATTTTGCATTTTAAGTAATATGTGTTGCAAGAGCGACAGCATCTCGGGTTCGCCAGTGTGAACATCAGAAACGAAATAGGAGTCGAGTAGAAGGTGAGGATCAGAAGGTATGGATTGGATAGGGGCGCAATATTTTCTGAGGCGGTTGATTGCCGAAGCGGACTCCACCGCTAGGTTAAAATCATTCGTGACCTTGAGTACCGTTCATGATGTCGCCTCGGCAGATCATTCCGAAAATTTGTTATTACTTTTTACTCACGTTTCTACTCGTGCTTGTGATGAAGCAAACGGTGAGTCATCAATATAGCAAGTAATTCAATTTGTTGTGCCGTTGCAGCGCTTAGTCATAAGAATCCACTTGTAATGATAGCAGACGATGATGACCCTGTGACTCTTGACCGGCACGCCTAGGTATTTCGAAATGAGATGGGAAGCATATAAAGATGCATTTTTATGTCAGAATTTCTGTTTCACAGATGCCATCGCCCGTCTCCCACGTGAAAAGATACTTAGAAAGCCTTGTCTCCGTCATCACTCTTATCTGATTCCCCACTGCCTCTAAGTTGCGATTGACCTTCACTTGCTGTCCTTTCGCTTGATGCTCGTGTGGCTTGCTGGACTGGCTGCTGGCGCTCCAGGTTGTTCGCTACTTGTCCGTGATCGTGGTTGGCGAGTCGAAGGAAACCGGGAATAATCGAGCGACCCATGATATTGTTAACTTGCGGGGTATTCTGGCCCTTCGGGAACTGTACAGTACAGACCCACAGCCCTTGCGAGGGTTGTCTCTGAAGAGTGACACGAGCAGTCTTATTACCACCAAACGTGATAGTTCTGCATTGCAGCGTCATACCGCGCTTGATGGCTGCAGCGGGTGCTTTATCATTATTATTGCTGTACTGATATGAGTCAGTGAATCTGAGGGAAGGTAGCGACGATGAGCTTACACTGCCGGAATTGACTGCTTTGGGGGGTGGAGTTTTCATGCCCCCCGTGCGGTGGACCTTGGCCTGTCTTTCGTCTTCCACGCCAGTATCGGGCTTTCTCTTTTGTGCCTAGGTGAATGTGAGCAAGCTTGATTTGACAATCGTATAATCTTCATAAGGAAAGGAAGGAAGGGAGGAGGAGCGACAAAAAGCACCAATGGCTCAAGTACTCACTGAGCTATTATCTGTGCTGACAGGTTGATGTGCTGGCGGCGACGCTCTTTGGCAAAGCCTCCGGCTCCTTCTGGTGTAGCCCGTGCGAGCTAGGGACATATCTGCATTTGAGCCGACTGGTCGTCTGATACTTGATGGAGCATCATTATTGAGGCCAAGATGGGAATCAACCTGCTGCTCTTGATCGGGTGACCAAAGCTCCGGGGCTAGCTTCTTAGCGGTCGGGAGGCTCAGTATGTCGACTAAGTCCTTTAAAATCTTCCCAGCCACTACCTGCGCTTCTTTGTTCTGAAGTTCTTGCTGCTGCGCCATGTTTTCTTTGTGCTCAAGCTCGAGCCTCTCTATCTGTCGACCATCAGATATCAGGGCCTGCTGAAGAACCGCAGCGTTATCTTGTAAAGGATTACGAGCAAATTCTTCGATTCTCCTCTTGGAGCGTTCATGAATCAGAGCCAGCTCTTCAATCAACGACGCACCCGGCTCCTTGATCTGCTGTAAGTCTTTATCCCAGCGAGTGAGACGAGCTCGCAGCAGATCAAATAATTGCGCGCTTGGACAGACCATTCCGCACCATGAAACGGATGATGAGACTTAAATTGAAGGATGTGCTTGTTTCTCTCACATCTCAAACCTGAGCTTGAGAAAGCCGAGGGCAGATGGAAGTTATGTAATTTGGTATCCGCTGGTATAGGGCGCTTGGCTTTGATAATGAGTAAATATTAAATACATGACATCGACATCACTCAGCGGCCGATTCTTCGATATATCAATTTACTCGAGTCTAAGTGGCCTTACCACCATGTTAGCACAGAACAAAGTGGCCATATCTGGCTTGAAATTCTTTCGCCAGTACGTGAAACTTCCAAAATGCCCACCAACCCTACTGTATGTATGGGCTAGTTTCAAGAAGAAAATAGAGAGACCCTTGGCCCAGACAGTGCGGACAGTCTGGGACATTTGTATATCCAGATGGCGCCATTCGTTTGGCGAAGCCTTTGCTTATTACGGGATGGCTATTCCCATGTGCATGTGTTGGAGCATCAGAGCGATTGTGGCTTGAAGGCTGCTCGACGGCAACTTTCGGATTTATGGATATTGCTTCCGGGTAGGGTGCCTGAGGTAGCAACGCTACAGCACTACGACTCGTGGCAACTAATCCGGAATTTATTTGTACTGGGTTGATAGGTCATGATCGTCACAGACCGGTACGGGGGTGAGGGTTAGAGTAGGATGGGACAGAGTAGGCTTAATGACGCGGGATCTATTTTCAGTTGGACTAGGGCTCCATGATATCAGAGACCGCAACGCCCGCTTGTTCGAATGACTACATTCCCAGTATTTGAGTGCCACTACTCTTTTGCAGACTTGGAACGCTGGAGTTAAGAGGAATTTATGGAACATCACGAAAAACGCTGCAAAGACAAAGAGTCTTGGCGAGGAGTCAGCCGAAGATGGGGAAATACACTACCGAGGTGGCAGGATAGGCAACGGAAAGGTCTGTGGAACAAATTTCAATCTGTGATGATATAAGAAAGGTATTTGCCGACGAAAGTCATATCTGTGTAAACTGCCGATCTCGGCTTGTCGAGCAATTGGACGTGTTTTCACGCGTACTTCGTAGAGTTATGCCTTTCTTTTTCTTGGTGCCGAACTCTCCACAACATCGTTCCCAAGCTTACGCTTCCTGCCTATACTGATTTGACAATTTGGACACATAGTCGCGCTTCCATCACCTAGCAAAGGCCCCACGGACGTTTCCACTGTACATTTCCCGGGAGTCTGAAGCCTCAATACGTCCATGAGTCTTGCCCCGAAGGTCTCAAATGGCGCAAAGGGGATTTCCGAATGCTCTACTATGATACTAGATGAGGTCTCGAAGGCAGTATCGTCAAATTGCCGAAGGAATTCGGTAGGTACTTCGGCTTGGTAAAGATGTACATTCTTAAAATCCTCTGCCCTCGTGACTAGAAGTTTTGGCTATGCTTTTCAGCTTTTTGTGAAAACAAGAGAGAAACAAAAGTTATTCCATACCATAAAGGTAGTCAACTGGCGCGGGCAACGTTGACAGTGACCAGTATTCTCGGACTCAAAAAACGGTTTCAGAGATCGCTGCGCTTGAGTCATGGATACCAGGATAGAGAATAGGATCGGTTCTATGGGCTTATTTTGCAGATTAATCCGTTCATCTGGACTGAAGTTTCTTTCCTTGGAAATTCGTCGACGAGCCTCCGTGATGGTAGAAGAGTCAACGTATGCCACGATAACAGACTGATCATGGTATGATACCGGTAGGAAGACGCGAGACTCGTACTTTTGAATCATCTTCCCCCGAAAGAAAAAAATGAGAGCCTCGCTACTATACAAGTCAACTTGAGAGACAAAGCATGATACCCGTGCGGGACCTACCTGAATCTTTTTAGCGCCCAGGTTTCATGATCGAGTATTTTTTCTATCGATTTATACTTCATGGTTCGATTTCCTGTTATCGACAGTCTCTTGACATCTCCTGGCAAGGACAGAGGGGCTGCTGGGCGGGTAGAGCCACTTGCTTCTTTCCCAAGACATTTGTCGCTGGTACCGAGTGTTGATCCCAGCCCAGAGTCCCTCTGTGGAGATTCAAATTTACATCGAAAAAGCTCGAGATGACTTCTTATCCATAAAGGCGGAGGGAGGTACAAGTTCTTGTCTTGGAATTGAAGAATGCGATCCCGGATAGAGGCTCTGGAGTCCGTAGCCATTTGTGCTGTGACTGACTAGTGTTGTGTAACAAGCAAAGATGGGTTCGTGTAACGCATTAAGTCTGCTTTGGTGATCTCCGACCGGAGATCGGCCGGAAAAATGTATATCCGAGTGGCCACGTAGGGAACCCCGCTTCAATCGACTATCCAGGCGCACTCGATGAAAATGCTGACAGGCAGAGTAAGTTTTAATCATGTCTGAGCAGGCATACTTCAATCAAGTCACCTCCGAATCGAAGTTTAATGCTAGATTTTATGCTGAGGATGGAAAACCGTTCTCCCAACTTGGCGATGCTGCTGCTAGTAGATGGGATCGTCGCCATCTCCTAGCTTGCCGGGTAGTTCGGCGACCAAAACTTGAACGTCTGTTACCTATCTTACACTCATCATCTGATTCTCATCTCGAACAGAGCTTCTCTACTGAAATCCGGAATTTCATAGATGGTCCAGAAGAAGATATCAGTTCATACAGCGAGCATCGACTTGTGAGGATGTGCAGCTTCAGTCTTTGCCAGATCTGGTCCACTTTGTCAACTTTCAATCAACGCAATCATTCATCGCAAGAGGGTTCAGAGGTGAATCATCTAAGGACGGTTGAGGATGAGAGCAACAATACCTATAAACGCGCGCGGCGTAACACTGCCAAAGAAAGCTTTGTCAACTCTACTGCCATTCAAATCAATTCCAGTAGTCCCGCTACGGAACAATCTTCGCAAGGCTCTTCGTCCGTTGGATTCGTCGAACAAGATTCCCATTCGACTTCAGTTCTTTTAGAGGACCAGACAGTGCGACTCGCAGTCTGCATCATTCGCCATATAGTTCTTTTCTCTCTGCCGCAAGATAATTTGCCACCAGATTATGTTGTCCAAGTTCGTGACACTAAATCGATGCTTCGTGCCAGGACCTCTGCTTACGATCGGGAGGTAACTGCTATCGATGATGGTGGACTGTACCTTCGAGACAACAAAATTGGCAGTACACAGGTTCTGAAACCCCACGTGGCACTATTCGAGGCCAAAAGACAGTTCCAAAGAATAGAAAACGGAAGGCCAATTATCTCGGATCCATGCCTCGCGCAGATGACGTGCGAGGCTCTAGCTGCCCGGATTTCTAATCGAGACCGAGACACAAACAGATTGTGAGATCATCCATTTGCCTATTGCTTTTCAAAGATAAAATTGACATTTAGCTAGCGTTGTGATTATACATTTTACTCAACATTATGCGTGCCTGCTCCAGTTTGACATAAGCGATACGTACTTGGACAATTTCGAAGATGGTAAAGCCGATTCATTCCTTTACTTTCACTCGACACCTTGGTTTGACATGAATACGCCGCGAGGAAGAGAAAACTTGGTACTCAATATTTCTCGGCTGATGATCTGGGCAACCCGCTCATAAGCGACCTTGGCAGACTTTCCTTTTTGGGGTGTCGATATATGGCTTTGTTGTCACATCAACACTTATTTAGCTTCGACATCCTTATCCCCAAAGTGTTAGTTTGCAGCTGATGTTGTTAACAAGGCCGTAATGTCTACGTCTGATAAAAGCGTGAACCAGACCGGAGAAACAGATTTTGCCTTATACCTCACCTGTGACTGCCTATGTTCTGTTTTTGCTCGAAACTGCTGCATACACCTAGATCTAGCTGTAGTAGTAGCCCGACAGCCAAAGCTGCATTTGTCCTCTTATATAAAATCTCTATAGCTGGACTTTTACTTGCCTATCGTAGAAGGCCAGCTGGGACGTCATGCTAAGGAGAACTACCCAAATAAAGGTTATATTTCTGGGCTCTAAAAGAACCGGTGACTTCGTATATCTTTTTATATTTGCTGCGCCCTGGCAAATCCCTGATGACGCTTGGCACAATGTAGCGAAGTGGATTAAGCCAATCGATCTTCGGGCATTCCTGGAGTCCTTTAAAGATGCCAAGCATTCACTCTCATCAGCCCAGAGGGAAGATCTCAAGTTCCAGGGACCAATGCTACCTAAATATGACTAGATGCTTGCACAATATGGCTGGGTTGAGAGGGCTGCGTCTTAAAGAGGGGCCATACGTTGATGGCTGGGCTTTGTTCAAAGCCACTCAATCTTTCCGCAGCGGCGGTTGAGACTGGGCAGAGAAGCCTCGCGGGTGAAATCGAACCATCAATGGCGGCTTCTTCCAGACAGTCTTGAACGTAACCTGCGACAACCATTTGGTGTCTTTATTGATTAATTCCCAGTCATATGCATATACAAGAGACGCGAGTGTGACTCGAGACTCCAGGTATGCTAAATTGATGCCCAGACAACCTCGAGGGCCAAGCGAGAACGGACGGCTTGCGTCTTTGTTGACTTTACGTCCACCATCCATCCAACGACCAGGTTTGAACTGGCTGGGCTCCGGAAAATTCCGTTCATCGTGAGACACAGTATAGGTATCTACTGACACAACGGTATCCTTTGGAATGAAGGTTCCATTTATCTCGGCTCCAGGGCAGACTCGGGGGAGACCGAAGGGGGCGGGTGGGAATAAGCGTAGACCTTCTTCAATAACCGAGTTCAGATAGAGCATACCGGTCGTTGAGTCTCCAGTGATCTCTTCTGTCGACGAGAATGATGACCGTATTTCTTTTTGCAGTGTTGCTAGAGTATCCGGATTCTTGAGTAAAAGGTAAGTGACACCAGTCAGGAAGGTTGCAGTGGTCTCTGACCCAGCCAGCATTAGAACCTTGGCCTGTTCTCGAAGATGGTTTTCGTCGAAATTTCCTTGGCGGATGATATGCGCGAAGAAATCTTCTCGGTTGTTGGTTGCACCGGATTGGACGCGATGCGAAATCATTGCTTTAGTCATCTTATCATGAAGTTCTAGTCCGCGTTTTAGAGATGTTGGCATCAAGATAGACAGAACAAAACTGGGAATAGAAAGACGATTAATGACTGGAAGAAGGGTGAGATGATTTGTAAATTCCAGCAGGAGTGAAACCCACACACTGGATTTCCAGTCAAGAATGGAGTTGAAGGATTTGCCAAATGTCAAGTCAGCTGATCCTGTTAGCTTATCCTTTCGAAGGCCTTCGACTGGGGCATGTTACCAATGATATCAAATGTGAGCCAGTTATACACGGTAGATGCATCAACTCCTCCGGATTTTGGGCCTCCGTGTTGTCCAAGCCGCTGGACAAACTGCTCAACATAGTGGCTGACAACACTCTCAGTCTTTCTCAACGCCTGCGGGCTGAAAGCATAAGATAGGGACTTTCGTTGTATCCGATGATCTCCGGGATCTCTGACAAACACGATGTCAGGACGACTGGTATTCAGTTCAGACTTGTAGAGTACATCGCTCTTCAGAAAAACATCAGTATTCTTAGAAACATGGCTGTAGATTTCTTTGTACGCCGCGGCCGAATTGAAGCTCAGCTCATTTGGCGCAATGCGGACAACATCACCATACTTCTTATGCACCTCCTGCATTATGGAAGGGTATCGACCACTGATCCAGGCCCGTATGAACCAGAGCTACATTCCGTTCGATCAGCGCTGGTATTAGCTCTGCAGTATGTTCTCGCTACCTACCTGGCTGCATGCTGCTAATTTTGGACCTGGAAACTGAGATAGAGGATGGTAGGAGAGCCTGTAAACCGCCAAAGATACTACCCCCGCTGCTATCTTGACACAGTTGTGTCAGTAGGGTGTTTCAAAAAGCTCGACAGATCTGTGTGCTGAAATAAAGTTCGGTCAACATACAATAGACAGTGGGCCGAAAAGTCCCCAAAATGCAAAGAACATTGCTGCTAAGCAACGAAACTTTAGTCCGTATAAAAGGTTTGCTATCAGGATATACTGTATCGTGACGTAGCACACTTTTCTAAAACAACTAAGTTCAAGTAACAGAAGCTTGGAGTTTCAAGAGATCTGTAATATAGCCAGTACTAACTCCGGGAAGCGCATTTCTTTCGTTGAAGGATTGTCAGAATGATTCGAGAAGCTGAAATTAGCCCTGCCGATGTTACCGGGTCCGACTACGACTGAAATCAAAATTTGGCTTTTTGGGATGCAACCTCATTACCAACTGGCATGGCTCATGAGGCCAAGGAACAGCCATGTTGACATGTTAGATTGAGTCCCGCCTCGGTATCCTCAGTTGTTATTAATCACAATGGTCGCTAATAGCTGCAACGATAACAACGCGTCAGCTATCGTTGCTGGATGCTACACCACCCCATCTTCAGTCTCCCGTAGCTCTTGTGTGTGCTTTGCCAATGGTGCCGCTATTACAGCATGGCTCGGCTCGACGTTTCGTAGCGGAATGAGATGAGTGTATGTCGTCGGCGTCTTACACTAACTTCAACGAAACTTCTACGCCGAGGCCCGCTTTTATGAGCTGCGAATATACAGAACCTCAATCAACAATGGGGGTGATGGAAGGATCTCTGCATACTGGGGATATGGCTTCCCAATAGTATTACGGGTAGTCTAGCATGAAGTATTAGGGTTCGATTTCGAAAATTGGCAACCAAAAGCTCTAATATTACATGCTGAGTCTCCATGATTCGAAGTGGTTCTCTGGGAATATACTTGGCGTATTAGAATGATGGCGTCAGTCGAATAGGCTGTCCTTTCTTAATTGCTGTTGTGATTAAAGGCATGGCTTGAATGCCTCGCATATGGCCGCGACGGCAAATTAAGTCGTCGTTATACAGAATGAAGACGCAAGACGGCAACTAATTAAAAATTAAAAATTAAAAAAAGTCCTCTTACTGCGTCTCTCCAATATATTATATAACGAGGTGACCAGAACGCGATGGGGATTATGCCATCGCCAGATCTAGCCCTCCAATCGTGATCTCAAAAATACAAATAAAAGGGGAACTTGAAATAAAGAAAGAACAAAACTTTGATTTTTAGTTTTTCCTTCACTTTATCATATTTAAGTAATCTCTTCCATGTCCTCTTTTCGTAGTCCGCCTCTCCGCAGCTATCTGTCATCCCAGAATATTATTATCCTTGCCAGGTGTATAAAGTGAAACCTCAGAACTCGAGAGCTGTACTACTGAGATGATACATGGGCTGCCAGAATCGGTCTTGGTATCCAGGTTGAAATCAACCTTAGGAAACCAAAGAAAATGTCCTGCTATCTTGAAATGTGCCTTTTCCTTCTTGTTTCTTCATCTTTGGCTGTTCTTTCGTGCTTACTTTGCTCTTCTGGTATCCGGCACAATATGTTTCATTTTTTACTCGCAGAAGGAGAAGGAGAAGGAGTAGGGGGGGTAATAGGAGGAGGAAGAGCAAAAGGCGGAGGTGAAGCAGAAGGAGTAAAAGTAGGTAGATGAGGAAACCGATCTGGCGCCGTTACTGTATATTCAGGTGTCTGTGCTATCGCCATTGCGTTTGCCCCTCGTTGAGCTTCACTGCCCTGCGTAAGCAGATGAGGGGTCACCCGTTGCGATTCTTCTGACCCATTGGGACTGGTCCAGTAATACAGTTTCTCCACCCC
This sequence comes from Fusarium succisae, assembly GCA_013186925.1. Lineage (NCBI taxonomy): Eukaryota > Fungi > Ascomycota > Sordariomycetes > Hypocreales > Nectriaceae > Fusarium > Fusarium succisae. The sequence continues at coordinate 28,699 of JAAOAW010000204.1, read as the reverse complement.
GTCGTTGCTTTCATGTCTAATTTGGAGTGCAGGTTCAGTTCTGGACTGGTTCTCGATATCCATAGGCGGCGCTCTTTGCGGTGCTTTTACCCTGGGGATTTTGCATTGAAACCAACTGCTAACGCACTTGTATGCGGAGTGGTACCAAGTAGCCTGATCATTTTCTTGTACCCTCTGACTGCGGAGTGATTGCGGGATCAGTGTGGAAAGGTACAATAACAATAAAGCAAAAGGCCAACAGAGCGCTAAAACAAGGCAAATGGCAGCAGGTAACAGTCTGTTGCCGTCCCATCTGTATGAGCTGCACCTGAAGATCGTATTGGCAAGCAGGAGTGCTGGCAAAGCCCAGAAAATGACCGCTACAGTAGCTATGAGAATAGCCTTTGTCTGCTCCATAATTTCTTTGCTTTCTCGCCATACGACTGGCCTTTCCGTCCAGGCGTATATTGGCTTGCGGAAATAGAAGGAGTAGATATTGAGTATAGTGAAAGTATAGCCGATGAACGAGTTGTCTTGGGGTGGTAGTTGAAGGATGAAACAAATGTCGAGTGGAGGCTATGTGCAAGGCGAGTGGAGGTAAACTGGCAGTGGGCCTAAGATGTTCGTTCTGCTACACCCTTTATTAGCCAATGGCTATTCTCCAATTCTCTTTGAACTCGACAGAACGTGGCCTTGACCATTTTCGGACTCCCCAACCGGCCGCATCTGGACTTTCTGTAGAGGCTCGCCATTTTGAGATAAATGTATAGTCGGCGTTGCGGGACAGGATGAAATGTGGAGTGTGTATTGTAGTGAGTCTCCTGAACTTGTGAAAGAACATATCCTCTTGACTCAGTCCCCGCTGAACGACTTCCGACGCAGCTCGCTCTCTTCTCAGCTCCCCTTCAACATTTCGTTCATCGCAATCTCAACTCACACATCCTGTCATGTTTCTCTCGACAGCCATGAACCCTCGCCAGTCTAGCGAAAATGGTTCCAAGCACCTGGCTATAACTGGGATCGCAAGTGAGGGAGTCTGGTTGATGAAAAGGCACTGGAAATTCATGTCAATGCTCTACCTAGTGGTGGTCATAGGTTTGACTACAACGTACTCGATTATATGTAAGTGAAGAATTGTTTCAGCGACAGCCCAGATTCAAACTAATCCTGTACCTCAAGTGACCCAAGTCAGGCCGTTTGACTTGGAAAGAAGGGCTTGGGGAGGATTCGACCAACGGCCCACCAATGCAACGTGTTACCAGAAAGAACGAACAGCAATGCTACTTTCTATCACATTAGGCTGGCTTGGGGTCGATCAGTTTTACGCTCATCATTGGCCACTAGCTGTATTCAAGCTGCTCACCCTTGGTGCTGGGGGAATCTGGTGGTTTGTCGATACCATTCTTTGGATTGTGGGTGGAGTTTATGGAACACCTGGATGCCCTGGGGGAAGCAGATATTCCTGGCAGTACTGAAGGCTTGTCTACCTAGTCTTACAGAATTACATATACACATGTGTGTATTGGTGATTTGGGCGTGAGGTTGTGTCAAAGGTCGGTCAAATACTCGCGATTTTGAAATCGTTGTTGTGAAGTGGAAATCGGTTGACATGGAACGTAACTTTTTCTTCGGGCCACTACTCAATTAAGCATCCAGTCATATGCTGGTTTTTCTTCCAAGGGGAGAGAAAATGCAGATGAATCAGTTCAATAAATATTGTAAGGCAAGATGAAGCGGGAAGCAGAAGGGCGAGACAAAGAGGATAAGAACTTCAGATCACTCAAATTAAAAATCTATTCCCTGCCAAATATCACCCCTCTAACCTTGATACATGGCTAGACATCTGCTATGCGAAATTCAGACGCCCACAGAGAGGGATTCAGTCCCGGCCGACTTGAGACAGACAGCTCAAGGCTCTCTAGTAGAATTCATGATCGCAAATCACAACATCAAAATTCCCAAGATAGCCTCGTCAAATAGCAATCTATGGTTAAGATATCTGGTAAAGATCATCTATCAGTTTTTTCCTCCTCTTTTGTCCGGGCGCTAGAGAACGTGTAGGTGGTTTATGGATGGGCAGTTTGTGATTGGAGCCATGTCTTCCCCCCGCAGAGTTATGTCTGTATTTCATGGCCGCCAGAATGGCGCAGACTTTAAGTTCCTCATCTCTCAAAGGTAGGAAATCTCTGACTGTCATCCATATCGGTATTAGTCACGCGTTGGCTCGACCTCGCATCATCCGCTTCTCTTGCTTACCTTGGGCTTGCCCAGTGACCTCTAGTGAGAGTCCCTGTAGCGGCTGGAAGCGATGGACACTCATGGAAGTATGCATCAAGAAAAATGGGCTTCGTATCGTGCACTGTATTATCGATTGGTTGTGTGTTCGTTGGCGTCTGTTTCAAAGCCACTCAGTTGGGCAAGAAGAATGGAGAATATAAACGTGACTAGTCAACTAAGTTGAAGTTTGGTGGCAGTTCTGCTTACTGTCTGTAGGCTAATGAGAAATGATGGCTCCCATTGACCAATGGTACTCTGTTGATGAACTAAACGGTCAAATTTCGAGCATTTGTGAGGACGTCAGATATGGTTTATATAGGAGGCCGGTTAAGATTCATTCAACGGCCTTCCGGATATGTAATATAGCTGTAATATGCACTTAGTGGTTGCATCTCTAGGCTTCTACACCCCCCGTGTATGGGACAAACAAGAAAGTGGCCAGCACTGCTCGTATCTTCCTACCAGGGCCTCAGGTCTGAACAAGAACTCAAATTCCCACCTTGATCTGTAGTCACCTCCTTCAAGAAAGAAGCCAACATATATCTGCCACGCTCCTTCTTCCAGGTACTTCGTCCAGCAGAACTCGGCAACATACGGAACATTTTTAAGCCCAGCTGTGATTCAAGTGCACACCCCTGCCATCACATGGTATCATTCAGTCATTATAGCCCCGATCATGCAGTCACAATCTTCCCCTTATTCATCTCCCTGGACGATAGATCGCAGAAACGAGTTTGGATTCCATGAGACTCATGCTAAGGTCTCTCACTTCGATCTTATATTCGACCAGGCCGGCGTCACTGATGCTGTCCTAAACTACGAGTACGATGGCGATGGAACACCGGGGTCACCATATCTCGTCGAGTTTCTCCCCGGTGATCCTCACAATGCCATGGGTTTCTCAGCACGAAAGAAATGGCTCATCACTGGTCTTCACGCTATTGCAACACTTGCCGTTGCCTTTGTCAGCACTGCATACTCGGGAGGCCTCAACTCCATTCTTCTGGAGTTCCAAGTGTCAACAGAGGTCGTCATCCTCGGCATCTCCATGTTCGTTCTGGGCTTCGCCATCGGGCCGCTGTTTTGGGCTCCTCTTTCTGAGCTTTGTGGCCGCCAGATACCTTTCTTCATCTCTTACATGGCCTTGACGGCCTTCAATGCTGGTGCCGCTAGTGCCCCGACCATGGCAGCCTTGATCGTACTTCGCTTTTTTGCTGGCTCCTTTGGGTCTTCCCCGCTTGCCAATGCCGGGGGGTCGATCGCCGACTTGTTCGATGCTTCAGAGCGTGGTTTAGCAGCCGCCGGTTTTGCTTTAGCACCTTTTCTGGGCCCTACACTTGGTATGTAATCATTTAGGAAAGCAACTGGGTGGACGAGCAATGGCTATACTAACAATTCTCTGTATAGGTCCCATCGCCGGTGGTTTCTTGGGCGAGCACAAGGGTTGGCGTTGGGTCGAGGGCATGATGGCTGTTTTCACAGGCTGCGTTTGGATCATCAACTCGCTGGTTATACCCGAGACGTATGCTCCCTACATCCTCCGACGCCGGGCTGCGGTTCTTTCCAAGAGAACGGGCAAGGTCTACATCGCCAAGCTCGACGCTGGCCATCCGCCGGAAACTATCGCTACCCAGTTCAAGACTGCTCTTCTTCGGCCTTGGACTCTGCTCTTCAAAGAGCCGATCGTCCTACTGACTTCGATCTACATTGCTGTCATATACGGTACACTGTATCTCTGTTTTGCCGCTTTTCCCATCATCTTCCAGCAAGGTCGTGGATGGAGTCCTGGTAAAGGTGGTCTCGCCTTCATTGGTATTGCTGTAGGCATGTTGTTTGCGGTTGCAGGCACTGTCTTCGACCAGAGACGATACTTGCGCGTGGCTAAGGCTGCGGGCGGCCATGCACCGCCAGAGGCTCGACTTCCACCTAGCCTCATAGGCTCGATACTGATTCCCGCTGGTTTGTTTTGGTTTGCGTGGACTAATGGGACCGATGTCCACTGGTCTGTGTGCATTATTGGCTCTGCCATTTTCTCGGCGGGTCTCGTCCTCGTCTTTCTCTCATTGCTGACTTATCTAGTTGACTCCTGTAAGTTTTCTAGTATCTGTGAGATCTGTACCCCTATAGGGAGCTGATATGGTCTAGATGTCATCTATGCTGCCTCTGCCTTGGCAGCAAACTCGATCCTCCGCTCCCTCTTCGGCGCCGCGTTCCCGCTATTCACGCCGAACATGTACGATAACCTCGGTACGCACTGGGCCAGTTCCATCCCAGCTTTCTTGGCCATTGCTTGCATTCCGTTTCCATTTTTGTTCTACAGGTACGGCCGGGGCATTCGTATGAGGTGCAAGTTCTCTGCCGAAGCCGCTAAGGAACTGCAGCGTATGCGCACTGGGAGGCAAGAAATCCCTGGCAATGAGGTTGGCGAGTCACAAATGGAAGAATTCGAGAAGGTGCTTGCAGATACCGCTCCTCATCACAATGCGAGAAGACATAGGGAGATTTCGGTTTAGAATAGCCCGATGATGCTTAAAAACCGGCTGAGCCCGGTATCCCCAGCGCCTGTTCATATGGAGGAAACCCGGCCAGAGGTCTTATTAGATGGCTTTTATGTTGAGCACTGATACCTTCCCAATCTAGGGTATAATGAAGCCATAAGAATAGCAACTTTTCAAGAGGAATTGTTGCCTTACATCTGCCTGGTTTGACTTTCAAGGTACCAACGGGAAGCTTCTCCTTACGTATACGGCGCAAGCGCAGACCGTCGAGCGAAATGGCACAAACGAGTCGGTAGACCATGGACTGAAAAGGAATAAACCAGAAATAGGCATGCCATTGACAAGTAGATAGAGATACCCGACAATTAGGAGTAGAAAGGTACGGTGTTATCTCTCTTTTTGCTACCATTAGCATTTAGGGCTAATCTCCCTGTTGACTGTAAAAAGACCAGCCGCAGTCATGGTCGTTGTAACCGTGAAAGCAGTGTATCGAGATATCTCTTGAACTGCACCGGGCCGACTATGTGTTTAAATTCGTTTATGAGATTTGAAAAGGGTCAGCCTACGGAAACGAATCAGACAAGATACGTCAAGGTCAACAATCATCGCTTGCTAGTATTCACTCTAAAACAAAACCCTCATAAACAATTTCATATCCAAACACAGTGCCTGACCCATTCTCGGAACTCACCACCAACCCAGTTTCCTAATAATCTCAGAACAGCAAGCAACCGATACATATCCTCCACTGTTCCCGTCCCCCCAACATCAACAGGCCCAACAACATCATAATGCGTCCCATTATTGAACGCAAAATGCAATTCCCATCTCGAACAAACAACCAACAAGACCGGCATAAGCGAGATCTTGGTCATTGCAAACTGGACAGTTCGTTCAAACCATGATGCTAGCCAAATTCCTAGCTGTACTTTGCCCTCTGAATGACGCTTCATGTCTTTTTTCGTCTCTATGAAAACCCCTGCCGTTTGTACCGTAAATGCTTACTGGTAGATTGATTGAATGTCCTTGGGCCCTTACGCGCATCGACAAAGGTTTTAATATCAGTGCTTAACTGTCCGTTGGGCCGTAAAAGGAGAGTGTATAGTCGATCATTTTGCCGACATTAGTCTCTTCTCCTTTCCAGGCTGGTAGAAAGTCCTTGTCTATAGAAGCAGTTGTGATATTTTCGGCGCAGACGTCGGCCATGGTGGACATGGCGAGGCGAGAAGGCCATAATCAAGGCAGTTTTGGAAACAGGATGAGGTTTTTGTGATCTTTGCAGTGAAATGTGGGGTGGGAATTCTGGATAGCGGTTGGGTGAAAGCAAGAAACTTAATGCGTTTCCTTTAATAATTCTTGAATAGTGGTTTAGTAAACCTGATAAATGCAGGTCAACGTCAATGCTTATGCAACAGGTGTTTCTTGTTTAGGGTAGTCAATAGTCGCGCTCCCACTTCGAGGAAATCTAACCAATCAACGATACGGCCCGGCCACAAGTGATATCGCGGAAATAAGCCAATCCTGTGGACTCATTTGTACGGGCCATTCTGTTAAAATCGTTTATCAGTTTATCATTGGCTACTAGACAACGGACCCAGTTAATCCGATTCCGCTAACCCAAAACAAACAACAACGAGTCCACTGACGTAAACAAAGCGGTGATCGATATTATTATCGCAATATGGCGGATGCTTACGACACGATCGACGAGTCACGTCCTCTTCCTGACGTGCAAGATTCATTTGGTCGTCAAGTAAGAATAATTTACCCTGGTTACTACTACTCGGGCGGCGCTCCTCCCTACGGAAAAGAAAAAAATACATCCGCCGAATAGGGTCCTTAGCTATGGGCAGTACTATTTCTGTCTTCCCTCGTCTAATGATTCCTCAACCGATCAGTATCCTATTATTCCTCGCTTCAAAGACTGGCGCTTTCCGCACAATAATCCCCCACTTATTTGGAAAAAACTCTGTTCTCAATAATGCGCCAATGGGAGCCCTCGCTGCGTGATGAGCAAATGTGGCGACGGGGTGGAGCAAGCGCATCTTGTACCGTCGAAGCAATCTTCATAGTGGACACAGAACTTAATGAAAAAGTAAGATAAAATGGCCTAAACGACATAGTTTGGAGTATGAATATGTTTATTTATATGTGTATTGATGCGTCGATAGGTATTCTAGGACGAGCCTTTTCTCAACGGATCAAATTGATGCGCCGGCAAATTCATTCCCGCTGCGCTGTGATGTGCATAAGATTTTTGATAAGAGACATTTTACTTTTGTGCCCAAGCAGGGGATTTCTCGAGGAGCGAGAGAGAAATATATGGAAGAGGCCCGGGACGCCAATGCAGAACAACTTCTGAGCCACGCTGAGGGAAGCGGCCCATCGCCCGACTCACAACTTCCAATACGAAGGTCAGGACCCTCAGGCGACTCTCCTCAGAACAACTCTCCTATTCAAATAGTCGGCCGCGTCTTCAACTCGACTCCAAGTAGTGATCTCCCACGACGCTTTCACAACAGAGCCATCCACACACTGCCGTCAACACTCTCCATCGATCTTCTTTTCGCCCGCTTCGCCTATACCATATTCTCAACCTCAACATTTAACGATTTCCTTGACTCGGATAAAGGGCGCTATGTTATGACCTGGGATCATGAGAAGAAACGACATGATGTTGGATTCGCGAGTGCGGAGAAATGTCGTGCAAATTTGGAATGCAACCAGGTCGAGGATTGAGAGTCCGAGGAAGAGATCCAAGGCTACGGGCGATGGACCGGAGGATGGTTATGGTGCGGGATTAGGATTAGATGTAGATAGTGGCTATGGCGATAACTCCCAGACGAGTCTTGCTGAAGACGGACCAGGGCGGGGGAGGACGAGGAAGAGAGGCTGGGAGGAAAATGATTTAGATATATTTGGAGCGAAGCGGACGAAGCTTCGAAGAAGAAGTGAGTCAAAGGAAGACAAAATTTGACATACAGCGAAAAGAAGTCCATGAAATTCAGAAAGTCAGGTTTCGTGATTACCTCCTCAACTGGTGATAGCCAGTGATTTAAATCTTTACTGCTAAGTTCCTCATAGCGAAACGAAAGAACCCATAGAGTCAAAGCTCTTGGAATCTCGTCATCTTGGCTTTAACTGTGCGTCGCAAGCCTTCGTTGTCTTCGTCTCGTTGTTGAGCATGATTTCGAAAAGGATAAGCCCAAGAAGTTCTCGGTCTTTTCCCGGGGCTCGCAAACCTCAATCTCGAGACGGATAGCGGAGAACAAATGCAGGGTCCCAACGGTGTTCGTTCTGATCTTTACATACCAACGTCGCATATGCTAACGCTGGTCAAGGTGAGCTGCATAGCCACTGAACTTCATGATCTTATTGTTCAGAAAACACTTCGAGATATCACATTAATCGGTATCACACTACCGGATGACCGATTTTAGCGCCCAATCTTACAGAAGATCTCTGAGATTCGAAATCCTTTTGGCTTTTCTGTGGCAGAATGTCTGCAGGACGAAGATCTGGAGCCTTCAGATATCACCCAGTTGATCGACTTCACAAAAAAAACCAAATGGATTTCGAGACTTGAAGTGCTGGATAATACCTAATCGCAATACTATCTTGATATTACCAGCTATTACATAGCACCTGTGTTGGTTACTGCCCCATATTTGGTTGTCAACATTGTTGGTACCATGCATGAACTGATTCATCCCCCAATCCGTTGAAATGTGTTGTCTCTTGGCCGGATCTAAGTAGTTTGAAGTACCGCTGCTCTGGGGACCATGGGGGATTTAGCTTTAGCGGGCTCATGTACTCGGCTTTTCTGTTGGGAGGCTGGTATCGGACTAATCGCAATAGTTATAAACTAGCACGCCACCCTCTTCCTCCGATTGATAGCTGTTGTCAATGCAAAACTTGTGCGGCCAGCTAGAAGGCAAGGTTGGCGGGGGGCTCTGTTCTCGATAGTGTCTTTGATAGGAAAAGCCGTCTCGCGTCTGGTGACGCCCAACTCGTTCTGGAGTATTGGGTCGGTGCAACGCAGTGGATGTGACTCGTTGTATATCGATTTCAATGTTGTCGTTATGGTCATCAGCCATAAATGTCCCATCTGTAGAGGCCAAGAAACTATCCTTTACTTCAACGCTATTTAAGGGGGCATCTTCATATTGCTGTAATAAGTATATCCTCAAAAAGATACAGTTGTGGAGCTGGCTCAAGGCCGACGATAGATCTGGAATCATCGATGCTGAAAACCGGAGGAGAACAACGTCCACCTTTGCAATTAGTAAGAAGCCTCGTTCTTTAAAAACCCGTTTGAGTATATCGAGAGAAGAAAAGCAGGCCGTCAGCCGGCTGTGGAGGATGGCTTGCAACGAGTTCCACCTATTGACCCGTCAGGTACAGCACAAGGAATTGAAGGGCGTTAAGTTACAATTCTTTACACGTTTTCATAAGTGAGTATGTATCACGTATACAAACCTCCGTGCAAAGCTTGTAACCTTGATCGGCAGTTGTTGAATGCTGATCGTAATTGCATGTGCAATAGCTAAGGTTTGTCCGGTCGATGCCCTTTTCACGAGAAACATATTCCTGAATATGTATTACTAATCTCTCGGGCAATAATGAGTCGCAGATTCCGTTCAGAATCTCGACGGGCAGCCCGATTATGTGCCTTGGGCTGATGGTGATGCGAGACATGTTTTTTATTCTGACATAGGATAGCTTGAGTTAGAAAAAAAAGAGAACAAGAAAAATGTGCACGAAAAATAGAGTAGACCTTAAAAGGGAAGTTGTCTTGCACGTGTCGTATGATCTCATTATCATAACAAAATCCCGCAACCCCCGCTGGGTTCTCCAGTGGGTCCTTAGTGAGGATCACGGTATAAACTTAGAGTATCTGACTAAAAAAGACTTCCTCATTTCAAAGCTGGCAAAGCTGCCTACCTAAGTCAAGTCTACATAGAATTAATCTGGTTTCATTCAAACAACCTCTCCTAGCTGCGCAATCTCGAGGACATATCCCTTCCCGGACGCAACTAGACCTGGGGAACCCGAAATTCGCTGCGATACACGAATAGATACGCAGTCAAAGAAGCATCATTCACTGCGGCAAGAATTGAGCTATGGGCTTAATGGAACATTCCCAACCACAACGGAGCCCCAGGTCCTCGAACTGTATGAATGAGCATCCCTCCGGTGGCACGAATTCCTCTACTTGCCTAGGAGACTTCAAAAATGAGTACCCTAACCTAAAATGACCGGGGGGAGATCTTCGGACACCTCGCCGCTAAAGGTATGAGAGAGAAACTAGATAAATCGATATTTAAAACACAACTTACCCTTGGCCCAAAGAGGGCTAACGCTGAAAGCGAAGGTAATGAGTAGAAGTCTCCAAGCTCCGGGTAAGGTTTACTGGGTGGCCTCATCGCCTGCAAATCGGAGACCTCTCCCCTGCGCTTCCCTTGGGTCATTGTGATGAATCGTGCTAATCGAATGGGTCGAATAACTCGCAGCCTGTTTGGGAATTTGGACGTGAATGCACTCCCATTATGTCATGAGACTTGAAGGAAGGCCAATACCTCTTACTCAGAGTATACCGGATAGCAAATCAAGAAGAATTCTGATACTTATCAGTGTCTACCTCGCTGATTTCGCATTCGAAAGGCTCGGCTGTCTCCTAACAGCTATATTCGTAGCTAGATTTTGTAATAGAGACATGTTGCCTTTTCGTAGCTACATGAATAATGGCAGTGTCGAGTTTCTTTGTCAGAAACTATTTTAGGCTTATGAGAAATAAGGTTGCCAGCGGCATGAGCCGGAAGTGATGTTTCCGATCCTTCCTCATCCAGTTAAACTTGTTGGCCAACGTCCAAATTACGCATACGTCTAGATTATAAAGTCCGCGTAGGGGTTGACTCTCAGTTCCTCATTTTCATTTGCAACACGCCAATCTTGGAATATGAAAGACGTTCTTTGGCTGTCCTCATTGTCTCTTGTGAGCGCTATCTGTGCCTCCAATTACGCCATCTGGATATCGCACGATAGAACTCCGCTCGACGAAGCGATAGGGAGAGCTCTACCTGGAGTAAAATATGAGGAGGTCGAAGCACTCAACCACAGGTTCAATATTCATAGCACAGAACCTGGGAGAATATACAAGATTCCGTATGATGAAAGCGTCACTCCCATTGAACCAGCCTCTTGGTCTGGGAACTGTCCCAAAACCCTGGTGCTAGACAGTAACACAAGAGCGGAGGCTTCACCTTCCATTGTACCAGACCCAACTATCATACGCGTGAGGAGCCACCTCATCGCTTCTGATGCAATGAATCTCGGGGTAAGATCTGTTGGGACCAGCGATGGCTCAGAGACGACAAAGACGCCTACAGCTGTTGGTTCACGCACCACATCAGCCCCCGCACCAACCGGAACAACTAATGAAATGTCCTGTTGGTCAGAAAAGTACGCAGATTCAAACTTCCAAGAAAGTTGGGAATCTAGAATGGGATTTGCTACCTTGTTTTGCGATAAGCTTCATGACATTCGCCTCGATGCTCAACTTCCCATATGGGAAGAACCGTATGGTGATACCTTTCTTGGAATGACAATTTTACCTGATTGCCCAAACTACTCAATCGGGGCCGAAGGAGCGGCCTCATGTCGTGCAGTTATGAAGCAAATCAACCACAAATGCCCAAAATCAGGGGGGTTGTACTACACCAACTGCCTTTTGTACTACTTTGTTCCAAGGTGAGAAGAGAAGTCGCCACATGAATTAGTTATACTTTGAGTTCTTCTTTCCTCTTATATTGTAGTTCTATTTTCCTCCAGTTCGGTTCGTTATGGCTGTCAATGCGCGACGAGAACATCAGCAGAAGGATATTGGGGTCTCACTACGTTACTCTCTCCAGCGTGTTTTGTTGAGCTCAGCACTGATCCATTTGAGTTCTCCCTTCTAATTCAGTTGAGTTCCGGTGGATCTCTCAATGACGTTTTCGGCTTGTGTTAGCCATGGTAATGATGAAATTCATGTAATTCTTTTAATTTTTTTTGACTACTTAGCCATCCAGTGTCCAACAATCCCACGAGCTTCAAGTGCTTTTCAGGTGGTAATTTCCTCTCGATCAGCGCCACCTCCCTATAACTGCTGGCGTCGTGTTTGAACAGTGTCAAAAGTATTTCTTATTGCACTCGACTGCCAACATCAGGGCTGTGTCTTAAAAAAGCCAAGGTTTGCCGATGCCCTTGGCAACTGTTCTTCTTTGAAACAAGAGAGGCTGTTCTATCACGTTGGACCGAAGCTATTTCGGCTTTTGACATTCACGTAAGTATATAACCCTGTCTGCCAACCATTCAAGCAAGGAGTTTGCTTGGTTAATGAGGCCGACGTTCTGCGCCTTCTTCCCCGTGATGAGTTCCAAGAGCATACTGACAAAGCATTAAAGCTCGTCTTAGTATGAACAGATATGTTTTTACGCGGTAGTTCATTCGATCCGTGGTCCTTTTAATTCTCAGATAGAGACGCCTCTAGGCCTAGGTTCTCTCTGTTCTAGTGATAGAGGTAGCGTGTCCGCAAGCGTGATCCACACGGTACTCACTCTGAAAGACTTACCTTTTCACTGGGCCGAGGCCTCCAGGTATGATAATAGCTTAGAAGGGGTTCGGGCTTATTACCGCCGATGCGTTTAAACCAAGTTAGCTTTTCGTTCTCTACTTTGGAGAGGTTCTTGGTTCATAAATAGGATACTTGCAGATAGGACGCTTTACAAGGCGCAATAGCTTCACATGTCTATATTTTATGTATACAGATGCTATCACACGCGCAGCTATCGTAACTACTTCTCAGAATACACAAGGTCTAAAACCAAGTCAAGAAAGTAAAAGTACTATATTAATCCCAAATGCGGTAGGTTGTTACGGGCGACATCCATGAACTACGTATAGCATAACCCAGCCACAGAAAGCAAACAAAAAAGACGTTCGACTTAGGGCCAAGGCTTCCTGTCATTAGAGAAAAAGTCCGTTACGACTTTCGTGTGTAAAGACTTGTGCCTCGCTACTAGCTTCCATGTAGAACTATAGCTCGTTGGACCTGCGAATCAACTTCTATGATCTGGTATCATACAGCATCATACAATACAATCAGGGCACTACCACTCTGCAGCTTGCAAACACAAGTCATAATGTTGAGGAAATCCAGGCAATTGACATGACCTATACATTCTTCGTGAAGAACCCCGGTAAAACCTGCCTTATGGACGGCAATTGTTGTTTTCGTGGCTGAATCGGGTCAACTTCCATCAGAACTTTGTGATCTGCTGTAACATGGGCTCCCGGACGATCCCTGAGTCGAACAATTTTGCCTCTTGATGAGGCAGGCCACTCAACCGAAGGCATATCGTTTCGTCCGAGCTCAGCAGAGACATGCTTGACGTTCTCTGGCAACAGATCACTGGATACGGCCTCTGGCTGAAACATCACTTGGCATTCGCCACCGTTTACCTTTGGGCTAAACTGGATTGGAGCCGCTTTCTAGTTATCTTGTATTAGCACCTTCGTCTTCGCATTCTGTTTTCCTTCTCCTTGGCCTTTTCTTCCCCTTTCACTCACTGGAAATCTTGTTTGTCCTTCTGTTCTCCACGTCGAGCGTGCTGTTGAAGGGGACTGCCGCTGTAGGCTTCCGTCGGTCTGATGCTTCTTTGGTAGTCGTTGTCGCCGTTGAGGATGGCGATATGGCTGCCTAAGCCCTGGACGAGACTGAGGATAACATCCAACTCCAGAGCTTATTTGATGGGGTGATCGAGGGTGATGGTGATAATGTTGCTGATTGGAGCCTTGATCAACAGCCGTGGTTGTAGATACAAAATGATCGGGCTTGGCAAACTTGCTTTTGGGAATTCCCGCCACATGGATTGCCTTTACATCATCCTGGATCGGTTGATGCTGGGCGGGTGCCCATCGAGCAGGCTGAGTGGTGCCCCAAGGATATGGCCAAGTGGGCAACTGACAGCCGGAAGGCTCGGAAGAGTTTACTGTAGGCATATACTCTTATTCCTACTCGCTAATGGCAACCTGCTGTGGGATACGAGAAATTCAATCTATGGCCTCGGCACAATTGAAAATGGTTTGAAGCGCTATCGAGCGACAGCTGCTCACTTAGTTAGAAGCAAAGTACTTAAGTGAGGAGAACATATCGCCGTTACAAATTGGGGGTAAGGAATTGATGATATAAGTCGTTTTCTGTTTCATCACGTGTAGTTATGTCAAGACCACTGGCAACCAGTCGCACAATTAGGACGCCCTTCACAGATGCCCCGTCCATTCTGGGTAGTTTGTTTGAGTGGTTACACTGTAGCATCAAAGCTACTGGATACTAGTCTCGAATTGTCCTCCTTGACTTGTGTTTTTCCAAAACTGCCCACGTTATTTGACTGTCTGCATGTAGCCTATTCTGCCAGCTCAGCCCCGCCACTGTCTCCACCCAGAGACCATACTTGGCCAGTACACTGGAAGTTTGGATGATCCTATGACAACGACTGGTTCAGGATTCTGCCTCAAAGCGGTTTTGGAAGCAGCGCCGCTGCCGCCACACCGATCAGCAAAAGCTCTCACAACCTGATAGCCAAACATGCTTCCATCTAAGCCATAGATGATCCTGTCTGGCGACATATCTTCCGTCATGGCCAGCTTGCACATGACAGTAAACACATCGAACATACCAACACGGATGGTGCGCGCAGTGACGGCAAGTAGATTGTCTACACCGAGCCTGGAGCTCATCCAGAGGCGTAACTCATTTATGTTGGGGCAACCTGTTAGGCCTGTGAGGAGTATTCTTTGTATTTTGTCAGCGCGAACCCTCGGTAAGCCGATCCTAATCCAGTCTGTCCGGCCATTGTTGCGTCGCGGCATTTTATCGGAGCAGCCAGAAGCCAATTTGATAAACCAAGGCTGGATAGATGTTCGATCCACGACTTCAAGCCTGATACTCCATGCTAAGTTGGCAGCTGAGTATTCGAGTTTCGGATAATGTTGCTTCGCCTTTTGCAACCAGCCTACCACTTCTCAGTTAGACAGATGGCGTGAGGGATTCGAAATTTATCATTCTTCTAGCCGCTCTTCTCTTTTTGTCTTGGGTTGGGTGCTACTTTACGGAGTGACGAACTGATCGCTTTATTAAATTCCTTCTCTGACTTGAAGCAAATCCAGCCAGACTTTCCTTCATTATGAAATTGCGAGCTTATCATGGAACAATCTTGAACCAGACAACTCAGAAGCTCCTTCAACAGGGCATATGAAAGCTGGAAAATTGTGAGCCATGAGCCGAATCAGATAAGAAGTGGGAACCTGCGTTGCGTATGGGGATATAATACTGCTCGCTGCTGCGTCCGGCGGGGACATCTATCAAATACGTTGGTGGATCCAGGGTAAATTCAAGCATTTCGATGTATATTCCTCAGTCATGTAAGCTGAAGATTAACTATCAGTCAGGCAACTGCACTCTATAGCTAATACTTGGTTAAATACCTCTTCTGGTCCTCTTTCAGGTGCACAGTATCGTGGCAGAAGAGCAGACGTTAGAGCGGAAACGATCTAAATTGACCTCAGCTGGCAGCAGGTGAACTTGGAGGTCATTGGGTACTGGTAAGGAAGCGCCTACCTAACCATCTAGAGTATCCTATCGACTGTTTATTGTTCGAATCATCGGGGGCGGGCGTTAGATGTGCTTATACTGCGACACAGAAATGCCGCTTGGGATTGAACGCGAATTCACTTTCTTTACCACCGCGCGCTCCTTCTGCTTATGACTGGATGGTTCATTGAGAACTAAATACTCGAACTTTCAATTTGTGAGACCTCAGCCACTTGCTAAAGGAGGCTTTGTGATCAACAGTATAGATGATGGGATATAGTACTACAATGATCAAAGCACGATCGTCAATCAGATCTTACTACTAATCACCAAGTCACCTTGGCAGCTTCAAACTTGCAATCCGAACCTTGCGGTTCGCCTTGTCCCTAACCTGAGACCACTTTTTTCACTAACCTTTCCTTCAAGAGCTACCTGAGAACTCTCAAACATCCATTTAGAGAACGTACTCCAAGAGGGCTAGACAAGGAGATAATCCCTACATTCTATTTAACAAAAGATCAAAATTGGGCAAAGTTGTCGTACGCGTGGCAATGTTGTGCATGGTCGCTAAATGAATATCCCTGACTAAGGCGAAGACGCACTGGAAGCTACATCAGATGGGCACCCATACTCGTCTCATGTTACAGCCTGTCAGCCTGTGACTTTGATAAGCATACCGCCGAGCGTAATTTGTCAGATAATCAATACCGGATGATCTAGCAAGCATGCGAGTTTAGTCAAGCTCGTTCTGTACTTCTCTGCATGCAAGTAATAAGTATTGGCCATTGGTAATCCTGACTTCCAAAATCAGTAGTATATATTTACAATAGTGAGATTCGACATTATATGTAAATTATGCAGAATGACCTCAGCAGTCACTCTCCTTTATGGTATTGGTCATAGATAGACTCAACCCCTTAGTGCAGGCTGCGCATTGAGGGGTAGCTGAATGTCTTGCTGACTGTGCATTGTTCATTCCCAATAAAAAGCTGCGCCTTATAACACAGTCACATAACGCAGCAACAGTGATACATGATCCTAGGTGGGTGTTGGTTCCGCACTTTGAAAGCATTTATGCAATCTGAAATGACAAAGATCCTTTGACTGTAAAAGGTTGCAATAACCATACCCCAACTTACCATCGGCACTCATCCCAAGCATCAGGACGATACCAACTCCATCGCAATCACGAACGAAGCGCTTTGCTTCACCACTCTTCAACTTTCGACTACGATAACGTGGTCACTTCTCTGACCTTGATCATAAGCACTTGCAGAAGCACTGTTTGGCAAGCCCGCCTTCCCTTGCATAATTTTACTTCCATCGCCAAATATGTTCAAGCGCATGATTGCTAGAGCGCCGTGGAGCAAGGCCACCTCAAGCAACCTTATTACAACACCAACAACGGGCTGCAAAGAGTCAATCGAGAAGGCTTGTACCATTACTCACGATGTTGGCATCAAAAGTGATACGCAAACTCTTGCTTCGTGAAGGTAAAGAATATTCTGAGACGTATAGCAGTCATGTTACTACTATATGGGAGAAGAGAAGTGTCATACGAAGATAATTTCAAACGTTTGTAAAAAACAACCTGGGCCTGTTCGGGTCTGACTTGAGATAGGCAGAGCCTAACGAAGGCCAACTCCGAAGTGAGACCTGTAGTTTTTCTCCATTCAAAAATTGCCTATTTACAGGAAAACGCAATATGGCACGATCCAGATTGCCGAACTGTCTTAAGAGCGCAGGATATGCCGATCTTCGTAGGGTACATAGCGCTCAAGCAAAGCGAGACAATTGCCATGAACTCGCTCCGCAGAATACTCTCCCATATCTGTACTTACAAATGAGCGATAGAAAGGGGAAAAGTTGAAAAAAACATGCTGCTTGATACTCATGTGCACGTAGCTACTACTATGTGTACTATCTTCTATACATAATCAGCCTCATTGCTTAGGTGAGAGAGGGGTGACTGATGTGGAAGAAGGTAGATGCCTGCTAACTACGTAGTATTTGACTGGTCAAAGTATCCGCTTCCGTCTCCAAAGTGACGAAACTATCAAATAGGACCGTTTAGTGAAATGGCGTGATGAGGTATACGAAAAGACAAGACCGAACTTATCGTGTGAGTAAAGCCGAGCTTGAGAAGCAAACTAGTTCTGTACAATGTACTTTATTGACTTCTGTCCTTCCATTTCATATAATCTCTTATATTGACCGATCCTCTATGAAGCATATAAAGAAAGAGTGATTTCTGAATGTTAAAACATAATCTGTGAGGAACGCGTATCTCTGCTATTCCCCCAGCCGTAGTCACGATCATCTCAAGTATTTCAAGGTGGTATCGATGCATCATGCATGAAAAATGCACAGCCGTCCATTTTTGAGTCGGCCAGAGCTTACTACATACGACAGGGACTGAGGCTTGACGTATTCAACCATGGCCGCTTGCCGGCTGATATCAACTGTTGTAGACAAATGATGGCGCACGAAGTGTCAGACAATGGAATAATCTATCCCTTACGGCCTGTGAATATCAAGCAAACGTTACGATAGCAGTATCTTTGTTTGCCGCTTGGCTATGCCGACTGCTGGTTTGTTGCATGGCTGACCTAGAGTATGATCCTTACTACTTTTGGTACGGCTCTGCCGTCTCTCAATGGCTGCTACGCTGGATCATCCATACATATAGATGCTACTATAGTCTTATTTAGGCTTCCGCGTCCCAGTTGATGAGTTGATAAGCCCAAGGTGGGCCCCCGAGTTTGTCATTTCGGTTTTGTGGCTGAGCTGAACACTATTGCCAAGGCATACTACAAGTCAGACCTGGAGCACGACTGAGCCATTGAAAACAAGCGGGTCCGAATCAGCAGGCATGCCTGATATTCCATTACATATATAGACTTCCCTGGTGTCCCGTAGTCTTCACTACTTTCAACTATATACATATCCTGCAATCGTTCCATTCCATTCCTCACTGACTCATCACTCAAGCGCCAAAATGAACAGCCGACAAGAAATCAATGAGTTGGTAATATGGAACAATGACTGGAGTGATACCGACAATATCGCATCATTGATTTACCTGTTGAAACGGTTGAAACGCCAATCGCATATCAAGTTGGTTATCGTATTCGAGCCTCGGCCTGTTGACTTTAGCCTGGTAACTCTAAGACCTGATGAACAAGCACGCTTAGACAGTTTGCTCAAGAATAATTTCCGTCATCTTGGAACGCCCGTTAAGATTCGCCTAAATGGCTTGTTGAGCGATAATGACCTGAATGGCTTCAGCAAAGAAGACCAACACTTGGTGAGTTTGAGAAGTTCCATCCTTTTTCCCTTCATAATCGGTTCTAAAGGCTAATGCTGTAAACTACGACTAGTTGCGTATGGCAATCAAGCATTCCAAAGGTTCACGAAAGGATTCGGAGCTACATGCTTCCCTCATGGCCAGAGACCTCGCGAAGTGCCTCAGCGAACTTTCAAGTTCATCCAGAAGAGGGAGCAAAGTGACCATTTTCGTAGACCGGGATGCAATATCGGACACGAGTCCCGCGAATCTCAAGTGCCACGTCCAAGAACAACTTTTCAACCGTTCTCCGGAAGCGATCAGGGAATTCTATAGTTCTATGGAGATTCCCGATGAAAATAGGTCGCAGGTAATTAGGGAATGGTATGAGAAACAGATCAAAGAAGTCGACGAGAAGCTGCGGGACTCCGACATCTCGGTTTGTGATCTTGATTTCGGTCGTTTGACAGACATGATCAGGAATGCAGGAGTTGTCACATTTGTCGCAGGAGCTTCTTTTAAGCTAGTCCGTCGCCTCGCTAATGAGAAAGACGTATCAGCAAAGATCGATTGTGTTGCACAAGCAGTGAGTCTCCGAATTATCTATTTTAAGCATTCGGTCTCTAACCTCTTCTTTTATAGGGAACTCTGGATCTTGGGAAGAATATATTCAAGAACCAATTCAACATTGCTCTCGACACAGAGTCCGCGTACCATGTCCTACATAATCCGCAACTCTTTCGCAGTTTTGCTGCTGTTCCCACACACACATCAAAAATAATCGAGTTCTCGTTGGGTGGACTGGAAAAAAGTGGGTTTTCTAGTCTTGCAAAGTGGATCTTATGTTTCAATCATCACCAAGATCCCCTCAACGTAGCCGAACGAAAGGTCACTCTTGCGGGTCAGTACCCCGGCGTCACGATCATACTACCGGATCTTGCGATGATTCTGCTCAGATTTAACTCCCAAGTGTACCCAAGAGTGGAGTCAAAGTTCATGGTTGAAATCGTACAAGAAGAGTCCCTGCTTTTCGTGAAGTCGAACGATGGCAGAGGGATCACAGCATGGCTCCCTGAGGATCGCCATGACTACAGGACGGTAGATCTAGTAGATCTTCTGACTTTTGAGCACAAGCGATCATTTAGACTCGGTTGGACTACTTGCCGTGCTTCGCTACCGAAGATGTGGGAGCGAGCGAACCAGTCTACAAGTCGCTTATTCTGCCTCAGTGGTGGCTCGTGTGCTCCAACCTCATAGTTGATGGCTCAAGGAATGGACAGGTTGGCTACGTACAACGTGGCAGATATGGGAATGTCGACCAGCATACTTTGCTTCCGGCCCATGAGAAGAGAAACACGAATTGACTTCCCTAGCGAGGATAAGTTGTGTAAAGAATAGCGGCGTAACGACTGGTTTAGTCTAGGCCGTCTCCTAGATTAGTGCATGTACCAGCAGAAGGATGCTGCAGGATTTCCCCTAGTCATCTGCTGGAATGACTAGATAGTATCCAAGTGGAAATGGCTAGAACTGAAAACTAGAACAAAGTCAACCTCTCAACAGAACGCCTGCCCTACGTCTATTTCAGCTATCTGACCAACAATAGTGACAGAGTATGAATTCTCAGCGCATCATGAACTGAGATTGTGAGGTGATGAGAGCTACGACACAAGACAAAATGCAACAGCAAGGAGAGGAGGAGGATAAAGAGGCGTATAATAGAGACAGAGGGAGTTGAGTTACCGGCATATACTACAGATCACTCTTCCATCTATCGAGATAAATGCCTGCGGTAGACCCCACAAGGACTGTGTGCAAATCCTCTGTTTATGTGGGCCGAAGCCTGTCTGCACCTGTGTTGTTCTGTCAGCCAGTTAAATCCAGTATATGGAGAGACCAGTTCATCTGTTCAGCTACTGCAGGGACAAATTCTTCTACCTAGGTGCGTGATACGGAATCACGAGAATCACTTTGAGTTCTTTCACCGCGTTGCCTTGGTCAACCTTATAAATCAAAGAGAGAAAAATTGATTGTCAGAATTGTAGGCCTTGAGACTCTGTTGAGGATTGTGTATCATGCCATGTCAAATAACAATGTTATGAGCGACTCTTTCAAAGATGGAGACAACGGAGACTAGTGTACAGGAAAAACTATGCAAAGCTGATTGGCGTAAATTTGCCACCAAGGCACCTTTCCATCTCGTATTCCTCCCTTATCGAGCCCTTATGGTAAAAAGCATTGCCGTGCCAATTGAATATCTCCTACCTTTAGCTCTAAGTCTCGCTTATTCGGCGCTAGCTGTGCTGACTGAGGCCCAGGCAGCTCGACTAGCTCAGCTCGTTCAAAGTCGATCATCATAACCCCCTTCGTCTCAGGATTGATCAGCATGTTCGATCGTTGCACATCAGTGTGGATCACGTTTAGCTTATGCATAGCTTCCAAGGATCGAATGACTTCATCTACGAGCGACCTGTCCGTGTCACCATCTTCCTGGGCTTGGTTGATGCTGTGGCCTCCCCAAGACAAAAATGTCATGTGCTTCACGTACACCCTGTGATCGTAGTGGTATGTCTTGTCTATTGATCCAAGATCAATAGCGCCCAGGAAGACAGGTACATAAACCCCTTGGATTGGCCGGAGACGCTCGTAGACAGCAGCCTCGTTCTCGAGATACTCGACGAAAGCCTTCACCGTACCCTTGGCGACAAAGGTATAGCCATGCGCAAGCAGCGTCACTTGGAACAGTACACCTCGCGTACCGCTCTTCCACAATCGGCTGATTCCCTCGTCGATAGACTGTTCGAGCTGATCCCGCAGTAGGCGAAGCCAGTCCTCATAAGTCACAGGATGACGTTCATCGGAGGGACTTTGGCCGAGGTCGCAGCTCTTGTAGTGCAGTGCCACGTTCGGACAATCTGGGTCGAGAAAACTACCGTCGACCATCCCGAGAAGACATTTCTGCGTACAGTACTGCCAACCCTGGTCGCCGCCCTCCCCACCCTCTTGTAGTACTGGTCGCTGGTTCCGCTCTACTCCATGCCCTGTATTTTGTTCGCCTGGCGGCGGTGTGTCCGGTGGTCTGGGCGACAACCCATCGTTGGGTAGCGATGACTCCCGCCTGTCGTGTTTCCTCGGTGGCTTCTCGTCAATCTGGCTCTTGATGACCCGACGTGTCCTTCTAGGGGGTAACACCGGCGACCGATCGACATCCTTGTGGGTAGTAGGTTCTTGACCAGGCGAGTAGTCCAATGATGTCGAGCGTTCATTCTCTGGGATAGAACGTGTTATCGATTCGAAGTCCTCAGCCCACGTCTTCAAGCTCTTCATAGCTTTCAGACGTTCCTCCTGCCCAATCTCCCGTCGTCTCCCAGGTGAACCGAGAGTCATGAGGGTGAACGTTAGATATTGACCGACAGTCGAGCATATATGGAGGTTGTTGGGATGTGCCAGCACCTCCGGACCAGGCTCCGCTAGATGATAGTACAGAGTCTCAGGTTCGTCCCAGTCGACTTTGAGAAACACAATAGCCTCGCCCGTCGTGAGAAGACCATGTTCAAGGCCGCTTTCGATCATGTAACGATATGTCTGTGTGATGGCAGATGCAGTCAGCTTCTCCGCGTGGTGCTGGAAACGCACGTCAGGGTCTACAGAAATTGGAATGGCCCTTCGGTTCACCACTTCCTTGTGTACGTCCATGACGCGAAGACCAGTACGCAGATGCTGAGCGGTCAACTTTTGCGGCAGCTTGTACTCGGAAATGTATAGCATGGTGCGGCGGGAAGACAGGGTGCCGTCGGATCGATAGATGCAGATTTGATCCGGCTGCATCTTGTTGAGATATAGTCGACGGTGACGCGTCCGCGGTGATGCTGATCGTGTCTCCTTCTCGACGACGTCATGGGCAGCGTCGCTGAGGTCATGCGGGTGGTTCTCGACGATGACGCCATCACCAATCTGGAACGCCCTCCTAACCTCTTCCTCCTGTTTGAGCTCTTCTATGATGGCTCTCAGAGGAACCCATACGCTATTATGCAGGTAAGATTCGAGCGACTTCTCGTCCGCAATCGCTCGTTGAGCGATCTGGTTCCACAGGATGGCCAGGAGGTTTTGGTTCTCGAAAACGCGTTTTTTGGTAGGAAACGATTCGTAGAGTGTACTGAGCGTGAGCTTCTGTTGATTGAGGAAGTCGTGCCATGGCTTGAGGTTTTTAGGGCACCACTTAGTATGCGGACTTGTGATGGCGCTCCTTCCAGTTGACTTTGCATCTGTTTCGACGGTGAAGCCGGGGGAAAGGACGATGTGGCAAGCTTCAATGTTTTCGCCAAGTGTCATGAGCCGCGTTCGTGCCTCTGATGCTTCAGGGCCCTGCTGTTCCCTCGGCACGTTGCCGCTCACTCGCTCACTCTCGACGAGTTTTCGTGCCTCCTCGTCATCTCGACGAGCTCCTTGTTGCTGCTCCTTTAAATTGTGCATTTGTAGTACTTGACCCATGGAACAGGGTATTGATGCTCTGATGAGAATCGATTCTAAAGACCAAATCTTAGCACTGGAAGTGTGTTTGTGTTATGAGAAAAACAAGGCACAGGCCGGCGTGCTTCAGTGCGTATAAATAAGGGGGCGCAACACGTGACAGCCTGAAGTACTTAGATGCAGTGCAGGCTTGCCGTCGGGACAGGTGATATTTGAGCATAATTTCGAGGCCGTTAGTCCTATTGTCTGACAATACCAATTGAAGTGTTGAGCTCGATGGTAAGGGTATTGGAAGGAACAGAATTATAGATGAACTGCAAGGGATTTTCCCAATGCTAGAATCAGGTCATTTCTATGCTGTGACTCGTAAGACCGCTTGTAGACTTTCCAGTAGAAATCTGGGCGGCCTCCGTTACAGAGCCGTGTAAGGCGTGTGGTGAGAGCATCAGGTGCGAGATCTATCAACTCAAAATAACACTCCTGCCAACCCAGTTCAGGCAGTATCCCAGCTGTCTATGCATTGCCCAAGATAGGCTTTCAGCTAGCCGATCTAGTAATGATTACGTCTAACGCATAATAACGCTCTAGATGTATTCTCCAGAGGAGAGGAGAAGATAGCTGCCCCGCTCCCCTATCGTAGCCTTCCAACTCAGCATCAGAAACACCCCTCAAGATGCACGCTCCAACAAGGACTCTCATCGATCATTGCTATCCACCAACTGGCAGCCTGTCCTACATCAGCAATTTCGTAATCAACACAAATGCAATGCCTGCGGCCGCAAGGGTCGCTTATTTCCCCTCAATCCGTCGTCAAAGCAACAAGGGAGGCTTCATGCTGCTTGTTCGGGAGTGACCTCCTGATCATCCATCCCACCAATCACCTTGACGACCTAGTCATCTCTTTGCTCGCCCTCTATGCCCTGCTTGACTGTAATGCCCTCGGCTGAGAATCAAGAGATAGAAAAGAAGGGCAGATGAAGTTGACCAGCCGCCTTGTACTGAAGGTACCCTAATGATCACTCTTACACACAATAGCATCAATCCCGATAACAGAACTCACAATGACTGTGCATAGATCCTCTCCTTACATGGACTGAAGCATTCTTGCACCTAGCACCGGTGTAATACGAGTATAGGCCCTCTGCCTGTTTCACAGTCTACGTGATCCACGAATGCCCAACTGCCGGAACTGATCGAAATTGTCTATGTAAGACTGATGAACCGAGGCACAAAGCTTAGCCAATCACGCCTATACATGGCGGTGTGGCATTATTGGTGAGTCTTCCGCCCTTTGTTGCCTTTTCGGGGTCACATCTTCTGCCAGGTCGAGACTACATCATCCCTTGAGCATCAGCAACGCCGTAGCTCTTCTCTTAAAAACCTTTATCTTGCTGCAGCGCGTACTGAGTCTGTGTAACTTTTCCTCTCGTCAAGGCATGAGAAGCTGTTCCATTAAGGTTGTCGCGTCTTGGAACGTGGGTAGGGTGTCTGGTCGTCGCCGTGCTGATCGCCATCTCTTCAGGACTACAAACTACGAGGCCAGCAATCAGTCCACCTCCAAAACAGCTATCGTTCATCATCATCTAGAGTGGCTCGCAAATGCGTCAAGTAGGGAAGTAGGTGCCTGTGCGTCACTCGTAGCAGTATGTCAGAAGAAGGGGCATATGCTAATAGACCAATAGAAGCACGCATATCTAGTTTTGCAAGATTCAAGCAACTCACAGGTGAAGGTCTCTTGACGATCTGGATACTAAAATTCGATGATGTAGATCTAGCGCTATACGGACCTGCTCTCCCTAATTATGTCGGCCCATCTTTGGAAGGATAGGATGGTTGAATTTTCTTCTCGTCTACCACCCAGTTCAGCAAAGCCTTGAGCAATGTGCATTTCTCATCGTTATGGTCCTTCGGAACTTGAAGGATATCAGAGACAAGTCGCTGCCCGGAATCAGCCCAGAAATCCCTTGCCATAGAAACATATAGCCCATCGCCCTGGTCAAGGTACGGAGACCGGGGCTTCTCTACGCCTGGAAGGACTATAGACCAAATTCGTTCCCATCGCTTTATTTCTCCTTGATGATAACGATCATTCTTCACAATTCGGACCTTTTGAGCTTCAGTAAGCCCCAACCACACCTCATCGTTTTCCTTGCATGTATTTTCCAATATATGATTATCTCGATCAATTAGCGTTTCAAAGGTCTTCCGACATTTCGCACAGTACAGAGGCTTGCTATGGTGTCGCATCAGATGCTTGATCAACGACTCGATAGAAATGATATCATTTTAAAAGAGACATAGTCGGTTTTTGTCGGGCGCGTGAATGTAAAATGGGCAAGCAAGATGAAAGAATCCTCTTCCGTCCACTGGGTGAGAGACTAAAACAAAATCGTCTTCGTTGCCGTCCTCCTCTTTAGCTCTTGGAAGACCGGAATCACCATGCGATGTCCTGAAACGCTTCCGGGGAGGTAGCGTGGTGTAGTCTACACTCTTACTCCAACGGGTGAATGTCTCTCCCAAATATTGCTGTAGTTCTATCACCTGATCTGGATATAGTTGGCTGCAACAGTGACTGTTATCCTCAGATGGATAATTTTCGTTGGTGACGACGGGTTCATTGTCGTCAGGCATTTTGGTATAGTGTCTAAGTTCTAAGCCAGAGCCGGATGTGTTATTTACAGACGAGGATTGTGGCTAGGAGCTTAAAATCAGCACATAGAACTTAGCTCCGTGGAGGGGATGCAACCTGGTGGTATTCACGCCTTTCATGTTGACTGTCGGGAGGAGACAGCGGTCGATCTGCCCTTGTCCGGTTCATTCCAACCATGCCGGACCGTTGTGATAGTTGTCCAGAAAGATTTCTCCCTGGCAATTCTTGAGACTCTCGTAACCGGATATTGAGTAATTTAATGACCGCTGTAACAGGTCAGACGAAGTACAATCGGAAACGTGTTTGCTGTCAATATCATAGGGAAACAAAATATGGGGTTGAAAGCCCTCGAGAACGCAACAATCACTTTTTAGGGAGATTACCATCGTTCTTATACCTGGGAACCTATTAGCCTCCAGCCTCACTTTCATTTTCAAAACCCCGAGCTTCGTTACGTCAGCACAAACCAATAGATTTGCCAGTACAACGCCACGTAACGCCATGTCGCAGAAGCGAGAATACCATCTTTTTCCCCGCCAATAAGATCATAGCTTTTCTTGGTGAGTCCTACAGTCTTCCACAGTTGTGGAAAAAAGTTCAGCTCAGGGCCAAACAGGAAGCACCAGCTGAATCTTCTTGTGGGGCAGGACCCAGTTTTGGTGGACTACCGATCAGCCTGTAACGGATATAATCATTATCAAGGCATAATAGTGACAGATAAAGTCACGGCCAGCTGCATGATCAGAGATACATTCACCTCCTTACTGGAAACTGATAAACAGAAATATTTCTGATGTTGCTAATTTGTGCGGCTGATTCTCTGTCCGTCACCTGGCTGGCGCTCTTCAGGTCCTGAAGAGATCTTAAATTCGGCATGATTGTACTTTCAACGCTTCATTATCTTTTGCATCAACTTCGACATTGCTTGAGACCAGATACCGCAACGACTCATGAAATTCGGCAGCGCCTGTAGCCGTCTTATCGTTTCTCCACGGAAATCAGAGGATCGCGGTCGGCTGGTAGCACTCGACCGAGGAGGCCCGATCAGAATGGTTCTGCTCCAACGTGCATCGTCTCGTTGGGGCGGGGTAATGACCAAGAACACGTCTTCATGAGCCGGACCATATTTCTCATGGCTGGGAAGTCACTTGAAAACGAAATACTCAAAACTCCAATTTGTGAGTCTTCGTAGACTTACTAAAAGATGCTGAGTGGTCATTGGTACAGTTCACGACATATAGATATCATTCCCAGCCAATCTATATTCCAGCCAAGCGGGTCATAGGAACCTTTCCCCTTACACACCCATTCGAGCGATATTCATTCCTTTCACAAGTATAACTCCGTGACCCCAATAAGCCTCCAAATAACAGGAAATATAATGCCTGCTAAGCTTGCCGCTTCGCGGCTCGAGGTCTTAAATTGTGATTCCCATCGGAGACATTTGCATCACGCGCGCGTGGCTGAAAGTCACCATCAACATGATTGGCACTTATGTCAACCGCTTCCTCCTGCTCTTTGAATTTCTCCTCATCATCTATGTCCAACTCTTCAAGCGAACTAGATGAAAGTTTCCGCTTCCTCACCTTGCGAGTTGACTCGACACCTCGGCCATCCTTGGATTCTCTCGCTTTCTGCACTTCCTCGGCGTCATTCAAGAACTCGCAGATTTCGGTAAAAGAGATAGATATGGGGATATTTGGGACATCTTCACATTCTGAGTCTGGGAGGAAGTCGTGAAGGGTGAGAGTTAGTTCGCTGTCCAGATTCGTTGGCACTCCATCAGCTGTTCGAAAAGGCTATAGTAGGTCTATCAGTCAGTTCAGATCCTTGTCAGCCCACTGGCATGGGTGAGAACCAACCTTCTCTTTTATGGCTTCCCAATAACCCAGCGTATATATGTCATGGTCATCACCTTCGATGGTGAATGTGGGCTTCCAGAGCGAGATAGTGGACTGGTCATTCCCGTAGTTGATATCGATGCAGATGACCGCTTTTATGTTGCCATCTGTATGGTAAATATACTGCTTGGCAAGCTTGGTTAATTTCTTTCCGTCCTGCGAATATGAGACTTCAAACACTACGCTAGGCAAAGCAGCTTTCTTATGACTGAATTGGCCATCTGGCTGGCGTCGCAGCTGTTTGACTATTATGTCTCCGCCATCTTGCTGCACCTTATATGAGAGGAAGATACGGGAAGATCCGTTGCTTTTGATCTGGGAAATCAAATCATGAACTCGGCCGTTTTCATGTTCAATTCCCAATAATTTCTGAGTTATGGCGCTACTCAGAGAAGCGGCAAACGTATCGTGGGTTGGAGAGGGCATGCGCAAAGTAATGCAGCCTGGTACAGGGTCGTAGTCAAATCGTTTAAATACAGACTCAATCCCGTCCTTGGTGCTAGCATATGCAGTTGAATCCAAGGCAATCAGTTTGTAGGTCGGAGGCTCAGCGTCGCAGGTTCCAGCTTTGTGCATAAAGTTGACAGGAATATTTGGTAGAATCGGATTGTTTCGACTCCGTTTAGTCTCGATCGTCGCCGGAGGTGAAGGAAGGGCGCTGTGCTCTGATGGAGTAGTTTTCTGTGATTCGATGTATTGGTTTTTAGGTCCTAGTTCTAGAGACGGCAGCTCTCCAGACGCATCACCTCTACCTGCCATGGCTTGAACTGATACTGCAGAGAGGTTATGGGCTGGAACCCCGGATGGTTGGTGTTAATTGTGCTGCTAGTCTCTTATTGTTGTTGTTTGGTCAAGTTGCAAATGACGTAGAGTGGATGTTTTGGAAAATGGCACGGAGGAACAATAATGCGGAGTCGCGCTACTCCAACTTATGTAAGCCAGTTACTCGGGCCTTCGCAGATGTTCATCCAATCGTATAGCTCTCCGAACCTTCTTAATCGACTCTAC